>RJWH01000063.1:984928-1029771 GCA_004363575.1 Solenodon paradoxus
AGAGAGAGAGAGAGAGAGAGAGAGAGAGAGAGAGAGAGAGAGAGAGAGAGAGAGAGAGAGAGAGAGAGAGAGAGAGAGAGAGAGAGAGAAAATCAAATTTGAGGGCAGTAGCTTACTGAGTGGAAACACTTCCATTCTGGGAGCTTCAGTAGGAACTCTTTCAACCTGTGGGTTCAAGGGGAAGCACGTTGGTTGAGAGCGGGGTGGAGAGATGGGATCCGTTGCTAGGCGGGATGGTTGTTTTTCCTTTCTGAGAACTCGTCGCCTCATGCTGTGCCCTGTCTGGACAACCTTAATGGTGAACTTACCTGAGAAGATCTTTTTGCAACTCTTGCTCCCTCCTCTGCTGTTCAAGAAATTTCCTTGACTATTGCCTGAGATTCTACCATCAGCACTTTGTTTTGAAAAAACCTTTGATACTTTTAAGGTGCAAATATATATGCAGGAGAAACACTGAAACAATGTTATCAGTTATTTCATCTTTCTGTAAATGAAGACTCTGGCAGCAGCAGATTTTTCGAAAAGAGTGAGGACAATTGAGAAAAAAACTAGAGCATCCAGAAGCCTGGTGCTGGGCAGGCAAGAAGGAGTTTCCAGTGGAGGGGAGCGGCTGACCACAGCAGACGTGCCTACCCTCTAATCTGACCTACAAAAGGAGAATAAGAGCCTGCAGCTCACCTCAGTGTTTCTTGGCAGAGCAAATCAAATAAATTGCAAACTCTTGAAATGAGAAATGTATCATATTTTTTAAATTATTAGCATCTCCCAAAGTGTCCAATGTGTCCTTACTAATGATAACAAGACTATTCTTCCTCTTTCATAAATAAGGAATTAAAAATTCCAGGTGACTGGGTTATTTAACGAGCATCCCTCCCGAACCAGCATTAAATAGTGGGGTTCTGAGCTTGGCTTGAGGATCTGTGGTTTGGGGCCTTGAGGGAGATGCTTCTTGCTCCCCCATCTCTTAGTCACGGGAGGCGGGTGCTTGAGACTCAGGTCCTGACACATCCCTCTAATTTTTGAGTATATTTTAATTTTTATTTTCAAAGGAAAGGTGCAGGCATGAATGAAGGTGAGTAAGCAGGCAGACAGGAAGAGAGAGGTGGAAGAAATATTTATTTTATTTAATTGTTCTTCTTGGTTGTTTCCTCTGGCCCTGTGTCTTAACCTGTGTTCTCGGGATGACTGTGGACTGCACGCTGTGGCCTTATGTGCTAAGGTCACCAGGGTGCACCAATTTTTGAGTATTTTTTAACAAGGTGTGAGAGGAGAATTTTCCTCCTGTTTCGAGGATGAGCAAGGCTTACTAAGCCTACATCAATTGAAGAATGAGTTTCTGAGAGCTTAAAAAATTTCACAAAATTATGGACATGATTGTGCATATGTGTGTGTGCTTGAGTGTTTTTCAGGCATGAGATTTTATGTGTTAATAATTTCTCTACCCCATTTCCCCCAACCCCTTGCCATGATTAAGAATCATTATGTTGGAGCAAACTGTGATCTATGCTGAGTTTCAGGGAATTAAATACTCCTCCTCCGTTATGGGTGTTCTCTGGAACTTTTTGTAAAAGCTCTGAAGACAGTAGACCTTTTGGACCATCAAGTTAATTGTTGACCTTCAGTAGATCCGCTTATAGCAACTCGCTTATTCTTCGATATTCCATTTTAATTGGCTCATGAGTGTGTGTTCAGTGATTATGAGAAGGAGTCTGTGTGTGGAAGGAAGAGGAATGGTGGCTGGGTGGGGTAACATGATAAGAGTGGGAAGGGGGTGCACCCGTGACGTGAATGAGGACTGTGCACATGTGTGACAGTGTGTGGTCATACAGGGAAACACGCACAAGTGAGGCACAGAGGAAACAGACTGGCTGGGACTTCAAGCAAGACAAGTGCTTCAGTCTCACTTTGTTACTCTCACTAGCAAAGTGATCTTTGTCAAATCACTTAACTTTTTTAAGTCTTGTTTTTCTTACCAAAGTTGGGTATGTTAATAACTCCTGTGCCGACACTCCTCCTCCTAGAGGATAAAGGGAGATAATCACACACACTCCTTTACACATCATGCACTATTTTGTGTACGTCAAGTGTTTTTTCTTATGGAGAATGGGTTGATGGAGGAAAACACAGTGACCGAGAGGAATGACGAATTTTCTTTGAGCCTCATCTAATATTCTGAAGCTCAGAGGAGATGCTTTACTACTGACTGTGGTGGGGGCCTGCGACTCAAACCAGCTCAATCTTGGAGCTACTATTGTGGACACTGATGGTGATGGAAAAGGGGTGAACTGGGGGGAGCGGAGGGGAGAGAAGCTTGTTTGTCAGAAAAACCAATTTACTTTCTAAACTCCTATTCATGAGTCAAGGATTTAGTATAAGATCTTCTTTGATTTATAATGGGGTTACATCCCAATAAACCCATCTTAAGTGGAAAATATCAAAAGTTGAAAATTCACTTAATACACCTATGCTACTGAACATCACTGTTTAGCCTAGCCCACCTTATATGAGCTGAGAACACTTACATTAGCCTACAGTTGGGTAAACTCATCCAACACAAAGTGTATTTTATAATTGAGTGTTGACTATTGCATGTAATTTATTAAATACTCCATGGAAAGCGAGACTGTGACGACTAACAGCTGTGGCTGTTGGCTTGCCGGGCTCATCTGAGTATAATAGGACATATGGAGAATGAGGGAAAAGATGGAGACACAAAATTACAACTACAGATTCTGCCAAATGCATATTGATTTTGCACCACCATAAGGTTAAAAGATCCTAAGTCAGACCACAAGTCGGGTACCCTGTGTTCATCTCATCTCACATTAGGGAGTTTGTTCTCCACCAGCCGGAAGGCCACCTCTACTCTGAACAGCTAAGAGCCCCGAAGAAACTGACATTGCTGTGTGACAGTGTATTAAATAAATGACTAAATGGAGGCGCTTGAGATACAGGGTGGTGGCTGTTTTTGAGAGTGTATAAGGGGGGATTTGGGGTGTGCGAAGGAGGTAGAGTAGAACTATAGGACTTAAATATCAGAGGGGCTTCTATTAAAAGGCCCCCGAGAAAAGACAGAAAGGGGAAAAAACAGAGTTAAGTATTTCCTCTGGCAAAGAAAAATGGATCAGGCCCGGGGCTGTAATTCATGGGGCCTTGGATGAATCTCCAGCTGCTGCAGATGTCGCCACATCTGGGAGAAGGTTGGTTGAGGGTGCCAGCTCTTAGGGGGAGAGCAGTGGAGAATGCAGCTCAGCAGTTTTACACTCTTCCAAGAAGCTGCCCCCCACCCTCTGCCTTTCTAGATGTTATCTGCTTCACCCATCTCATGGGCACCGTTTCCACGAAGAGCAGATTAATCACATCTGGGACTCTGGGAGATCTTTGGCGAAGAATGGTAGAGATGTAAAGCACAAAAAATGATAAATTCTTAAATCTATTTTCTGTGTAAAACCTGATCTAAGTTCTCACATAGCAAACCAATGATTTCTAACATCTGATCTAAGGGACTGGGACTTCTTTCTGTCACTTCCCTCTCTATGAAAATCTCGCCCATACCCTCTAGTTTATTCCTGCTTCCTTACCCCCTCCCCCTCTTTTCTCTTCAATTCTTTTCTCCTCTTAGGGGAGATAACTCAGGATGCTGGATTTTACAGGTTAGCAGATGTCATCTTTGGTGCTAATGTTGATGAATGAATAATCAGGATCTGAGAGCAGTGAGGTCCACATCTCCAAGCTAGAGCCTCATAGCTGCCTCTTTTTGGACACAGTGCAGCCCTTTGGGGGCTGATCTACTTGGAAGCTCCTGTGTCCACCTGGCCCAGCAAGGCCATCAGCCCTTGCTCTGGGGACTGCCATGATAGAAAAGAAGAGGCTGCTCTGGTTCTGATGAGTTTCTAGTTCAGGGTGGCTGTAGCCCACTGTCAGGAAAAGGGTTCACCATATTCAATTAGCAGTTCAAATGGACTGTTACTGGGCAGAAGTGAAGTATGTGTAGGCTAAAGGAATGAAGAAGGAAGGAGCAAGGCTGAGTTAAATAACTGGTTTCCTATAGGAGGTGGGAGTTATACAGACAGGTGTAGATGAGGTTGAGAGGGCTTGCTATGTGGGAGAACAGTCTATAACACTATGCATGCTAAAATAACAGCTTCTGAGTAGAAGAAACCAAATAACTATTTTAGCTAGAGTCAGGTTTTCATGTAAAGGATAAAAAGAAATTAATTTATGAGATGAGCAAAGCAGCTAGCTGAGAAATCTTAGACAATAGCTTTATATCTTCAGACCTCAGCTGCCTCCACTAGGAAATTAGCTAAAGTTCTATCAGAGAGCTGTGGGAAATGAGTGATTATGGGAGTAACGTGTAGGCACACTGAATTCTCTGGAGCGAGCCTTATGGCCCCTTCAGAGATGGACTATCGTGTCTAAAGTCTCACAGTCTGCGAGTGACCAGCTGAGATTAAATCAAGGTGATTCATTGTGTATTTTTGGAGTGCCTCCATTTGTCAAGCACTGCGCCTGGCCCTGGGGCATCTGCTAGTGAAGGTCACACTCTCAGGTTAATTGGGGGTGGAGGTGGGGAGACAGTTAATAATAAACATCTAAAAGAATGAATCAATTTAGGTAGAATGAAATCCTAGGGACAAAAATAAACCAGGAAGATGATTTGGGGATTTTTAGGTTGGGTGGTGAGAAAGCCTTCTCAGAAGAGGTGGCACTTTGGCTGCGACCTGAGAGTCAGGAAGAGGGCAGCCTAGTTGGTGAAGCACATAAAAGGTCAAGCAGAGGTATTTAGATTTGACAGAATGGGTTAGGCCCTTGATCTTCTTTGAGGGAGGCATTTTTCCCCCATATAACTGAGTCTTTTACCCAGTTTACCCACCTGTTCTTCTCTTCTGATAAGTACAATTTTGTTCTGAAGAGTCTAAGAACTCTTGTTTGATTTGTTCATTAATTTTGTTTATCTTCCACACATGCGTGAAACCACTCATACTGTTTGTCTTTTCTCCATCAGACGTATCTCACAGGCACAATGCCCTCTAGGTCTATCCGTGGGCAAATGGCAGGGTTTCATCTTTTGAGAAAACTGGATAGTGTCACATTGTGTATGGACACTGTGTTGTCTTGATATGGTTCCCCGTTGTTGAGCACTGAGGTTGCTTTCAGCTCGTGGCTATTGTGAAAAGTGCTGCGATGAACACTGGGTGCAGATAGCTCTTCAAATTAATGTTTTTCTTTGTTTGGTAAGAACCCAGAAAAGGGATAACTGGATCACATGGAACTTCTCTTTCTATTCTTAGCTTTTAGAAACCAAGGAATTGCTTTCTAGTTCAAAAGATCTTAAGATCATAGAGGACCAGGGAAAGCAGCTGGGCAGAAATGTTGGAGTCCTAAGATGGAAAGAGAGTTGCCAAAGTGAGGTTGGAAGTTGCTGAGCAGAGCTGGGAATGAATGTTCCTGTGAGCTCTCCTGCTTCCCTGCTAGCAGTACTAGAAAACTTCAGAGCTGATGATGACAATCATCTTGGAGGGCTATGTAAGCCTTGACAGGAATACAGACAGCTTATAAGAATATTGACAGTGTTATTGGTTAACGTTTATGCAACACTTTTTTATGTGCCAGGCACTTCTGAGTCCTCTATAAGCGTTAACTTTCTAAGTCTTCATAATAGCTGTAGGAGTTGGGTAGTAGTATTATTCTAACCTTAATAAGGAGGAAACAAAAACTTAGGGAGGTGCAGTAACTTACCCAAGATTGCACAGCCAAGATCTGGTGGAGCAGGTTGTATGTCTGGGTCCTTTGAGACCTGATGCTTTAAATTTTTTTTTTAATTGAGATAACATTGATTTACAAAGCAATAGATATTTTAGATGTGCAATTCATTCATCATCAAATATATAACACACCACACACACCATCAAATTTCCAATAGTCTCCCCCACTGTCTATTGGACCCCCACTAGCCTTTGCTCCCATCCTCAATCCCCTTTCACTCTACTAACCTTAGTCCTGTTGTAAGAGTCCAAGGGTTACTTTTGCTTTGTTTTGTCTGTTTGTTTTGTTTCTTTATATTCCACATATGAGTGAGAGCATTTGGTATTTGTCTGTCTCCTTCTGACTTAGATCCATGTTGTCACAAATGGAGCCTGGCTCTTAACTGTCATGCCATATAATGTTTGATCTGGATCTTAGATATTATCTAGACCAAAGATGTATAATGCAACCTCTGACTGGAGACTTCTGATCTAGGATAATCTTGCTCTTTTGACAGATTAAGAATTGAATCAGAGATCAGTAATGCAAGTAGAATGTGTAGAACTGGGAACTTGGAGTCAGTCCTGGTGTGAATATTTATACCATCGAAATTGGTGAAGGCTACCACTCAGGCTGAGTTCTTGTAACTTTGACTCAAGTGCTCTTTGTACATCAGCACATTCCTAGAGTCTCAATTCCTACTTAGGAACCTCTGGCAAAAGTGACTGAACAGAGCTGTGGCTTCAATGCATACAAAGTTTTGGTGTAGTGAAAACAGAGTCTATGCTCATGCACGGTGAGTGCCTTTGAGAAAGTCCACCTAGTGGGTTTCTCCGTTCAGGGGTGAGAACAGCTGGGCCATGATTGGGGAAAGGGAAAGAAGGCATGTGGGTGGGAGAAGGTTCTTTTCCCTGAGCCTGTCATGAGAGAAACATGTCCCATGACTGACATGTTGAAGTGTTGCCAAATCCCACTGATCACAGTGGAAGAAATTTTGTTCTTGGAAACTCTGTAACCCACCATTAAAACTGCTGGGTGTAGGAAAACAATTCCTTGCCCTAAATAAGTGACTTATGAGTGCCCTTGGTTGTCTAGTTTCCCTTTAATTATAGGGTCTCTTGAAACAGACACACAAAGCCTTTACAACCTTGAATACTCTCTCTCACACACACAATCCTCCCGTATGCACACTCTCTTTCATTTACAGAGCATAAACACCCATCTCTTATTCATTCACATAATGAATTTCAGCCCCATGCATCTCAGTGGAAGAGGGGGCCCCAGGAGAATTATGGATATCTGAGCAGTCTTCCTGTTCCAAGATCCCAAGGGAATGTTTTGAAGAGCGGATCCTTTATGGGGAGAAGATAGTGGGCAAAAAGTGCTCTCCAGTGATGGACCCATCCCAGCTTTCCTATCCCTTCAACAATAGACTTGTTTATCTGAGTAGTCACTTTTCTGAGAACATTACAAGATTCTTCCACACCACCCCTTTCTATGATTAAAATCACTGCATACCCCTTTACCCACTTCTGTCTTCTCCTTTCACAAATTCAACTCAGAATCCTTTGTTTCTAGAAAGATTTTCTAGTTATCAAGAGAGACGAGGAAACCTTTCCTTCCGTGACTGCTTCTCTTCATTGTCAGAAGGAAGAAGTTGACAGGACAGAGAGATAAGGAGGCGCTAGAAAACCACGCTTGAAACAGGCGCTCCTCCACACTAGATGGGGCTCATGGCTTGATGGTGTCATACCACCCAGCCACACTCGGTCTCTCACTCTAGTGTCCTGCATGATACTTGGTCAAGGACCAAATAAGTGACACTGGACAGAGGACATACTATCTGATTTGCTGCTGTCTGCTATTCTGTGAGCCCCGCCCTCCCAGGAACATGACCTCTTTCTCCACATCTCCTTCAGGCATTGGTGAACCCTTCAGTGTTTAACAAGGACTCACCTCTCCTTTCCAAGGCTTGAGTAGTAGATTCCAGTAGTGCAACGGGACCTAGCAGGACAGACTCCAGGCTCCTAATGGGAAGACACATGGGAGCACTGCATCTCCTGAGCTGCTCTGGAGGGATGGTGGTCCTGGAGACTCAAGAGCACAAAGGGTCAAACAATGAAGAAGCAATGGGGTTTAATTCTAAGCATAATGCATAATTTTAAGTTGGCATAGTTTTGAATAATGCTGTGTTTAATGCTGTGTGACTGGCACAACTCCTGGAAATGTAACAGTCTGTACCAGTCATCCGGCACATCCCTGCCCCCAGGGTGGACTGGGCCAAGGTGCTCCTGGGTTCCCCAAGGGCTCACCATGTTCCTGGGAAGATGCCTTTCTGGCAGGAAGACATTCGCAGGGGTATTTCTTGGTTCTGGGTCTTTTAGGGGCCACTGTGATGAAGAAACAGCAGGAATGTTGCAACTGGAGGGATGAAATAGGCCTGGGAGACAGGAACTGAACTGTTTTGAAACAAAGGCTAAGACCTCCGGAACAGACTCGACTGATGTGTTGGGGCACTGGGGCTCAATGGAGGGGCAAAACGCGAACGACGACTCCAGCTCTGGTTTCTGGAGCCAGCCCACGCCTCCTGCCTTAGCTCAACGCCACTCCCTCCCAGCCGAGTGGCTCTCGGCTCCGGAGGCGGGACCGAGCTCTTCGGTGGCCCCTGGAGGCTCAGGGCTTGCTCAGGGAGGTTGGGAGGGAAGAGAGGGAGGGGCGCTGACTGGGCAATCCAAAGAGGGTCCTTTAACAGGCTCGCCCAGCGGCGCTGCGAGTGGCTGCGTTTCGCAGAAGCGGTCCGGCACCTCCCTCTAGCTCTGGGCTGCAAATCTTCGTCCTTGCACTTGACAGCGACTGTACTACGCTCCCAGGGCGCGCTAAGCTTGGAAAGGCACAGGTAGGAGGCGCGGGCTGCCCGTTGCACGCTCGCAGCTCAGGGAGGAGACTCTCCCGACTTGGTTCTCCTTTCTGGGAGCTGCGAGCTGCTCCGAGCGGCGGTGGTTCCCGGTGCCGGCTGCAAGGAGACCCAGTGGGCGGCCCGGGAGCCGGCCAAGCCCTTTCGAGAGCACGGCTGTGTGCTGCCCGACGCCATGCTTTTACTGGGCATCGTAACCCTGGCTCTGGCCTGGGTAGGCGCTGGAAGCTCAGAGCCAGAACGGGAGGTGGTGGTCCCCATCCGACTGGACCCAGACATCAACGGCCGCCACTACTACCGGTGGGGTCCGGAGGACTCCGGGGTTCAGGGACTAATTTTTCAGATCACAGCATTTCAGGAGGACTTTTACCTACACCTGACACCGGATGCTCAGTTCCTGGCGCCCGCCTTCGCTTCTGAGTATCTGGGCGTCCCCATCCCGGGGCTAACCGGGAGCTCTCCAGACTTGCGAGGTTGCTTCTACTCTGGGGACGTGAACGCGGAGCCCGACTCGTTTGCCGCGGTGAGCCTGTGCGGGGGGCTTCGCGGAGCCTTCGGCTACAGAGGCGCAGAGTATGTCATTAGCCCGTTGTCCAACGCCAGTGCGCTGGCGGCGCAGCGCAACAGGCAGGGCGCGCACCTCCTGCAGCGCCGGGGCACTCCCGGCGGGCCTCCAGGAGATCCCACCTCTCGCTGCGGGGTGGCTTCAGGCTGGAACCCCGCCATCCTGCGAGCCCTGGACCCTTACAAGCCTCGGCGGATAGGCTTAGGGGAGAGTCGCAGCTGGCGTAGGTCCGGGCGTGCCAAGCGTTTCGTGTCTATTCCACGGTACGTGGAGACGCTGGTGGTGGCGGACGAGTCAATGGTCAAGTTCCACGGCGCGGACCTGGAGCATTATCTTTTGACTTTGCTGGCCACGGCTGCTCGCCTTTACCGCCATCCCAGCATCCTCAATGCCATCAACATCGTCGTGGTCAAGGTGCTGCTTCTTGGAGACCGCGACACAGGGCCTAAGGTCACGGGCAATGCGGCCTTGACGCTGCGCAACTTCTGCGCCTGGCAAAAGAAGCTGAACAAAGTGAGCGACAAGCACCCTGAGTACTGGGACACAGCCATTCTCTTCACCAGGCAGGTAAGTTACTCCATCACCGATCTGGATTCAGGGAGCCTTCGCGCTTTCTTAGGGTCACAGCCCTCAGCGTTCCAAACCTTTTGTGCTACGCAGTGCCCCGAAGTTTAAATTTTATTACTGTCTTCCGATTCCCACTTTTGACCTTTCAGCAAGCCCCAGCTCCTGGGCTCCTAGAAACTCGAGCTCAGGAGCATCTAGAAGCACGTGTGCCGCCTTCTGGCAGCAGATCCTTGGGAAGGTGTTGGCCTGAAGTGGCCAATCAGCGCCCCTACATCACGCGCCTAGGGGCTGGAACCCCGGAAGTTGTCGCCCCGGAGCCGCAGTTTGTCTCCAAGGCAGATAGGAGGCGCTCTGAGGATGGTGTTGCGAGGGCGGAAATGTTCGGCAATGTATGGCGGCATCTAGTCCTTTCATATATACCTTCTCCTAGGCTTCCCTCCTCAGCTGGTAGAACGTCCCAGTTCAGCACCTAGTTTCATTTTTCACGGGTGACGTGTTTAGTTATCCTTTTTCTGTCCTGGACCCGGGAAACCTAGATTGGGATGGAGGGAATCTTTTGGGATATTTTGTGGGTTGCAATGAAAGGAAAGACTGAAGTCTCAGCATCCCCTCCTCCTTTGCTGGGTCTCTTCATCCTTCTGTGTTGGGCCTGTCTTTGATTTTAGAGCTTCCTGTCTATATCCAGCAGGCGATTTAGAGAGGGCACCTGTTTGGAGCTGGGAATTTCACTTACATCTGAACTGGGAAAATCTCTTTCAATTTTCCCATGTTCTCATTGGAGAGTGACGTGTTTGCCCTGATGTATGGTTCCAAGCAGAGCGGGCAAGGTCGCTTATGACTTAGACTCACTGAAACTGTATCTGCCTGCACTTGACCGTGGTCTCCAGCTGCTGCCCTTGTCAGTGTGGAAGTGGTGCCAACTCAAGACCTCAGCTGGCTTGGAGAGATGCTCAGTATTGGGATTAGAAGGACAGATCAAAGAAGCAGATCAGAAAAGCAATTCCGCCCTTTGCAAGTTTTACCTGATATTCTATTTCAAACAATGAATATACAGATTCACAGATGTTGGAGTGACCAGGTACTGTGAAACTTGTGAATTCCTGAAATTTCTGATATCCAGGAAACTGGAGGCATGCATGACCTGCCTTGATTTGGGGGCTGCCATTTGAATGTGGGCCATGCTTTTATTTTATTATTATCATCACCACAACATTATGGAGATGGCTCAGAATCCTTGGTTACCTGAGGAATTCTAACTCCCTACTGCTTCCAAATGGCCATTCAAAACTGGGCTGGGGCGCTAGGGCTGGAGCTGGAGTCTTCCACACTAACCCATTTGGCAGAGCTAGTCCTTTCCTGGAGTTGAACTTCCTCCTCTCCCAGCCTTCTCCTCCCACCACCTGGTTTCTCTAGGGAGGTTTTTGGCCCAAGTCCGTTTCCTTGTGTTCGTTCTTCTAATCGAGGTCTGTGGAGCTGCCACTGCCCAGCCCCTGCCTGAGTCATAGGGAAACTGCAAAGGAGGTGGCTTTGACCTCTGCACACAGACTGACTTGGAGTCAGATTGCTGGGGAAAAAAAGACCACGAACAGGATATTTTATTGGGCAAAGCAGCTATGCCCCCTTTGCTACCTGGGATACCCTGATGGAGGTCACTCTCTGGCTCTAAAGTAACAGACTTCAGTCTTTGCTGACTCGTGGCTAGGGTGACATTAGGAAACAGCCCTAGGAAGCAGAGTCCTGCTGGGAAAATGGCCAGCCATCAGAAGGAGTGACCTTTGAAGAATAAGCTATCAAACAGTGTGACAGCTTCTATTGGTCAATGGTGTGTGCTGACCCCCAGGAGGCCATGCTGACCACGCATAATGGGTGCCAGATGCAGGACCACTTGAGTCAGAAGCAGTGATGTGCAAAATGTGACTTTTAGAACCTGTCTTTCCCCTGGGCATCTAGAGGGCAAAGCCAGAGAGTTGGAGTTGCTCTTGGTGGGGCTCTCACCCTCGTATGAGCTTTTGCCTTTAGGGTAAACATCTTTCTCTCACCTCCTTCCTTGCATAGACTTCAGGCCTGCTGCATTCTCAGGGTCTTAGGAACTGCCATTCCACAATTCCCCAGGGGAAGGTGCAGCCTTAGATGAGAACTCGAGCGCACAGCTGCTCTTTCTATACTAAGGCAGATGTGTTCTCTGGATGTGTCATCTACTCCAACAAAGGATTACCTCTTATTTGTTTTTTAAGGGTCAGTAGTCTTCCATTATAAATCAGATATATGAGCTACTCTACTTAAGCCTGCTTTATTTTAATGTTGATTTTATCAATGCTATGTCAAATGAAAATTTGTATCTGTATTGCATATATTTTTTTTATGTACACACACATTTGAGGTTGTCGTTTGGATAAAAATGTCTAGAAATGTGCTTATTTTGATTACTTTTTGTCTGTAAGGGATCATGAACTGATTGTACCTCGGGAATCACCCATTTCTTGGTTACCCCAGAGGAGTCTGGAAAACGGCTAATGACTCTTTTGACTGAGGATAGCTTGGTTGTGGTTTTCTCTGGGAGGAAGCAGTTAGGAAGAGATGAGTCTCAGTTAGGCTGTTTTTCTCCCCTGCCATAGAGCTCCTGGTGCCTGCGGTTACCTGCAAGGACAGCAGCATAACAGACAGGCACTGGGGCTCCCCTGGGCCCGTCAGAGTGGCTGTGTGAGAAGACCCTGCTGGCCTCTTGGCAGGCAGAGAGATGGGTGTGGGCTTCTGAAACTCAAACCCTGAGAAGAGTAGACCCAGGGAGGATCCTTTCCTTTTCACAAAGGAGAATCAACTGATCATACAGCAAGTACTTTGACAATGGGAGGAGTTTGCTTAAAGATTCAGAGTAAGTGCCTGTTCTTGGAGAAAGCGCCTATCTGATTTTGCAAAGCAGATCAGCCTCCAGCTTCATAACAGCTGGGTGAGGTCAGCACCGGATTGGAACCAGGATCTGTGGAGAATTCGAGCCAGTCTCTGGGTGGAGAGAAGTTTCTATGGTTTCTTATTGCCTTGGGTAGCCAGAGCCAGAATTTAATGTTGGGGACTAAGTAGGACTGCATTCCTGGAGCTCCAGCTCTCCTTGAGGCCTAGTCCTTTGTGTTTTGGTGATTTTTATTCATACACTCTTTTAATACTTATTGAGCAGCTCTTGTTTTCAGGGACTAGACTGGACTAGGGGGACACAGATTTAGTAAGATGGCTTGGGGCCTCAGGCTTCATTGACCAGGGAGTCCAGAAGGAAACAACTAATTACAATATGATATGTTAAGTGCTGTTGCTGGTTAGGGACCCTCTAGTGGGAGCCCAGCGGGGGACCATTCTCCTAAAGGCTGGAGCGGAGGAAACTTCTGGAGGGACAGGTGGCAAGTAAGGCAGTGGGGCTAGGAACTGCAATGATAGGAAAGGAAGGTTCTGCCTGTTTTGAAGGAGGCCCTCGTCTCCATTAGACCATCTGTTTCCCTATTTGCAATGTTTCCTCCTTTGGACTGACTGTTTTCAGAGTTGTAGTTTGTGGTTTTTTCTGCCTCCTTATTGCTGCCTTTAGTTAATTTTTTCGGTTGCACTGGGTACCACTCTATTTCCTCACTCCTTCTCGGACCATTTTCTTCCTCTCTCTTCTTTCTCTTTTGGGATTATCAAAGCAGCCTCTCTGTTATCTTTCTTTTCTGTTTTCTCCATTTACATGTGACCTTTTTGCCTCTCACAGTTCCAGTCTTGGTGCTTATCTTCCTGTTTTATGGGGGTCATGGACACATTCTGTATGATGCTATGGAACAAACTTGTAGAGTCTTATTTGAAATAGAGTCACTTCTTTCTACCATAACTTACTTGTGACAGAGCAGTGAAATTCAGTGTCCAGATTAAGAAGTTAATAATAAAATGACAATATGTATTTTACACGTCTCTACCAATATGATAAAATGAACCATCATTTTGTCAGGATCATTTTGAAGCCAGGCCTTGGAAGATATTCACAGAGAGAGAGAGCAGATCCGTAGACATGGTATTTAATAGTTTGCAAGCCCTTCTCACTGAATGGGTCGGCAGCCCTGCTTCTTCTGGGAGGGCGGAGGGCATGCGATGGGAAGAGAGAGGACACGGGGTATGTTTGCTCCCTGACTTGTGGGATGACTACCCTTCTCCAGCCTTTCCTTACACCAAATCAGTAAGCCCATACTGACAGTGGAAGATGGGGAGGAGATGCAAGGAAGAATCTGCTGTTTGGACTTCAGTATCTGTATCTTTAGAATGGGGTGTTGATGGTATATGTGCATGTGTGTGTGTATAGTTGTTGAATAATTTAACCAAGGTCCCTTGCCAGACTCCATTTGATTTAAAGCATTCTGTCCCATCACCCTTGCAAGTATATGTGATACTTGTCTGGTGACATGTTCCAGCATCTGCCAACCCCAGTGGATCTGTCAACAGCTTGAAGGCAGAACTGCTTCACATCCTTGTAGCCCTTTGGATGGGCTCCTGCACGTTCTCCTTGTTCAGGATGTGTCCCCTGAAGGAGAATGCCGACAAAAAGACAGGGCCGCTTGAAGCTGGGGTGCTTCGGGAGTTCACCTCCCTTCCTGGGCTCAGTAATCCAATACTTTAGGCTGTCAGGTAGGGCTAGGAGAGGGAGGTGATGGTGCTTTTGGCATTTCATCTTGGCTTGTTGCCATCAGGTTTTGCCCTGGAGAAAAGAGGGGCCCCAGGGGGGAGCCTGTAGACAGGGCACATAGCAGAGACAGGGTCAGTGTGTCAGTGCAGAGTGGGGCAAAGAGCCAGGAGCTTGCTCAGCAGGGAAGTGGTGCCACACCCTGGACACTTAAGGCTGCTGCTTGCTCCCTGCACTCTGGGGGTGGGCAGTCTTGTTCTTTGTGATTCCAGGGCCCTTTCATTCTTGGGGGACATGTGCACTGGAAGCGGTATGGAGTCACGGGAAGACCCCAGCTGTGCGGCTGCTCGACCTGCATTTCCAACCCCATTCAACCTTGGGCTCACTATTTGACCATGGACTAATTACTTATCTTGCCCGGGTCTAGGCCTCTTCTGTAAAGTGGTTGTGAGGATTCACTGCGCTAATGAAGGCAGAGCTGTTGGAACAGTATCTGTCACAGGGTAGCAACTCAGTAACCGTCAGCACTATCCTGAGAAATGGTGTGCAGCCTTTCTTGAAGTGATGGTTTCCGGCGAAAGTTCGGTCTTCCTGCAAGCTTTGCATCCCTCTTCCTCCTCGTTGAGGTCATTCTTGTTTTGGTTACTTCTTTCGCCTGCTGTAGAACCATTTTGCACATCTTGAGAGGTGTCTAGTCCATGAACCTGGATCTGCTGATTGAAGTTATTGGGCATGTTATTTTTTTCTCCAGCGGGCATCCTTAGCTGCATTGTTCAGGCATTGAATGGCTAGATTTTACTATTTTTCTTCTAGCAGAGTCAGGACCTCCCATCCTTGGGGATTACAGACAGAAGAGGATTTTGGGTAGGATCAGAAATAAATAAGTTAAAGGGGCCATATCAGTACTAGTGCAGCGTGGTTTTCACCAACAAGGACGATGTCCTACTTAGTGCGTGTGACTGCTGCTGCCTGTGGAGCCATGAGCATGGACTAAGGACCCCTCTCATTGCTTCATGGCTGCGTGGCCTCAGGTGAGTGACTCTGGTTCACTGAGTCCCAGTTTGCTCTCTCGCTGAAGGAGAGGATGGCTCTGAATTCTGTGAGTATGTGACTCGGATGCGCTGCTGTGGCCATGAACGCCTGCACTGCCATGGAGGTCAATGTGCGCGGGAAGCTGAGAGAGTCTGAGAACACGTGTCGTCTCCTACTTTAAATGAAAGTAGTGTGCTTGATTTTTTGTGGGTTCCTTTCTTCATGTTGCTGGGAAATGCTGTGCATCTGGGTACATGGCAGGGGAAACAGGAGGGAGGTGGGCAGGGGTGTGCCGGGAAGACAGCAATGGGAGCGGAGGGAGCACCCCGGTAACAGGGATGGGGCCTCTGCAAGGTGTTACCCTTTCTTATTTATTTGTCCAATTGTAGCTCCAATCCTCAATTATGTTATAAAAGGAGCAGTTAGAAAAGATGAATCCTGGAAGATTAGGTTCTTGGCTAAGAGGATTCCTGGGTTGTCTAAAAAACAGCTGTCACTTTCAGGAAAAATGGCTAATTACCATAAATAGTGAGACAGGTAGGCTGGGCAGGGAAGTGCCAGCATCCTCTAGGTGAAAGATCCAGAAATTTCTCTTTCTGGAGATGAGTGCCTGAGCTGACAAGGTTAATGAAACTTGAGTACCTCTGAGTTTGTTCCAAAAGGGTGGAGACAGTGCCACAGATGACACGCAACTGGCTGCGCACAGCCTGTGGGCGTTCAAAGCGCCAGGCCTGGTGCGTCTTCACCGGACCCCGGAGCCTGGAGCCCAGGACTGGACAAGAGACTCCCACAGCTGTGTCTCCCACTCCGAGACACTAGTTGCTGCAGTTGGTGACTCTCAGGACATACTGGCCCTCAGGAAACTTGCCAGCGGCTCTTTCCCGGTTCCTCTTGCTTGATCCAGGGAAACTGGCGTTTCTCAATGGAAAGGACAGGCTGCTCTTGGCCAGGAAGGACCCTGGCTGCAAGTCTTTGCTCCCGCGAATCCGCCCTCTCTGAGAGGGAGGGAAGCTTGGCTTTAGGGACCTTCCAGTCACAGAGGTGGGCTGCAGGAGGTAGAGCCAGGGCTGTCTAGACCCCAGACCGAGCTCTCGGTCTGGCCTGGCCATTTCTAGTGAGCGGGGTCAGGCTAGGACTCTGGTCTCCACAAGAATAGCCCTCTCTTTTTTGGGAGCTCGTTATTAACCGTACAACACGGGTCCGTAGACAAGATGACCCTGAGGGCTTTTTCTAGGCTACCAGCCTGCACGTTACTTTTATAACCACGAGGGCTGAGGGGCTGAGAACCCTGGGACCAGGGAAGGACAGAGGCTTAAGATCTGGGGACAGTCTGAGTTCTAGTTGATAACTGACAGTTCCCCAGAGGAGGAAATAGGCCTGGAGGACAGAAGTGACTTGCCCAAAGTCACACATCTCTGTAGTGATGGGCCATCTCATCCTGTGACCGCTTTTGTACATAAGGTCAGTCGTGAGCACACACGTAGCCCAGAGACAATGTATATGCTTGTCCTACAGGCTGTGACCACCAGGCTAGAGTTTTCAGGGGCTTCCACTATGGTGGGGTCCCATCACCCATCCCTGTGCCTTTGTCCTCGTGTGGGCCTTCCTTCTTCCTTCCTCATCTTGGCCCCCCTTTCCTGCTCTCACAAGCTGATCCTGTGACACATTCTGTCCCTCGGTGGTCGGAGTCCCTAAACTACTCGCCAGATGAACACATTTTGACAACACTCGTCTCCAGGTTTATGAGGAAGGAGAACTTTCTGGGAGAGTGAGTCTTTGGAGAGAGAGACACTTAGAAGAGAATTTGGAGCTCAACTTCTGGGGTAACACCAGTGACGAGCACAGGACGGTGGTCAGGACGGCAGTCAGTCTGGGGGTGTACTTCTTTCTGGGTTGCCTCTTGGGTGCCCAGGGTTCAGCCCATCCCCTGCTCTGTGGCCAGAGTAACTGTTAACGCATTAAGAGGCATGGGAAGCCAGGTTTGACTACTCAAGTGGTAAACTTCTGAGTGCTTTGGATTCAATGTTGCTGATTTTCTGTACTCTGGCTACTTCTCCAACAGTGGCCCCTGGCCCCACAGGCAGCGCGTGCACATGCACGCACGCACACACACACACACACACACACAGCACTAAAGAGAAATGAAACTGAGGACGTGAGAATGCTCTGGCTCTCACAGGAGTGCAGCCCCTGTGGGAGTGAACCCAGGAGCTGTGAGCGCTCGGCTGTGCCGCGGTGGAGAGAGCACGGGAATCCAATCATACCGACCCTGACTGCACTTGAACTCTGGGAACTTCAGCTCTATGATCTATGGAAGGTGATGATGATAATAGTCAGCATTCCAGTGAGATGTCATGAGGATTAAATAAGATCTTGCGTGGTGTCAGCATTGAATGAATCATGGCCATGATTAACTATGATCATGATCTCAGTTTTTACCTTTGATGAATAGGTATGATAATATATCTGCTTCTTAAGGCTGCTGTGGGATTGAATGAGGCGATAATGCAATAGTCTCTCGAGATTGTAAAGTGCCCTGTACACTAAAGACAAGGAGCTCATGAAGAGAATACCAACACTGCTGACCCGGCAGTGACTTCTCAAGAGAGCGGAATGTGTAGAAGTTTCATGACCTATTTCCAACTCCTTAACTCTTTAAGTCTCTAGATGCCTCTCTGGCCCATAAAGCTCAGCAAGTTCTTTGAGTCATCCGGCCCAGGAGCCCTCTTCTGCCCTTCCATGATCCGGGAGGGGCTTCCTCTCATGATTGCTGCTGGAAGTTCTAACTTCTGCTGCAAGTTCATGTTTCTGTACAAAGAGGGACCTGCCTGCTTAGGTCACAACCCACTTAATTTACCTGTTTTTCCTAATGGAATCCTAGGTCCTCTGGAACATCTGGAGCCAATTGAACTGAGTCTGGATGGGCAGAGATCCTCTTTCCTCTAACCCCTACTACCCCAAGGAAGCCAGCTCTCTGGCAGGGCCAGAGATTGACCGGTGACCTCTGGGCTGAGAATCTGAGATTGATTCCTGGTTGTCCAAAGGATGTCAGTCACTCAGCAAGGAGCGAGGTTGCTCCACGCTGACTCTGGTGGGGACACTCTTGCCCTCCATCCCATCCACCTCAGTTAGCATGACCGAACCTCCCCCAGCAGTGGAACCATTACTTCCAGGTCTGGAAGGCTGTCTCTGTATAAAGCAATGGCCCTTATAGTTTAAATTGGTTCCTCCTAATTTCCTCCCACAGTGCCTCCCTGCATAGGATTTGGGCAGAACCTTTCCAGTGAGCCACAGAACTTTCTTCCTGAGACTGCCTCCCCAGCCTGGAATGATTCCAGGAATAGTCCCACAGGCCTAGCTGGAAAGGTGCCCTGGTTAGGCCTGGAGTGGGGGTGAGCCGGATGTCCCACAGGATGCTTTTTGTTCTCTTCAGGTCCCTTTTGTTCCTGTCTCTAACTTTTAGCTGCTTATGTTTCTCCCCTATCTTGGCAGGACCTGTGTGGGGCCACCACTTGTGACACCCTGGGCATGGCCGATGTGGGCACCATGTGCGACCCCAAGAGAAGTTGCTCTGTGATCGAGGATGATGGACTTCCATCTGCCTTCACCACTGCCCACGAGCTGGGTGAGGCTGGAGGTGGGGGTTTGGAGGGAAGGAGGAGAGCTCCCTTCTTAGGTTTTTCTGGGTTTCTACTGCGTGCTGGGGTACTGGGTGGTCTGGACATTGGGTGCTCCATTTGTCGCGCTTGCTCCTATCCTGAAGACTCAGCGATCCTTTCTCAGGGGCAGAGCCTGCCTTAGCAATGGATTTTCTTAAGTTGTTCCAACTGTCCAAGTCCAGTTGGCAGTGATAGTCTCTGAGTATGTCAGACGTTTGAGTGTCTCTGCACTTAGGCACTATGGGCAGAATGTGTTCCATATTTGCTGTCCTCACTGAACCCACAGCCTGTGGTTGGTGAGAGAACACAAAGCTTGAGACATTCTCAAAGCAACCTAGCTGCTGGAAGAAATGACCGCCTGAAAGCTGTGCATTCATCTCTAGCTGCCTCAGCTGACGTGAACTCCCCCCAGTTCTAAACTGGTAGCCCATACCCTTCTGCCCTCTGAGTTCTCTTGGCTCTTCCTCAGGCCACGTGTTCAACATGCCCCATGACAATGTGAAAGTGTGTGAGGAGGTGTTCGGGAAACTTAGAGCCAATCACATGATGTCCCCGACGCTCATCCAGATTGACCGCACCAACCCTTGGTCAGCCTGCAGTGCTGCCATCATCACTGACTTCCTGGACAGCGGGCACGGTGAGCAGGGTGACAGAGCAGGGCTGGGTGTATGCTCACACCTCTCTGGACCCTCCTCTGTCACCTAAGGTGTGTACTTGGCCCCAGTGAGTTGGTCTGTGAAGTGGGTCTGTCCTGTTGCATCATGGGTCTTTCTTTCCCTTCTGTTTAGTCACTGGACTAGTAATGTTCACGGTCCCCAGTTCACCCGTAACGTATGCCCTTGGCTTTCTGCAGGTGACTGTCTTCTGGATCAACCGAGCAAGCCCATCATGCTGCCCGAGGACCTGCCGGGTAGCAGCTACACCTTGAGTCAGCAGTGTGAGCTGGCCTTTGGCGTTGGCTCTAAGCCCTGTCCCTACATGCAGTACTGCACCAAGCTGTGGTGCACTGGCAAGGCCAAGGGCCAGATGGTGTGCCAGACTCGCCACTTCCCCTGGGCAGACGGCACCAGCTGTGGCGAGGGCAAGTTCTGCCTCAAGGGGACCTGTGTGGAGAGACACAACCTCAATAAGTACAGGGTGAGTGTACTGGAGCTACTCGGGGTACTGCTGGGAGGAGGGTGCAGACTCCAGGGCCTCCACTGGGCATCTGCTCCATCATAAATATGCTGTGTGACCATAACTGGGTCGAATGCTGCTCTGTGCTTCAGCTTCCTGACTGGGATCCTATCCCCTCCTGACTCTAAGACCGGAGAGACATATGTGGTGGGTCAGGGAGCTTGAAGAGGTCTTTGGCCAGCAGGGAGTGAGGAGTCCCAGCCTGAACTTTTTACCGTCTTTCCTGGGCAGGACCTCTGGACCCAAAGCCGAAGACTCGATATTCATTCAGAGTCACTCGCTTGTTGATTCCTTCCTCTCTTCCCTCATTCATTTTCATTTTTGGTTATGATTGTTGTTTTTTGAAGTCAAAACATAATTGAATGAAAGCCTGATAAATAGCAACAGCGATCCAGCAAGAACAAAGGCAGAAACACAAAGGCTAACTGAATGTAACACAGCTTGAAATTCTTCGGGTCTCGGGTTGGGATAGTAAAAGGATTTCTAGACAAGCATAAGAAGTCCATCCACTTCGTTGATCCTGGTGACAGCTGCCCCTCCCCCCATACCCCCCGCCCAGCTGATTGATGCAGTGTCATCAAAAACCACTCACCAACCACTTTATCAGTTGTCCTGAATTGAGTGTGATACAGAATTATGTCAGATCCTTGTCTGTGTCCTGGGGATACATGTTTGATGAAGCCTTTGACCATTTATTAGGCAATAGCCCACTGTGTTCAGGGAGCTGTGTTAAGATATTGTGGTGGTCAGAAAAATCAATGGAATGTGAGCCATGCCTGAAAGTCTCATGGTCTAGTTGAGGAACTAGAGCCGAAGCTATGTACACGACACAGAGAGCTGTGTGTTATGTGTTAAGACTAAAGTACTGAAAACATGTCATGGGAGAACAGGGGAGGAGAGATCGATGGTGATTTGAGGGGTCTGAAAAAATGTTGATGAGGAGGTTGGATCTGAAGTATCTTGAGGGATGAGAAAGAATTCAACAAGAAGAAATGGAGCAGAGTCAAGGCTGAGGGCAGGCTGCAGGGATAGGTGGATGAGGGCTCTATGGAAACATCCTTGGGAGGTGATCTGGGGCTAGACCATAGCTGCCTTGACCACCAGGTAGATGGAAGATGGACTGGTCATGGCCAGCTCTTTCTCTTGGGAAGATGAAATATGAAAGACTTAAGAGATTGATCAAGAAGGTATTGAAAGTGTGCCCTGGTGGAATAGTGGTTAGGTCAATCACCTCTATAAGATGCAGGCCACATACTCCTGGGTTTGAGTTTTGGGCTCAGTGGGAACAGCCAATGAGAGCAACTAAATGAAAAATAGATAAAGCAGTTCTTTCTCTGTCTTCCTGCCTGCCTGCCTACTACTGCTTTCATTCCTGACTGTGCGCTACAGTAAAAAAAAAAAAAAAAAGAAAAAGAAAAGAAGATACTGGACATAGGAACTGTGATCTGAGGAGCACAATCTGCCTGTGTGTTTTCTGGAATTCTTCATCTATCAGCAGCAAAATCCATTGTGTCATCAACCTATTAATGAATAGTCCCTTCACCACCCTGACCCTTTATGGAGGACACTGCCCCATTCAATCAGGGTTAAAGCACAAAACTTATCTACTGATGACTACAGATCCTCAGTGATAGTTGCACAAATGCCATTCTGACCACCAAGGTCTTATTTTCCCAGCTCACTCCCTCTAGGTTTTGAACTTCATCAGTTCTTTGATACTATCTGGACTTACAATCCATTGACCATCCTTCTTCCTGTCATCCCTCACATTTCTTCGGCCCTCATTAGCCTCTTTATTGAGTGGAGATTCCTTGGTCTGCTGTTGAAATCACTCCTTCCCGTACACTCTTGACTCCCAGGCCCCAGCTGATCGTGCCAAGAGCCTTTCTGTCTCATACTTCTCATCCAGCACCTCAGCAATTCCTGTTGGCTCCCTTTTCAAATAGATACTGAATCCCCTCTCCCTTGGATTGCTGTACATGCCCCCCTAACTGGTCTCTCTGCTTCTGATCTTACTCCTGACAGACTAGCCCCACCAGAGCAACCAGAGGATCCTCCTTTAAAATGTAAATCAGGTCAATCATGCCACTTCTGTGAGGACCCTTCAGACCCTTTTTACTCCTCTGCCTATTCCCTTGTTAGGATGCGATCACACCTGGTACCAGTCATGGAGTAGCAGTTCAACCCATTCGAGGGAATGAATGCATGACTGGCATATGGCAGGAGCACAATGAGCATTTTCTATAGCAATGATTAGGAGGAAGTGATGCTGGATAGAAATACAATGTCGTCTCAGAAGTCACAGGAACAATATTAAGTCCTGGGGTCTAGTGCAGACTCTTTCAGTCTTTACATGTTCATTGCTGTCTTTTTGGGCACAGCTTCCCTGGTGTGATGGGAACAAAACCTATCTTGCAAGGCCCAGAGAAGGGAAGAGCTAGAAAGAGCAATGCAAGTGACTCTCTTTGGAGGTGGAAGGATGGAATGAGGTGGGGTGCTGGTTTGGGGTGAAAGCAGGGTTAAGAGAAAGTGTTTTTTACAGGATGAAATAGACATGTTGACACCACAAAACAAGAACTCTGACAGAGGATGGAGAGAAAAAATATGCTGAATATATGCACACATTAGAGTATTCGTGTCACTGGCAGCCAGTTCTTGTCAGCTCTGTGTGGGTTAGTCACTCTAGATGATCGGTGACAGCGTTTTAATCCTAGGCTTGTACAACTGGTCTGCTCCTTCTGTTGCTCAACTGATGTGTGTTCAGGGGATACAAACTTACTTTACTGTCATCCTAAGAAAAACACGATGAAGATTATAAATGTCCTATTCCCTCTGCACCCTCTTAAATGATAAAACCACACTGCATAATTCACCCCAAAGCCAAAGGGAATTTTGTGATTGCTTAATTTAGTCTCTTATCTGTACTATCTCTTAACACAAATGCTAACTCTGTTTATAGGGAAGCTTGCTCAAATTCAATTCCTGCTTGAAGGGGAATGTCTGAATGACAGAACATTTTCAAATAAAAACATCCAGAAATCTATGGCCACATGGTTTGCCAGCAAGACTGGGAGGCTGACCAGGACTTAGCTTTAGAGATTCTTGCATATACATTAACAGTAGGTAAGGAGAAAATTGCACGCATGCATTGTGGCAAGCTCAGGATGAAGAATTTTCATACATGTTACATCATTTAACTCTTCCATCTCACCTCATACCTGAGTAGTACTGGTCCTGTTTTTTTGTAGATGAAGTAACTGAAACTTAAGGCGGTTTCACTATTTGCTCAAATCACCCACGAGAAGATGGCAGAGGCCATTGTACATGACCAGCTGACTCGGAAGTCCAGAGGCCTCTCTGCTGAGCCGCATTGTTTAAAATCAGAATGGTCCTCACTTGTGAATTGAGCTGTTGATGTGTTGTGTAGCCCGGTGGGCACGGATCCTGTCTTTTTTCCCCTCGTGATCCAAAGAGGATTTAACTTTGGAGGGATGGAGGCTGCACTGTGTTCCTCCTCTGGGGTCTCTGGGTGTGGGTGGCATGCTGCCCCTGCAGGACTCTTCCTACCGCTTTCTCACAGGTGGACGGCTCCTGGGCCCGATGGGAGCCATATGGGCCGTGCTCACGCACCTGTGGCGGGGGCGTACAGCTGGCCCGGCGGGAGTGCAGCAACCCAGCTCCTGCCAACGGGGGAAAGTACTGTGAGGGAGTGCGGGTGAAGTACCGGTCCTGCAACCTGGAGCCCTGCCCCAGCTCAGGTGAGGAAGGCGCAGTAGCTTGGGTGGGATGGCCGGGACAGGGGTCATAGCCCCCACCCCGGATCATTCATGTAATTGAGAGTCTGACCTCCAGGACAGAGCCTGGCACTGGTTCCTTTCAGGATATGTCTCTGCCCACCTCTGGCAGGGTGTTTTCTTCTGGATCCATAGACTGAGAGGCTAAATGGCCCAAGGGAATGAAACACTGAAAGTCCCCTTAGTTAGGAACTGACAAGCCCATTTTCACCATCTGGAATAAGGGATGCCGTGACCTTGAGTGGGAAGAAAATAACATCTCAAGCTTTAGTAACAGTTTTATCTTAGTATTAAGATTATCTTAGTATCTTAGCACTTTATCTTAGTATTTCCTTCAATTAAAAATGGAATATTTTTACTAGCCTTTCTATCGAAAATTTAGCATTTATTTTAATTAGGAATGCAATACTGCCAGCAGTGCCTGTGACTTTGTCATCATGCTATTTTCATATAAGATTTCAATTGCAGACATTTCAAAATGTTAGTTTGTGCTCATAACCACTTCAGAATTGCAGTGGTTGTTAGGCTCTTTATTGAATCTTGCTATTTAAGTATTAACAAAGAAGCTCATATATCACAGATGTTTTGAAATATGTTGATATGTAATAATCAGTAGTCTTTGTAATCCGTGGAATTTATTTTATGCATTAGTAATGATAACTAATGTGGAGATAATTCCAGTAGACTGCTGAAGAGCTCTAGTGCACAAGTGAGATATATGACATATGACAGAGGGAGTTTAAGGCTAGACTACTGGGCAGGCATGTTGCCTGGGGTCACCTGTACCCTGCATCCTTTGGTCCCATCCTACTTAGTCCTTTGAGGTGAGGTGTTCAGTGAGGAGGCTGACTTGCTGAGGGTAGGGAGGAGGCTACCCCTAGAGTCTCAGGGGACTGCGTACCCCGGGAAGGATCTCTCCTTTGCCTTCCCAACTCTAGCTTCCTGCCTGTGTTCCTCCTTCCCAGCCTCCGGCAAGAGCTTCCGGGAGGAGCAGTGTGAGGCTTTCAACGGCTATAACCACAGCACCAACCGGCTCACCCTGGCTGTGGCATGGGTGCCCAAGTACTCAGGTGTGTCTCCCCGGGACAAGTGCAAGCTCATCTGCAGAGCCAATGGCACTGGCTACTTCTACGTGCTGGCACCCAAGGTGAGTGAGCCCGGGCAGGACCCTAGAAAAGGCATGAGGTTTTCAGGGAGCATGGGCTAAACTGCTCCTTCTTCTCTTGCCTTCTGGGCGCTGCAGGTGGTGGATGGTACCCCATGCACTCCTGACTCCACCTCAGTCTGTGTCCAAGGCAAGTGCATCAAGGCTGGCTGTGATGGGAACCTGGGCTCCAAGAAGAAGTTCGACAAGTGCGGGGTATGTGGAGGAGACAATAAGAGCTGTAAGAAGGTGACAGGACTCTTCACCAAGCCCATGTGAGTGAGGGTACATCCAGGGAAGGGGGGCACGTGGGATGGGTGAGTGGAACTGCCCCCAGGCTTTGGAAGCCATGCATTTTTTTTCTAGGACCAATATTCATTCATTCATTCATGTGAATGCACAAGGAGGAAACCACTTGACAAGAGATTATATTCAGGGAGATGGCAGAGAGCTGTTTAGTTCAGTGATCTGTGTTCAAATCTCAGCCCCCTATTATCTTTTTATTTAAGTTTTGTTGTTTTTAAAGGGAAGCTTCAGGCAGGAATGAAGAAAAGCAGGCAGGAAGGTAGGAAGAGAGAGGAGAAAAGGCATTTTATTTTATTTTAATTTAGTTGCTCACATTGTTTGGACTGAGAGGCAAACCCTGGTGCTTGGGGGGCACATGAACTGTGCTCCTTCAGAAACAGCCGACCCAACCGCTACTCCACCAGGGTGTGCCTCAGTCCCTGATGTTCTAGATGACCTCGGGCAAGTGTGATATAACCTCTAGAATTCTAGATTTCCTCACTTGTAAAGCAGGCAATGACACTAATCTATTTCACGTTATGCTGTGTTGAAGAATAAGAGTAATTAATTCAAGTAAAATGCTTAGCCAAGTACCTGGTGCATAAGTGCTCTTAAATACCCATGATGATGATAACAAAATATAATTATACCTGTAAACAAAATGTGACAGCTTCCCCTCTCTCCCCATACCTGGGGCCCTGGCACAAGATTGATCATGTCGGGTATGTAATCAATTGTAAAGGGACATCAGAGTGCGTGGCTGGGAGGAGGAAGTCCTTCCTCCTGAGTGCTGTGTGTCAGGATGGGGGCGGGGAACCCCCTTGGGCTTTTTTCTGCTTCCCAATACAGAGCTTAGAGCTCTGTAGCTTGAGCTCTTTGAGATCAAGCACATTCCTTTGGTTTTCTTTTCTTTTTTATGATAGGAAGGAAGGGAGACTAGAAAGAAGCATTTTAAGGAAGGCAGGAAGAGGAGGAAAAAAAACATCTTTATTTGGTTGTTTATTTTTTGATTTTTCACCCCTGGTCTTAAACCCAGGTCCTTGGGTTGCTTGTGGTTCACACACCAGTGTTTCAGCTGCCTGAGCCACAAGGGCATGCCCTTTCCCTTTCATTTTCAAGAGGAATGTACTCCCTAGGGCATCCTGGGCAGACAGAGCCCCCAAGGTCTCAGTGAAGGGGTAGGGGGATGGCTGACTCTGAAACCTCGCTAGTCCAGGCCTAGAGGCTGTCTAGGAGCCTTGGCTGTCCCCCACTGGACACAGTGCCCCCTGCTGAGCCCCAAGGTGGATGGCTTCTCTGGGAGCTCAGGTACTTGTATCCCAAGCTGTCCTTCATAGGGACTGCAGGAGCAGACTGAGTGGTGAATTAAAGGTAAATGCCCCTGACTTACCTCATTGCTTAAATGGCAGGTGCTCCTTTCATAGACCACTGGAGCTTGAAGATGCCTTAGAATCATCTGGACATTGGAATCAAGTTAGAGACTAACTTACTTAAAGGACCAGATTGCTGCTCTCCCAGCAAGGCCTGGTGCTGGGTCCCCGACTCCATGGCTTCAGTGTGTCTCGGCATGGAGCACACAGCCATGGACTTGGAGGCTGCGACCCATCTTTCTCTCATGGCTAATACCTGCTGAGGGCCTACTGTGCACCAGGCACTAGGCTACATGCTTGGTGTGCTTCGACTTATTTAACCCAAATTGCAGTTCAACGAGGTATGTGATTATGATCTCCGTTTTGCATATGAGGAAACTGAGACGTGGAGTGGTAGGAAATCACCCTGGCTCTGAAACGTGTCCTTTTACTCCCATGCTAGGATTTGCCAAAAGATAAATGTACTAATGAAAAAAGAGCTTGAGGTGCTACAGCCAGCATAATTAGTTTAAAAACTTATTTTTAAATTTTATTGAAGGAACATTACATCATAACGTTATGCAGGCTTAAGGTGGGCATCGTTGCAAATCAACATGAAGGTCCCCGCGGCCCTCCCGTTGTTCCTCATACAATTGCCCGTTTTAGGTGATCCCCAGACATCTCTCTATCCCCTCTGGGTTTGCTTGCCTCTTGCTTGGTGGCTCGGGCACCCTGGCCTGTCTTTGCACCTCGCCATCTTCCTGCCCCGCCCCAGGGTTTGTGGGCGGGAATCAGTTATGACTGAGAGGGGATGGAGGTCCTGAGTCTGCCTTTCCCACCGCAGGCACGGCTACAATTTCGTGGTGGCCATCCCGGCGGGCGCCTCGAGCATCGACATCCGGCAGCGCGGCTACAAGGGGCTGATTGGAGACGACAACTACCTGGCCCTGAAGAATAGCCAGGGCAAGTACCTGCTCAACGGGCACTTTGTGGTGTCCGCCGCGGGGCAGGACCTGCTGGTGAAGGGCAGCCTGCTGCGCTACAGCGGCACCGGCACCGCGGTGGAGAGCCTGCAGGCCTCACGGCCCATCCTGGAGCCCCTGACGGTAGAGGTCCTCTCCGTGGGGAAGATGACGCCGCCTCGGCTCCGCTACTCCTTCTACCTGCCCAAAGAGCCCCGGGAGGACAAGTCCTCGCGCTCCAAGGACCCCCGGGGCCCCTCGGTGCTTCACAACAGCGTCCTCAGCCTCTCCAATCAAGTGGAGCAGCCGGACGACCGGCCCCCTGCGCGCTGGGTGGCAGGCAGCTGGGGCCCGTGTTCCGTCAGCTGTGGCAGTGGCCTGCAGAAGCGGGCAGTGGACTGTCGTGGCTCCCCGGGCCCGCGCACGGCATCTGCCTGCGACGCAACTCACCGGCCGGTGGAGACACGAGCCTGCGGGGAGCCCTGCCCAACCTGGGAGCTTGGGGCCTGGTCGCCCTGCTCCAAGAGCTGTGGCCGGGGCTTTAAGAGGCGGCCACTCAAGTGCCTGGGCCACAGAGGGCGGCTGCTGGCCCGGGACCAGTGTAACCTGCGCCGGAAGCCTCAGGAACTGGACTTCTGCGTCCTGAGGCCTTGCTGAGATGGCCTGTCTCTTTCTCGTCCGCACTCCCTGCCTCATTGGTGCTGCCAGAATTCTGGCCAGCTGGAGCCGTGGGCAGTGGGCAGTGGCTGGGAGCCCATGCCACGGTGACACCCACATCCAGGGACAAGGGCCACAGCAGGGATGAGAGGGTCCCTCCTCCTCCCTGGCCTGAGCAGGGGAGCTAAGTCACTAAGGCACAGTCTACCTCACTCTGGCTGCTCCCGGCCCCTGTCTCAGGGAGAAGTCCAGAGGTGTGTGCTGGGTGGAGGTGCCAGGGCCCAGCTTCCAAGGGCTCAGAAGACGGGCACCTCCCAGGCAGGACTTCAGGGACCTTGGCCCCCGGAAGGGAGGTCACAGGGTGCTGGAATAGCCGCGGCCCAGCTGCCTGGCAGCACAGGTGGCCCCAGGGGCTCTGAGCCAGCTCTGGACAGGGCTGGTCTTTGTGGTGCTGTCTGCTCACTTTCCTTTGCTAACTGATGTGGACCAAACGCCAAAGACAGGGTTGGGCAGAAACTGAGGGGAGAGTGGGATTTGGTCAAACAGAGCCTGGGCCACTCCGATGGGGAAGAAGTTTGTGGAGAGGGGGCCCTGAGGTCGCCCATCGTCCCTGTCACAGAGCTCCCCGCTGTGTTGGACTGGTGGGAAGACTTCCACACCGGTATCCTCTGAGGTTCTGCAGGTAGATAGGTGCCAATAGGGAGCCATGGCATCTTCTTCAAGAGGGGTCCAGCCTTGAAAGAAAGATGCTGAAACTTAAAGGGGTGATGGATTCTGTGGCTGAAGCAGAGTGTTTGAGGAGAGATCTAGAAGATTCTGTCATCCCTGGGTCTGGGTATGGACTCTGGGGGACTATCTCCCCTGATGGGGAGGAGGAGGCTCCTGTCTGATGGCTTTTCCCTCCGGAGAGGCAGCTACAAATAAGGCTGTTGTCTTTGGCTCTGTGTCACCTTAGAGAACCTCTACTGCAGCCACAGTCCTGTACCCGTAGAGGGGATGGGGCCCACCTAGGAGGGCCAGGTGCTGCACCCTTGCATGCCTGCAGGCTGGTCCTCGTCTGCCTGCTCCAAGTGGTCTGGCTGTGGGCACGTCGACTGTATTGCTGGCCATGGCTTCGGCAGCTGGATAACGAGGTTCACCGTTCGCTACCTCAGGCTGTGCTCTCTGGGAACCCACACATGTCCCTTCCTGGGAGCAGTGGTACCCTGGTGCCTTCAGCAAACCCAGATACCATCCTCTGTAGATAGAGCTGCCCGGCCACAAAGATGAGAGGTGGTCCCTTGTCAGCCAGCCCCACAGGGGCTTCAAAGACCAACATGGTCTCTCTCTCCAGGTGCCATGGGGACAGATTTCAGGAGCATCAAGAACCAGTGACTCGATCAAGGGGCCTTTGACAGCCACCAACAGGAGCTGCGGGAGACTTGTTAGGGGTGAAGAGGTCAGAGTGTTCCCTGTACACCAATGGGGAGAAGTTTTGGAGTTAGAGAGTCTGGCCAAGCAGGGTGTTTCCTGAGGGTGCAGTAGCCCCAGCAGGTACTTGGGGAACTCTTCTTCTGAGTGTCGGTAATGAGTCCTGGACTTCAGCAAGGGGACATCAGAGCAACTGACTTCCCGGGGAAAGGAATTCAGTCCCTTTATTTGTTTCACTTCATGGTCAAAATCCACAAACCCACCATCTAGCCAGACAGGCCCTTGGGGTGATGTTCTAGAGTCAGTCTAACCCAGCTGAGCCCTCGATGAGGGGCCTGCAGAGCTGGGTGGCAGGGCTGCGGCGCCCTTGAAGAGCAGAGGGGGAGGACACCTTCCTGTGCAAGCACATACGGAAACTACAGGGTCAGGAGGGCTCCAGGGCAGCCGTGGCCCCTGGTTGACGATAGCATGGCACCCTGTGCTTGGTGCACCCTCCTCAGCAGAGAGGGTGGCGTGGGGGCTGTGTAGAACCGGCAAGCGACAAGCGGGAGGGAGGGGAGTTGTCACCAGTGGGGCTCTCTGGCTCCTGAGCAGGGTGACTTTACAAAACCTGTTCAGGAGGGACAGTCTTGTTCCTCACCCAGGCTGGGTCTCCATGCCCCTTTCTGTCGTGATGTTTTCCTTTTTGCTTTTTTAAGTTTTTAAAACAAATACGACCAAGAAAACTTGGGAGATTTGTCTTTGATCCTTTTGTTAATCCATGTTCTCCAAGGCTGAGAAGAGATGAGCATCAAGGCACAGATTCTGGTGAGGGAATACCATGGTAGCTCATGTTTGTGGAAGAAGAGGAACATTCTGGGGGCTCCAGCAACTCCTGTGTGGGGTGGACCAACAAGGATCGGGGATCAGGAGCCCCCTGCCTCCTCTGCTCATCGTGGCACTGACTGGAGGAGTCCAGCCTTAGGGGCTCACCATGCTGGAGCAGGAGCAGTGGGGCTGAGGGCAAGTGGAGGGACTTGAGTGTCCCTTGGGCGTTGGCTCCCAAAGAGCCAATGACTAGACACTGTCATTTATAGAGCCCCCTCGCCTTCACGCTTGGTTGTTTTGCATTTTGTGTGCTAGGAGGGTGGCAGGACTGGGTATTGGCTGGGCCGTGTATACTGTGTATACTGGGGGCTGGCTGCTGCGGGGACAACAGCCCACTCCTAATAAAGTTGTAAGTATTTAAAAGCATATCTCACCTCTGTGGCTTCATCTCATCACCACACACATCCCTACACCACTTGCCCACCCATGTGCTGCTGGCCACGTGTAACGGTGGCCATGATGGGGATGGACACCACCCCTGCTCTGTGCAGCTCCAGGCCAGCTCAGGAGGCGGAACAAACAAGTCCATGAGTGATGAAATGGAATAATGACCAGTGTGGTAAGGGCCAAGAATGGATGACTGATGCTAAGAAAGAGAACTTGGAGTGACTGTAAGGGGACTGGGGTGACAAGGAAAACCTGACAGAGGATGAGCCCCAGCCCTGGCGAAGGGGCCTAGAGTCCATCAGCAGAACAGCAGCAGACTGGGCCTGAAGGAGCCAGCACGCAGGGTCCCAAAAGAGGGCTCTGGGCTGGCTGGGCTGAGGGGCCCGGACACAGGAGGTCAGGGGGTTTACCACGTGGAGGTCCCTGGCCACCTGTGTTGGGAGGAAGCCCCAAGTTTCCCGGGGGGAAAGTGTCATTCTGTTTGGAGAAAGTTTCCGTCTTTCCAGTTTTGTTTTGGTCCTACAATTTTAGCAAATATATAAGCAAAACAGGGGCATGAGGCATTTTAAAGAAGAAGCAACTAGCACTTCAGCAACTTGTGTTGGACTCAGATCTGAGATCTTCCTTCGGAATCTCATTTCTTAACTGGGGAGTGAAAAAGCTAGATTTAACGCCCCTGTAGAACATTCCCAGCACTCATGGACTGGGTTTCTAGGCACAGTTACGATTTATAGATCTCCCAGCTATGACTTCTTTTTTCAGGTTGGGGTTCAGGCATAGATAGGCTTCACCACCTGCCTTTTGGGGTCCAGGGTGTGAGTTTCAGAGTGAGAGAACAGAGACGCTCTAGCACTTGATAGAAGGTTCTGGTGGAAGGAGGAATCAGCTGGAAGCGTTTTCTGGACATTGCGAGCTAGTTGGAGGCCCAAGAAGGATCTGGATGGTTCGGGATGAGGACTAAGTTAGTCAACAACTGTGAAGATCTTTGTAAAATTACTCAAAATGTCACATTCTTGGAGTCATTATCTTTGTTATCCCTTCTGCTTTCTGCTGTAACAAATGCCAGTCAAATCTTTCTAAGGAAAAGTTCCCACGGGCTGGTTTGGAGGTAAAGAAGGAAAACCACTTCTCTGCTCATGGTGTTTTTGACAGCAAATGTATTTTTTTTTCTTCTTAAGGAAGTTTCCAACTCTTTGGACACCGACTGGTATCCTGTCACTGAATTCAATTCTGACACTCACTAGCTGGAATTTGCCTCAGAATCCATCACATGTGAGGGCCGAGCCCCAGAGGACTGTCCTGCCTTTAGACATCAGTCACAATGAGGGGTCCTCAGGTTACCCATACTTGTGCCCATGGGGCTATAGAGTGGAGCCCACAAATCTTCCTCAGGTTAGCTTTCTGGAGAAAGCAGGAACACTTTCTAATCTCACTTTAAAGAGAGGCAGGGACAATTTGCTTTGTAACCCATCCTCAGAAGAGGAAAGCATTCCTGCCCAAGCAGAGAAGAACTTCAAAAATTGCTGGGATGATTCACAACGCTTGAGAAACACTTGCTTATGTTTACTGGTTCATTAGAAAGGATATGATCAAGAATACAAATGAGCAGGTAGGTACCAGAAGGGTCTGGAACACAAGACCTTGTGTCCCCATGGAGTTGGCCGGCCCCCCTTCCTTGTACCCACGTGTCCATTGTGTCCATTGACCCAGAAGCTCTTTGAATACTGGAGTTTGGGGATTTTGATGGGGCTCCATCACCTCAGCATGATCCTTGATTAACTCAATGTCCAGCCCACTCCCTTCCCCAGAGGACAGAGGATGGGACTGAAAGTTCCGAGCTTCTAATCCTGGCTCTGTCTTTCTGGTGGCCAGCCCCCATCATGAGGCCATCCAGGAACCCACCCAGAGCCGCCTCATTAGAACAAAAGACCTCCTACCACTGGGAAACTCCAAGGGGTTTAAGAGTCTCATGTTAAGAACCCGGGCCAAACATTCAAACAATAGATGCTTCTAGTACACTTACCACCAGGGAATCATAGGTTTCAGAAACTCTCTGTCTGGAACCAGGGGGATGAGGGTGGGGTGGGGACAGAGGTCATATATAGCTTTCTTATTATGTCTCAGGGGTCAGCCTCCTGCTGGTCTGGAGGTTCAGCAGGGCCCCCTGGGAGGTAATGGGGTTAGCAGCCCACACTAGAGGCAGACAAATCTGCTATGTATTTTAGCTTTCTGGAGAGAGCAGGAACAATTTCTAACCTCTCTGGCCTTTAAAGAGAGGCAGGAACAATTTGCTTTGTAATCCATCCTCACAAGAGGAATGCGTTTCTGCCCTAGCAGAGAAAAAGCTTCAATAATTGCAAAAAGGTCTTGACTCCTTGGGTTGTGTCCCAGCCCCGCTTCCTAGTGAGACCTGGCTGGTCCCCAACAGGCTGAGCTGGTACAGTCAAGGGCTGTGTGTGTGTGTGACCCCAGCAATCTTTCCATGGCTCCTTGGCCTGCACCCAGCCCTGATGGGTGAGTCCTCCCTAGAGTTGCTGCAATTCCAGTAACACATCCCAGGAGAGGGAATGTCCCCCTCCACACGGCCCAGCACCCTCAGCTACCAGGCAGCCCTGAGAAGATTGCAGGGACTTGTCACTGCTCTTAATGACTTTGTGCAGACCTTGATCCATGCCAGGATCTTAGCTCTCAGTCAGCCGCCCCCAACCAGGCCCCTCTGCTCGGCTAGGCAGGCCCTGCCATGAATTCGTCCTCCAGTGTTCACGGTCAGTAATGTAAATCGCATTCCAAGTACTGGCCAGAATGTTGTGGAGGGAGATAAGAGTTCCTGGCTTCCAAAGGAATTCCAAAGAAGAGACAACGATTTGTTTCCAAAAGAGAGTGATTTTGGCAGAAAGGGCCAGAAAACAGGGAGAAGAGACAAAAGGGAATCGTCTCATGAAAAACTGGATTTGGGAAAATGGTAGAAATATGGTCATGGTGGATGGCTGCAGGCTGATGAGACTTTAGCCGTGTCTTTAATTTGTTACAAACAGTCCCCTCTGCCCTGCCCCCATATGGGCCACGAGCCCAGACAACAGATATAGGGATGTGGACCCTGTTGTCTCAGGTTTCTGATCAACTGTCCAGATGACTTCACGGCACTGGGATTCTCGTCCGTGCAGGGAGGGTAGCCCAGCAGACGCTTCGATGTGGAGGTGTTGGTGCTTAGGATTTAGAGAAAAGGGCCTTTGGGCAGCTTAAGGTAATGTGTTCAGGAGGATGGCATGACCTTTTCAGGAACCCTCTTTAGACTGTGTCTGCAGTGCCCAAGAATGTGTCCCCAGGCAGCAGTGACACAAGACCAAATCTAGGGCCTAGGCACAGTCAGTGAGAATTTCCAAGGTGGAGGCTCCGTTGGGCACGTGCTCCAGACCAAGAAATGATGGAGTCCTCTTGGGAAGCATGAAGGCACATCTCCAGCCACTGTTCTAATCTCCAGTCACGATCCCCTTTAGTCTGCACCCGCTGAGGTTGATCAATGCAGCCTTCTCGATGTTGAGACAGCTTTCAAATATGGAGTAACTTATGCAAAGTTCCCCTTGCTAGTGGCAAAGCCGGGCTTCACGCTGAAGTTGCTTCTTTCAGAACCAGCGTCTTCATCACTCCACTGTCCTTGAAGACCAGTCACATCAGCCTCCTGGTGTGGCCGGGAGACAATGGCCTGTTCCTTTCTTTCACCCGGAAAGATTTGTTGGAACAACTTGGGTGTGCTCTTCAGGTAGTATTTTGTGGTTTCTAAAGGATGCATTAACACAAACTGTACCTGCCCTCGATTCCTACATTCTCCCCTAATAGGAAACCTATCAACTTGATTACTTTCTTGGTCTCTTTCCCAGCGGTGCTGCGAGGTATTTTCAGGTGGCATTTGGCACTTGGAACCAACCTGCCCACAAAGGAACTGAGAGTCCAGAGTGGCTCCAGATATCTCCAATGGTTGGAGCTACTTTGAGAGTCAAAGAAACAGAACAAGATGATGAGAAATGAGTAAAACTCAACAATGGAGTCCAACAAACCCCGTGACTCTGTTTTCCCTGGAAATCTCCAGGGGTTTTTTGTCTTTCCTTTCCTTAAAATAATTACTAAATATTTAGACATGCAAACATACAAAGGATAATAAAATAAAGTCAATGTGCTAATCACGCAGCCAGTGAACCAGAATGTCAACAGCAGAGGTGAAGTTGTAGAGGTTGCCTCCAGCCCAGTGGCCCTCCCTCTTTGGCCAGGGGGAACCATTGTCTTGAAACCTAGTGTTATCATCCCTAGCCACTTCTTTATTCTTTCACTACTTGTTTCTGTGCTTCCAGATAATGCATAGTTTGCTTTGCATGCTTTTCAACTCTGTAAATAGAGTAGCACCTGTGTATTACCTGTGCTGTTGCTTTATTGACTTCATATTTCTCAGTGGGGGTCAGTCAGGTGGATACATGTATTATTTCATGATGTGGCTATGAATGAATTTTGCTACTATAAATGATTCTGCTGTGAAAAATTCTTGTATATGTTTTCCAGTACATGCATTATCTGAGGGCTTTTTTGGGTTGGGGCTTCTGGGCTCCAGCATATGTATCCCTTCAACTTTGTTATGAGTTATTTCCAAATTGTTCTCCAAAGTGACATTATCATGCCCAGGGATCCCCCCACCCCCTACCCCCAGCTTGCCTTTGTTTTTTCAGGGGCTACCTCCTCCATTGTTTGAGGTTGCTTCCTGACCCACCTTACTATTGGGTAAGATTCATCTCTCTTTCTCTTCTTCCCTCCCTCCCCTGCTCTGAAGATTCTACCAGGAACTATACTCCAATGAGATAATTCGAGTAGAAAGGTGTGGGCAGGGGATTGGGGCATCCAAGATCTAGTGCAGAGTCCCAGACTGACAAGTGTGAGACTTGGTTTTCACACTGGCCCTGAGGATGAGGGGAGCAGTGATGATGAGTCCAGAGTCAGGGAGGTGTGTGTACATAGAGCTGCCGCACAGGAGTGAGATTTGAGACTTGGTAGGGAGATGGTTTCTGATACTTTATCTTAAAAAGAGAAATAATAGCACAAACCTCATGTTGTGTGATTTCAGTGGCTAAGGCATTTAAGGTATTTATTTATTTACTAAGTGCCTGGCGTTTAGCAAGTACTCAATACATGCTAACTAGTTATTACTCTAAGCCAGAACTAAGCAACATTAACTCAAGAATTCTCAGAATTTTCAGCTGCTGTTTCCCAATCTGAAATACAAGTGCATTAATGTATTCTTTTCCTGGTTGTTTCTCCAACATGTTGAAAAATAGAAAATCTGGTGCCCCCATTTTTTGTGCTTTCCTGGGCCATTTGTTTGGCTCCTCAACAATCAAGATGGTCTCCGCCTCCTGGATGTTGCAGAGCTGTTTTTGGGAGATGAGTCTCCAGTTTTCTAAAGATGAACTGTCTCATTCTTTGTTCAAATTTTATTATGAAAAATGTCAGATGTACAAAGCATGAAAGAATAATGGTTAAACATATACCCTCTTCTTCAAGCCTATAATGATTTTACTGTGCTGCTTCACCTCTTTCATTGAGGGATTTGCTTTCATTTATTTTTCAAGCCATTTGGAAATTGCCTCTGACACTTCCAGCCTGAACACTTCAGCTTGTGTTTCCTAAGAATAAGGGCGGTCAGCATGAGCGTGACGCCCTCTCACACCTGTGCAACTGAACAAGTCCACGATAGCATCAGGTGTTCAGTCCATACCTGCAACTCCCCAGTTGTTCCAAGAATGTCATTTATAGCATCCAATCAAGGCCCACACATTGAGTTTCATTCTCTGATTGCTTGCTTCCTCCTGGTGTCTGCTGACTTGTCCCCTTTACCTGTATTTCCTCTGTGGCTCTCACACTGCTGCATTTCTCTTGTCCCCTCTGTTTCAGGAGTGCTGAAGCTCGGGGTTTACTGGGTCTTCCTAACTTCCTGATATGCCCTATGGACAGTTATGCTCTCTTTCTGCCAGTCTTCCATTCATGCAATGGGGTTCAGCCAGCCTTTCCCTTAGGTCTTCTTGTTCTTCCAAGTTCCCCCTCTCCTTCATCTTAAATATTCCAGACTATTAAAGATAAAGACTAAATGTGTTCATCTTCCTATGAAAGTGCTTTCATATGTCTTTGGTTAAGTGGGTCATTTAAACTCAATAATTCATAACTCATTTATTCCATAAACCTCTGCTTATCTCCCAGGAATCAGGCACTGAGAAGATCAGTGGTATTCCTCTCTTGGCCTCCTTAGCTGCCTCTGTGCTGGGTTCCTCTTCTCTTTCTGGTTGTTCTCTCCCATTTCCTCACAAACTCCTCTTCCTCCTTTAGCCCTTCATTGCTAGTTCTCCTTATACCTCTCCACTTGGCTCATGTCACATACTTTCCCTGGGGATCACATGCCATCCCATGCCTTCAGCTAAACCAGCACCTCAGCGATTCCTGAGTTTGTGTATTTGGAACTGTGCTCATGCAGACTCCTCTCTGCCGGGGCCCCCCACCGCTCATCATTCCGGGTCACGTCACTTGATTCCACTGCTCACATGTCTTTAAAATCTGTCTCCTCTTCTCCTTCCTCCTGCTGTTACTTTCTTGTAGACCAGCACCGTGTCTCACCTGGGCACCTCCATTGCCCCACCCCATCCTCTCCAGTGCTGATTCTGGCCCTGTCAGTCCTTCCACCCGAATGATGTCCAGCTTTCACAGTAATGCCCATTTTGTGCTTTCCCAGGACATCTGTGTCCTCATGACATTGCACCAGTTGTCTGTTTCTTCAATGATGCTCTAAGAACCTTGAGGGTAGACTTTAACTGACCTCATGTGACACGCAGTAATATATAATACAATAGCCATCACTCAGCTATGTGATGTTCAGCTATGCTTAGCAATGTATAAGCATTATGTCTGGGGATTTACTTGTATTATTGTATTGTAACAAAATTATGGATTATATTCAGTTGTTTTATCCATTTGCATAAAAGGAAGCTGAGGGTCAAAGATGTTAAGCACCTTATTATGTTTACCCAACTTGTATGTGGCAGATTCAGGACTTTAACCTCCATATATATGTTGGATGAAACTCCCTGGTCTGCTCCTCAAGAGGCTCACGTTTATTTGGGGGAGGCAGGCATAAGCAAATGATTGTGATGCAGCATGAGCCAGGCTGCAGTAGAGATATGTAGGGATTATAGAAGAGGCATTTGCAATAATAACTTTCAGTGGAGCTGGTAAGAATGCATAGAGGGGATGATGCAGAAGTTGGGTTTTGAAGAATGAATAGGATTTGTTGACAGATAGAGAAAGGAGCATCTATCATAGCTGGACCAGCATGTGCAACAACACAGGAGCTGCAGGAATGGAAATAGCTTGGCATGGCTGGATACAGTCTGCATGGGAGAGATGGCTGGGAGATGAGGTTTGAAAGTTATGCTGGGATCGCATCAGGAAGGGTCTTCCATGCCACAATAAGGAGATTAAGCTTTTTTTTTAGGGAGTCAGGGATGGATTTTAAATCCAGTTTTAATGCAGATCTGATTTTAATCAGCTCACAACTCCAGTGAACTGGTAATAAACATGGATGGGGATAGAAAAAGATTGTTGTTGGAAAGACTAAGTACAATGAGCCTGCGATGATCCAGATTTAAGATCAGCAAGGCTTGGACTCGGGCAGTGTAAGTGGATTGGCGAAGGTGACAAATTCTAGAGATATACAGAGGTAAGAGTGAGGCGACCTTCATAACCAACTATACAGGGTTTGACAGGAAAGAGGTGTCAGAGGAAACTGCAGATTCATGTGTTCCTTCTCAATGATTTCCTTATTTTACAAAGGATGTGTCAAAGCTCAACCACTCCTGACACATGGCTACGACTATGGAACAAGGGGGCAAGAAAATGAATACCCTTCATCTCCTCTCTGGATTAAATTTCTAAAAAATAGTCCTGCCAGGAGTCAGGGGAATGGGATAGCTGACACTTTCCTTTTCTCCTGGTTCTCCTCACTTCCTATCACCTCTCCTTACTGACTGCCTTAATTCCCGGCTTCGTGTCCCCTACTGCTAACCCTACTGTTATGTGGTTAGCTGGTACCAAGAAAGCATACAAGGGGACACAGGATATTGAAAGGAAAAGGATAGAGTGACCAGAGGAGAAGACAGAGAGCTCATCCATATGCATTAGTGATCCAGCAACTGTACGGTATTTCAAATGCATTTCAGCGTAGGTCATATAAACAGATTTATTTTTTAATATACCCCCTGTATCTTTCAATTAACCATACATTGTGTATAATATATTTCAATACACGCATCTCAGGATGAGAATAGCAGAAACATATGTTAACAGGCTTATATTAACTCTCGGGACAATACCACTGGGTTACGAGATGTTATGAGCCCATATGTTACCCATAAAGCATGCTGTGGCTTTAATGTGTAACACACTCTGTTCTGGATTGGCAAGTGGGTTGCAGCCAGGTTGAGAAAATGAGGATCTTCTGAACGAGAAGGTTTATGTACTGTATTTGAATAAGAAAACCTTCCCAAGTCTCTGTCTGACATGGAGATTTCCATGGCGTAGGCCACTGCTGGTTCGCCCCACCACCCTAGGGAAGTTTGATACATGTATCTTGCCTTGGAGAGCATTAGATCCATACCGAATTGTTTAAACAGAAAGTTTCTTTTCGTTCCCATGAGTTCAGGGCACTCTATCTCGGGAAGTCACTTTGCTCTTACTTCTTCAAAAGTCACCAGTTTATACAAGATCTCCAGCCTGGACCATCATGGTCCTGGGTGTCAGGAGACCCAAACTTTTGTCTAGGATATGCCACCCCTGGGACCAGTGTGCTTCTGAAAATGACTTGCCTTCTCGCTGTGCCCATTTCTTTGTTTGTTAGAGGGGGCATTGGGCTTGATCATTAATTGCGATTGAGACTCATTTCTAGAAACTGAAAATCTCAGCTTCCAGGGACTTCTCAAAAGTTTATGTCTGTTACTTCTCCTGAACCAGAAGGGAATGTGTCTTTTATTGGCTTCATACTTTTGAAATTTTTATGCTTTTCCACATCCTTTGGAAGTTTCCGACCCAAACACTGACTACCTGCTTGTCCACTGTAGGTGGCCCTCAGAAGCAGAATAAATATTTGAGACATTTCAGCTCATCGACCTACTTCTGCCTCTGGGGTTTCCTTAGTTCTTCTTGACTTTTAAAGTAGTATTGGATGTCAGGGCCTGGAAAGTGGTATTAAAATATTTCTATTTCTTCCCAGTTCTTATCAAGACACCAACATCCGTTTAGAACTCTGCACTGCCGCCCAGTGGGGGGCTGTCATCACTGCAGCCTTGTGTGCTGGGCCGTGGGGAAGGAAACCTGAAGTGGGATAGTAACGAGGTTACATTGCCAATAACAGAGGGTTTCCTAATCCCATGCAGGTACTGTTAGGTCTTTATATGCTATGCATGTTTTAAGTATTTATTTATTACATGTTGCCTATCCTCAGCAACTTAAAGAAATAGTTTCTATTATCACTCCCATTTTGCAGATTAGAAAACTAATATTGGTAAGCAACAAATAACATGACTGGATTTAGGGCCAGAAGCAGTGAGACATGTTTCCCCTGGGTCTCTGATCTCACTGATATTCTCAACAGTCCAGTGTCTGTCTCAGCTGCTGTTTCAAACATTAGAGGAGAACAGATTTACTGTTGGTCAGCCCAACAACTATCTAAGGCAACGTGTGTTTGGAGCCGTGGCACGTGAGGAAGAAGCCCAAGAAATGATTCTCACCCCTAAAAGGTGCATAGAAAAAGGTTCAGCTCAGGGGGATGTGCATGTATTTAGGAAATAAATAGACAGTCCAGGAATTTCCATAGAAGAGGGGGAGTCGAGATGGATGATGAAAGCAAAGGTGGAATTTATAGACTGGAGAAGATAGAGGAGAGACAGACAGGGTACAGAAGGTGTGGAAGATAATCTCCCGAGGCCGCAGTCTACTTCCTTGTTCTCCTCTTTCCCCCTTTCCAGTGTTTACCACGTCTCACTAGATAGATTCAGGAACATGGAATGTGAGGCATGGCATCTGTACTCAGACAACTTACCTCTTATGGAGAGGCTGATAGCTAACCTGAGCACAGGCACCAGGAAACATAACTAGACCTCTTTTGGACCCCTAAAGAAGCAGCTGACAGCAGAGACTCTGGTCCAGAGGGTGGGGGTGGGAGGTAAGCATGTGTGAGAACCGCATGGTTAGGGCTTGATTTCCTGCCCGGAGGGTGGGTCTTCCTGTTGAGCTATACCCATGGGGAGTCTAAGTTCTAAACAGGGGGATGACATTCTGAAGTTACTTGGTATTGTTCTTTTAAAGCAAGAGAAATGAGAAGAAGGAGAAGAATATAACCTTGCATGCTGTGTTCTAGAAACACGTCTCTAGGATTATGTGTTGAACTTTTTGAGACCAATCACGAAGTCTTCAAATTGCTGGAATACTGGCTTTCTCCACCAAATGTCATTCCTGGAGGGATGTGGCAATGACACACATATTGACTGTTAGGGTTGCCTCCCAGGATGTAGAGAAAGGTCTCTAAGTTTACAGAATTGCTTAGAGGATCAAGGGATGATGAGCCGTGAACTGAAGTTGGAGACAAACAGGCTCCTTGACTTCTGTGAGCGGGAGGGGTGCTGTCATTTTTCAGAGTTAAGTATTTGGCCGACTTTTTTCTTGTTCTTTTTAGCTCCCTTTCTATGAAAAACATCCAAAGCAATTCAAAAAAATAAAACAGGCATCATAGAAGGGGGAGCTGGAAGCCGATTTATTACAGGAAGAAAACTGCGATGAATTATTTAACAAATTATGCATGTAAAACTCCCAGCACTATGTACTAACATATAAAATATGTTTCTTATTTGACTTGAAAACTCTTTGGTGACTCTAACCTATAGAAACACTCGTGAATGTGCAAGACTATACCTACAGGAATGTTCACTGCAAAATAGTTGGTCATTGAAAAGAAAGGAATGAAAGAAAGAAAAAAAGGAAGAAAAGTCTTGGTATCTCAAAGGACCAAGTTATTTTTATGACTGTAGCAATAAAAAAGAGCTCTCACTTGCAACTTTGCTTGGAGTTTGAATTGAATCTGTTTTAATTAAAGAAATAATGGTGAGTCTACCATGTAAATAAGGCCTCAGTGTCCAAATCTGCAGAGGAACCAATGTAGTCAGACTGATGCCTGTCTGTAGGTAACTAACAATAGGTAGACATGGCCTCTTAGAAAATAACCCAGCTCACAGGGGTCTTGTGAACACTTAAGAAAAATAGAAGTCCATAGATGGCAATGCTTGCTGTTATCATTTCCCCTTCTTTTGTAGCAAAATCTACTCGAAATGCTAAATTTAGAAGGCCACTCAGGAAGGATAGATTCAGGAAAATTACTAGAAGCGTCACCATCTTGCACATTCTGGTTCATTCCAGACATCTCTAGGAAGCAGAGACGAGTACCTGTGATGACTGCCATCTCCCCAACACTGGGGGTGGAGGTGGGGAAATGTAACGTCTTACCTTTCCAACATCTCCTTTTGGTCACCAAGAGCTTCTTTAAATATCGCTTCACCGCAGAGACAAGGTGTATTTTCTTAGATTATTGTTCTAACCTGAGAAGTTGGCTTTGTTTTGGCACTTTGCCAAGTGGGGTGGATGATGCCTGAAAACTTCCTGCAGATTTTTGTCCCTTGTTCTTGCGTCTTGGAACACAATTTTGTTTGTGGTCCCTTGTGCTCATTATCACTCAGAAGTGATGGTGGGGTTCTGGCCCAGGGGCCTGACTCTCTTAGTCTCATGAAGAGGACCCATGCTCTCCATCTTCTCTTGCCCAGGGTCCATGTCCATCCTGACCCCATCTGCTTACTCTGTGTGTGTCAGAGCCTGCAGGCATCTGACTCTTGTTTAAACATGAGAGACTGGTTTAATTGTAGTCAACCTGACAAAATGTGAAAAAAAAAAAAAAAATAGATGCATCCCCTGCTTTTCGAAAATTCCCATTCCACCACTTCCCTTTTAGGAAAGACCCACTTTAGTACCTGCTTTCTCAGCCAAAAGTAACCCCCAAAGGGTTTCCTTTATAGGAAAAGCAAAAACAACTTCTTCAATTTTGCACCATTTTGGCTTACCAAAGTTTGCATCCCTCGGTTGGTGGCCGAATACTGTGTTTAGACTGAAAAAGGGAGAACAGTTCATTCTTTTTTTTTTTTTTTTTTCCCTTGAGGTCATGGAGAATTGTCTTTTCAGTGAGAGTGAAGAATGCATACTTACAGGTTTCATGCTGGAAGTGTTGGGGCTGTGAGAAGTGCCCTCAACGGGCTGCAAGAAGAGGCCGTGGAGCCAAGAGCTGAGGGGGCATCCTGTGGGCTTTGCTGCAGGTGGAGCCCTAGTCATCAATGGAAACTTCAACCCGAAAGTTCAGGAGGGTGGACTCACAGCTGGGAGGGGGCGGGGGGTGGGTGCAGTGCAGGAGGCTCCCCAGGAAGGCTGCAGTCTGGAGGCAAGGATCCAGGTTCACACTCAGTCTGCTCCTATGAACTGTGTGTGACCTTGGTGATTGTCACACCTCCCTACACTCCATGTCCTTATCTGCAAATGGAGATGCTAATAGTGCCTGCCTGGTGAGTTTGCAGGGCAGACCAAGTGAGATAACCAAAGAATGACAGAACAGAGAGTGCCTGGCTGTACTTACTATCAACCCAAGTGTGTGCAGAGACTTGGATGCAGAGGCAGCTTGGACCACGTGGCCAGGTGAGGAGGTGGGAACCGAGCCAGGTCGGGGGTGTCTCTGCTGCTTCATGGGGAATGTACTTCTCTGACAAGGTCACTTTCCACACCCTCCCCTCCTAGGGTTGGGAGGTGGCACCTCCTTGAATATCAGACACGAAGGACCCTTTTGAAGGGATTTGGCTGCAATGTTGTTGGACCCTCTGTGAGCTGGACATCCAGGCCTGGCTGGGGAGACATGCACCTCAGCTGGACAGGCCTCTCCCTTTTTGGGCTTTCATGTTGGAAATATGAAGTGTGACTTCCCTTGCATAGGGAAGCCTGTGCCAAACCTAGACCCGGCTTATCTCTTTACTCAGCACAGTGTTTGTTTTAGGAAAATCAAAGCCCATTTTGTTCTGCTTTCTTCAAAGGGAGTGAGAACCAGGCAGAATGTTGCTGGGGGGCAGGGACTGCAGGCTCCTAGCAGGGTTTCCCTCCTATGTTTTCGCCTCTGGTCTTCTGCATGCCACTTCCTTGGGCAGGTCTGGATGTTGTACCAGAGTCCCCAGACTCGGGCAGGCATTCTGAGTCTGACTGAGAAGGGAGGCCTGGATTCCACCCACCTTCATGGAGCCCTCACTCCCACCCCGGGTCATCCCTTTCCCTCCAGCTCTGCTGAAACCCTTCTTCCATTCCAAGCTGCCTGACTCAGGCTCTTTCTTCCCTCTGACTTCCCTCTGCAGAGCTAACTGGCATTTCTGCTGGAGCAGAGGGATTGACTCAATAGAAAAGTTATCCCTATTCTCCCCCCATTTCTGCCCCTTCTCTTTCCTTCTTACTATCCCAGACTCATGGTCCATAGGGACAGCACTCCCAGAATTCTCCAGGGAGAATTTCTCACTCCAGGGAGGGCAGGAGGCTGGGAG
>RJWH01000063.1:1629871-1919220 GCA_004363575.1 Solenodon paradoxus
AAAATATACTTTTTGGTGAGTGCAATCTCTTTCAGACCATTATCATTTTTGTTAACAGGTACAGGGGCACAAGAGTTTAGAGGGATGTCTAGTCTGAACATCTATGCCTGACTTCACTAATTATGAATTAATTGAGTTTGAACCAGCCACACCCAAGTTAAATAGACTTATTGTTATTTAATGACATTTTTAGCTACATTTACAGTCATTCGTCTTTGGCAGATGTGGCTGATAGGTAACTATGAGTTTGCTAAAACATCTCTGTAAGTCTTTAAGATGTCATTAAATATTTGATGGGAAGTTAGCTGATATGATGTGAGAAAAATATTTGGATGAAATAACTCATATTTTTCCTTTTTATCTGGAGTTTCGGGCACTTCGCAGACAAATCTGAAACCAAGTGATTTCCTGCTGGGAGGTCCATTACCTGCCTCCATGACCTTCGATGTTGTCACTGGCTCCAGGCCAGGGAGCAGGCGCTCCGGTCTCTGCTCTCACAGGGCATGAGCAACCATAATAGAGAATCTTGATCTCTATTAAGGGTGCAGATTCCAGTGATACATTCCTTTCCCCCTCTTCCTTTCTTTCTCTTCCACCCCAGCAACTATTAATGAACTCAAAATCAATCTGTCTGGTTGCTTGATGAGATTAGAGGACTTGCAACTGCTCATAGGAAACCAGATGCAGCAATCAGTTTACTGTGAACTCTCTTTCTCTCTCCCGGCATCTCTGCTATTGATTAAGTAATGCCACCCTGGGGCTTGCTCCTGATAAAGCAGCTTCACAGAAAGCTCAGTGATGGGTTTCTACACAATCCTGACTGATATTCTCCACACGGGCACCAGAGCCTGGACGGCGCAACTTAAGCAAGGCTGTATGTTGGTGCTAAGCAGCCCCTCCTGAGAAGCCTGGTTTTAATTTGAAAGTGTTTATCTCGAGAAGAGATTTTCCAGAGGTTAGTAGGCCCTAGACTACCTAGGGGCTGGGAAGCTCCACAGGATACACCACTGACTCTTTTGAAGGATTCAAATCATTCTGTAGCAGGAACTCATACCAGATTTGCTGAATGTTGTTTCGAAATCCAGTTCTTTACATTACCGTAATCATTCTAATCAGAACATACAGAGACTGGAGGTGTCTTTAGTATGACCACTGACAGAAAAAAAAAATCTAAGAACAAAAGAAAGTGCTACAAATAGGAAAAGCTGAACCTGGAAGACCAGAAAGTCTAAAACTCAGAAAACAGCCATGTTAGGAACAAGGCTATGACTGAGGGATTAGGGCAGTTCTTGCGGTAGGGCAATCACTTTCATGAACAGTTGGAAGGGCAAGGGGCCCACCCCAAACCCCACACACTGGCAATCACATCTATATATATTTTCTTTTTACTAGAAAAGTACTCTATTACCTCTGTGACTTTCTTGAAGACTAGTGATGAACTGCCACATTTACAATAAGTTGATTCTATTCAAATAGGGAGGTAGAGATTGGAGTCTCTTTTCAGAGTCCTAGTCTCTGGTTAAATAGGGATAGCAGTTTTGTTTATTTTTTTATGTATATCATAGGGATTGCATGAGGATTTCAGTTTCTAAGCAAAGTTAGCTGTGGTACTATATTGTGATATAGTGAGGTTTCTTCTGAGTTATTACAAAGCCACTCAAACCAGTGCTTAAACAAGAATAAGATTCTCAGAATCTTTATCAAAAGTGCCTCTCAGTCAAAGAGGAAGGTGGACAGAAACATGGAAACTCACAAACCATTCTGCTTAAGATACAGCAAAGAGTGGCAGGCCTTGGCCATTTGGTCATACAGCCAAAAGAACCTGAGACACCAACCTTAGGCTGGGGACTGATGTTCTCTGGTAAAAGATAAGAATGTTATTATTAGAGGAGCAAGGACCAAATTATCTTGCTGTACAATTTGCAGCCTCTTCCATAGGCAAATGCATAGAAGAGATGCAAGGCAACTTGGAACTCAATTAAGATATTAGTCTACTGGTTGGACTGAGTTAATAATTTAAATAAAAAAGAGAAGGAAAAAAGACACTTGGAATGGGTTAATGGACAGTCACCTTAGACCTAAATGAAGAAGGTCAAACATAGGTGTGTGTATTGGAAGGTGGAATAGGAACAGGGAAGGATTATACAGACTACTTTGTTGTTCCTTAAATTCAATTCCCAACTAAGTGGAGCTTAACACTCACCAGTTGGTACATTTGACAATGGGAAGTCCATAGGCGGTTCACTTTTGCTGGACTGAATTTGAAACTTTGTCATTCCTTAGTCTTTTATCTTGAATTGCTCTTTTTATTCCTGGTAATATCACTTGTTCTGAAGTCTATGTTGTTTTCTGTTATTAATGCAGTCTCCCCTTTCTTATTGTTAATATGTACATATCATATATATTTAAGCATAGATCTTTGTCTTATTTAAAGAAGGTTTCTTTTAGACAACACACTGTGGAGTCTTGTTTATTCAGTATGACAATGCCTGCCTTTCATTTGATACATTTAGACTAATTACATTTAATGTGATTATTGATATGATTGGATTCAAGTCTGAACCTCGCTCCTTGTTTGTATTTTTTTAAGGTGCTCTTTCTTATTTCATCATGTTTGCCTTTCAGATGAAGGAATTTTTTATTATTCCATTTTGTATCCACTATAGGCTTATTAGCACATATCTTGTTTCATTCATTTATATTTCAGTGGTTGTTCTAGGGTTTATAATATATACCTAATGTCACAGATTGTCTTGCAATAACACTGTAGAGTCTATAACATAATGTTCTTATAATATAATTCTTCTATTCTCTTGCCCATCTTTTGTGCTGTTGTCATCATACATTTTACTTCTGTATATATTATAAAATATCAGAATACATTGCTATATTTGTGCTTTAAACTTTTATTTGTATTTATATTTTTATTGAGGTAACTTTGATTTACAAAATAAGTTTAGACGTGCAGGCTCACTACTCATCATCTATCTTTTAAAGCAGTTAAAAGATGAGGAAAGGAAATATCAATATTTTAAAGTGCCTTTTACTTTCTTGTGTTGATTCATATTTCTATCTGTTATTACTTTCCTTCTGATCAAACAACTTCTTTCAATATTTTTGTAAGACTTGTTTACTGGTAGTTCATTCTTTCAACTTTTGTTTGCCTGAAAAGCTTTTATTTTGTCTGTATTTTAAAGGCTATTTTCACTAAATATAAGACACTAAATTGACAGTGTCTTTTTTTTTTTTTTTTTTTTTGCTTTTGCTTTTACATTTCAGTTCTATAAAGATGATATTCTATTCTCTCAATTTCAGGTTTACATAGTTCCCCGCCTCTCATTTTTATTTATTTGTACACATATGATATTATTTCTTTTTTATACAATAGTTTTTAGTATTTTTTTGTTTTCACTGGTGTTAGATTGCAATGAATTTCAGTGGATGTATGTGTGTGTTTATCCCATGTTGAACTGATCTTATTTAATTGGAATTTATAGTTTTAATCAAATTTGGAAACCCTTGAGCCATTATATTATTCAAATGCTGCTATGCCTCATTCTCTTTTTCTTATCTTTCTACTAGTCCTGTAACATGATGTTGGACATGATATTGCCCCTCTATCCTTCAATGTCTTCATTGTAATTTCAGTACCTTTTTCACTGTCTTCATATTAGAATGCTTCTTTATTATGTCTTCACATACACTGATTTTTTCTTTTGTAGTGTCTATACTTTGTTAATTTCATCCAGTTAAAACTTTCATTTCAAATATCGTATTTCTCATTTCCAGGACAAGATTGGCAAACGTTTTCTGAAAGCAGCTGGATAATAACTATTGCCTGCTTCACGGGACACACAGTCACTTTTGCACAGTCTAGTATTCAAGAGGATTCACATGTAGGCTTTCAGAGCTCGTTTTCTATGTAGCTCACTCTTTTCTAGGACTCTGTCCTAAAACTTCTAGCTCTGTGGGTTCCCTGGACTCCATTCTTCCTCTTGTGTAGTCATCAAGACTATTGCACTCTGCTAGAGGATTTCCCACTCCTGAATTCAGAAAATACCTGCAGGCAAAATCCGAGGGAATCACTGAATTCACCTAATTCTCTTCTCTTCTTTCAAGAATTGCTGCTTTCTCATGTCTGTTATATGATGTCTGAAACAACCTGAATCATACATTTCATTGAGTTTATTATAGTGACATAAGCTCAGTCTTCATTAACCCTATCAGGATAAAGCAGTAGTCTCTTCAGCCCTTTCAAGAAGAGTTGTTCTAAGGTAACCCCTGCAATACATCTACATGTCATCCCTCATTACCGTGCCCGTCTAGTACCCGTCTAGTACCAAATGGCTAAGAGTTTATCATCTAAACAATAAATGAAAGAATGCTGGTGGGTTTAATGACCTCTAACCCATTTCATGTAGTAACCCTACTTTGGGTTCAATGATGATTGTTATTGTGAGATGTATAAAAATAGTAGTTATACACTGAGGGAGATTTTTAAATGAGAAATTGTTACTGTTCACTAAAATGGAGTGATAAAAACAAATTGCCAATTGTAGAAAACCAACGACCACTGGCCAATTGTTGTTTTACATGTCAAGGATATTATTAAGTAAAATAATTTCCAATAAAAATGTAAAATGACTATAGTAGGTATTAATCCAATATACAGTCATTTCTTTCACATTCATACCAGTTTAGTAAAATATTTATGGAGTATACCCTGAAAGCCCTGCAGCTGTGAAGGACAAAGAAGTTGTATTTCTGGTTGAGGGCATAGTGTGTATGAATGCAAGGATTCTGTTTGAAGTCTGGTCATTGAAGCTTGAAGTATGACCATAGGGATACCTTCATTGACAAATCTATTGAGGAACCATCAAGTCATAGGTGAAATAATACATAGCTGTAACATTTTTGTTTTAGTTCCTCAAAGTTGGAAAGCAAATAGGAATAAAAATTATCAGGAGGCAAAGTTAATATTCATGGACTAGATGATGGATGAAAGAGGAAAACATTAGAGGCATTTTAGAAAGTCTTTTCTGGACATGCAATACGGTGCTTTGTTGGACTATCTCTCAAAGGAATCAGAAACTGCATGCACATATTGGAGATTCTCTATAAGGCATATTTCAGAAGTTTTACAGATGGGTGCGGTATTGATTATATAAACTATATATATAAATAATATATATAAAATGCATCAGCATTTTTATTGGAAGGTCAAGAAAAGGCAACATAACAGACAAGTGCATAGCCTAGAGACATTGGTTCTAAGACATTATTCTTAGGGTTTATTGAGAATCTCTGCAATTAGTACAGATTAGGAAAAATATTATTACTAATCTTCATGGAAATATCCAGACTATGTAGATATTGAGTGACCCTTGATATTGGCAGTAGAAGTCTTTGAGAATTGAATAAGGTTTATCTGACTGTAATACTAAATGGATCACATGAGCTGGCACATATAAACTCCTGTACTTTTCCTCTCAACCAGTGTTTCTTGGTACCTCACTTGATGATATTATGGGTGATCACATTGACAACCACTAGCCATGGCCAGAAAAATTAATTTTTATTAATTTAAATAAGACCATGACCACAGGGAGACAGTCCTGACTCAGCAAGGACTGGCGGTATTTCACTATGTAAATGATTGTCAGTCTTCCCAGCATATAGAAATCTATCATGAATCTCTATAAAGTTCACCTGTTAAACTTTAAAGAATATCTTTATCTAAGCTTTCCAAGAAAATTTGAATTTTATTTATAATTTTTCCTTACCCTGGAAAAATATGTACTTCTGTTTTGAGTTCATCTGAGTTCAAATTATAGAGGAAAATAGTCTTGTGTTGCTTTCTCTCATTAACATGCAGAATTTGGCAGTGTGTGGGCTGTGGGCTTTCAGTTCTGATAGTAGAATTGGCACTGAAATTATTTTGTATTCATCCAAGAAGTGTATTGAATGAATCAGAGATACTGCTAAGTGATGAAGGCACAGAGATACTCAAGGCATGCGTGGTGCCTGCCATCATTAATCTCAGTCTGGTGATAAGATGATAGGAAGCAAACATAATTATACGATTATAGTTGTGACTGTATTTCTGTCAGGAAAAAAAAAAAACAACACCTAATGTGCTCATAACTAATGCTAGGGCATTAATTCAGTCTGGGAGTTGAAGACTGAAAGATGAAGGATGAGGAATTAGGAGCAAAAGAGTGAGAGTGAGTGTGGAGATCCAGAAGTGGGAAGGTTTGGCAAGCTTGAGGAAAGAGCAATGATTCATGTGAAGGAGCCAAAGTGAGAGACAGGGAGACTGTGTGGTGGAGAGATGACGACCAGGGGCTGAGTATGGCCGACTATAAAAATTGTACTAACAATGTGGAATTTTATTTTAAGATCATTGGGAAACCACAAATCCTTGACAAATATGATTAGATTTGCCTTTTTGAAGAAAAATAGACTAGAAGGAGGTAGGGATGAGTAGAAAGATGTTGCAAGAAGGGTGAAAATGAACTAAGACTTCAACAGTATATAGATGATCTCTGCCATTCTTGAGCCCTTTTATTTGGTTCAATCAAATTAAAAACTCTTTGTAGCAACTTAAGAAACAGAAGTCTGTTTATTAGGTTAAGTGGAACAAAAAGGAAAAGAGTTGAATGCCACAAATTTCCTGCTTTCCTACTGTCATTATGTCAAGTGTGTGAGAGATACTCCTTCAGGGAATCCATGATGTGCGGTGCTCACAGAGGTAATGATTTTTCTGGAATACGGTCCCACCTTTGTCATCCTGGAAAGAGTCAAGGCAGTAGAAATGGATATCAAGACATTAAAGCCTTTGGATATTAGACCAATCTCAACAGGTCTGTTCTGTGGCCAGATCTTTTATAATTCCTGTCCCATTTCTGCCTTTTCAAAAAATTGTTTTCACTGAATCTTCATCCTGAGTTATCTTAGAAAACGGGACTTAGCAGTCAAGATTTATTTCCCCAAGATGCAGGAATAGAGAGGTGGGAGACACTAGGGTCTAGCTCTCATTGGCTTAACACATTTCTTTTACTTAGGAAGATAAGATTTTTTAAGAAAAAACCTAATGGGGGATGTTAATCTGTAATACATTCTTTTTCATTTACATTGTTTGGAACCAAACATATTGAATGTCTGATGTCAGCATTGCTATAGCTTTGTTTTGTTTTTGTTTGTTTTGTTTTGCTGTTTTGTTTCAATGGTTGGAGGAAAGCAGAAAATCAGTAAAGGAAAATTCCATATAGAGACTGAAGTATGCTTCATAATTTTTCTTCTCATCATCCAGGGTTTGATAACTCAATGAATACTCTTTTATAACATTAAGGTGAGATATATCTTAAAAGTGTCCTCTTTGGGAGACCTACTCTGTGATAGGATTATTTGAGGTCCAAATTATCCCTGTTATAGTCAAGGTTAGTTTCCACTTCTGGTCTCTGAAGATCTCCAGAAAAATTTAAAGTAATGCCACTGAGGCGTGGGTGAATCAGTGTTAGACCAAAAACCATTTCTCACTGATCTGCAATGAAATGCACAGACAAACTGTAAATAAACACATAAATTTTCAGAAAAGTCTGTAATTTTATGTCTGGTCTTTTGAATCTAATAATAAAGTATCTGGACTAGTATCTTATGTATTTTATTTTTCCCTGTAATGCATTCATGTTATATTTTATAAAGGCATTCTATCTACAATGCATTGAGGTGAAAAACCCACAAATCTAAAAACCTGGTCCTCCTTGTATTATGCTATTTTTTGAAACTTCTTATAAATCTTTAATTATTTCAAACAAAATGTAAACACTGCAAAATACAAAGGAACACAAGAAAACAAAAATAGTTTGTCCTTCATCGCAGATAGTGAGAGGAGCCGAGTGAAAAGCACTAACCTTAACTGAATCAGCTAGATATAGGAACTACATCTTGAAAAAAAAAAAATCCTAAATTCATGGTTAGTAGTTGTGATCGGACTGCTCAGAATGTAATCTATTGCTACCTTTTTTAATTCATTTTCTATCACTGTGGCAATACTAAATAAGAAATCCAAAAAGACACACACAGTCCAACAGGACAAAGCAACAAGTACTCATTTAGTCCACCGCAGGGCTTCTGAGCTGGACTCACCATGTGGTTGCTGTCAGCTGGAGGCTCAGCTGGGAAATGATGGTCCTGGATGGCCTCTGATGGGACACTTATTCTGCTCCACATTTTCTCTGTCTCCACTAGACTAGCTTGGATTTGTTCTCATGACAGATATGATAGACACAGGGATCCAAGGTAACACTTGGGAGGCTGAAGAGAACAGGCACACTGTCATTGTCGTTGCATTTTCAGGCACAAGTCATGAAGCCAGAACAGATTCTGGAAGGGTGAAGAAAGGGACTTCATTTGATAGGGTACAGAATAAAGAAGGAGAAAGAATTGGGGTCATTTTACAATCAACTTTGCAGGTCCTGTCCAATGGGACACATTTTCCAAGATGCCAGGGTGATCTCAGATATCAAGTGCTAGTACCTGACTTCTTGACCCTAAGGGCTGTTGATAAAATACAGTAATCCCTCACCTGTCATGGGAGTTATGTTCCAGCGATAGGTGAAAATCCGTGAAGTAGCAACTTTATAACTTATTTTATTAATTACATATATATAAAAGCTTTATAAACCCTTCCTACTCTCCTATAAACCCTTCCTACACTCTTATTAACCTTTCCCATATTCTTATAAGCACTTTTTACACTCTTAAACCTGTGTAATTTTAACAATGTGGGTACTCACTAGTGAAGTATACATACGTACACCGCAAAATCCCGTGATATAGCAAAAATCCCGTGATACAGAATTACATACATATTTTTTTAAAAACCCACGATACAGTGAAACCACGATAAGCGAACCGCGATAGAGCAAGGGATGACTGTATTGTCTGTTTTGCTCAAGTGACCAAAATAGACATCATTAATTGATGAGTATACTCTGCTGATGAACTTGGAAGTGCTTTTTGAATCTCTCAGAATTACATTTACAAATGGAAACCTCTCACTCAACACTGAAATTATGGACAGTGGTAGCAGACAGGCATCACAAAACTTCAGAGGACACTGGGCATGGTTAATAATATGTAACACTTTCTGCTTAGGTATTAATCTTGTGCATCATTTTACCACAGTTACAAGGCTCATGAACATCTACCAACTGAAAACAGAAGCCCAACCTGTCCCTTGTCAAGGAGCCCAAATGTTTGCTCATGCAGGGAAGGTAGCGTTAGGTTGCCTTTGGGGTTCCTGGTGCAGTGTATTTTTTGTTAGTATTAGGGAGGCTATCAAGCATAATAGATGTGGTTATGATACTAGAAATTATCAGGAATGGCACACATTAAACTTAAGCATACTTAGGTACTTAGGTAACATACTAGATCTGAATTCAGGGTGCAGGAAAAATTTTTTTTTGCTGTTTTCTTATAGTCCTAGATGATAAAAGGAGAAGGTGGCGGAAATTAAAAACTGTATGGGAGGATGAAGATGTCTCTGTCGCAGGAAAGAAGGAGTAGTCAAGCAGTCTTAGAGGCAGAGCCCAGCACTGATAAGCATAGAATTGTTGCAACATAAAAGGTCTCTCTAGTTTGGTATTCACTGAAGCCTGTCTTTATAATAATAATAAAGCTTCCAAAGAGCAATTATAGAGCCCTGGGGACTTAGAAGAGGCAGAAAATAACCATCAACTTTTCTCCAGCAGCATCTCTGTTCTAGATACCATGATAAAAATGTCACATGCCTGTGTCAAACTCCTACACCAACCCTGCAAGATTGTAACCCTCTTCTATAGGGAGCTGGGGATGGTTAAATACCTGTCCAAGGTTCCAGAGGGAATCAGGTAGAGTCAATGTTCAACTCAGATATGTGACATTAAAGCCTATGTCCTTAACCACTATGCTCAGTGAGCTCTCAAGGATTTGAGAGTTTTGAAAAAGGTGGGGGTTGACCTCATTTGTTCTAAGAAGGATAAACTGCAATGGTGGAGACAATGGATACCAGGGAGACTGAAGTGTCCATAGCTGGATTATGAGCAGCGATGAATCTGAAGCCTCAAAGGTACAACAGACCCCAAGTGTGCTTCAGTCACCCAAGTAGAACTCTGCCTACCAAAAGTTAGGCCCCCATAACCATCACACTGGGAAGGTATTTGCTCTGGACCTATGAACAAGTTTTGGTACTCAGACACATGGCAAACTTTCAGGTCTAGGGTCTGGGCATGAAAGGGCTCATTGGGGTTTCTTTAGAGGTGAAGATCCCACTTATACAAGTGTAGTCAGAGGGACATGGTATGCAGCAGAGCAGGAAGGAAAGGGGAAAACAACCAGAGAGGTATAAACAGGCAAGAGAAGTCAACCAGGCAGTCAATCTGGAGTGATCTGATAGGCATGATTGGGTTCCACCATGGAGTGGGGACACAATGACAGGCTCAGGTCTTGGAAACAGGTGAATATAGCAACCTTAAGGCAGAGAACATCAGCACTACAAAGATCAAAGCTCATGTGGGGGACTGATTACATGATGCATATACTCCTCAGCACCCCATGTTCTTAGTACCTGACCCAAGGCAGACCAAGGGACTGAGAACAAGTCAACATGAGCTTTTGCCTGAGAACTCTTCAATTCCTTCAGGAGCGGACTGGATTGTTCCCACGCCCCATGAAGACTTCAATCAGTAGACACAGAGTGATCAAACAGTCACTTGCAGGAGAAAGTTTGGTGCACGGAAATGGGAAATACAGATGGTTTTCAGAGATGTCAGAAGGGAGAGATTTTATCTGTCTTGAGTGTATTGCTGCCTGTTCATTTCAGGCTCTGATTTCCTGCAGATACAAGTGTTCAGAAACAGAGCTTGGTCAGCTCTATTTAAACTTTTTTCCTTTTATGTTGCATCATTTAGAATCAGTAGATTGTCATAGTCTCTCATTGAGCTGGTTCAGAAGAACATGAAATTGGCTGGAATTACAGGGGAGATCCAAGTTGGACGTCAGAGAACTTCCTGGTCTGAAGGAGAGAATGAAGTTATTCATGTCACTGTCATACTCGCTTTTTCTCTGCCCTTTTCCCTCTCTCTTTTGGAACATTTTTCCCCTTTCCTTCTGCATTTCACGCATTGATTTTAGCCAGAGCTGAAAGAGAGCTTCATTGCTATGAACTTGTTCACGACTGGGAGCAATTGAAATGGAGATGCTGTAGTCCTATGTGCTGGGATGACAACCTTATGTGAAATTCATGTGTTCTCATTTTTGTTGAGTATGACTATATTTCTGTAGATTTTATTTCACCCTTTAAACATTTATGTCCCTGTGTTATGATTAATTAAGTATAGTAAAATGAAGTGTTTGCAAAGTTAAACACACACACACACACACACATACACACATACACACACAAACCCCTCACTTCTCCAGAGTTTTTGTACTTAATATTCTTTTTATTCTGGTTAGTCCTTATTTCTTTTTGCTCTTTTTTCCTATCTGTCACCTTTCTTTATTTCTCTCCTTTATTTCCCTGGGCCAGTTCTCTAATCATCACCCTATTAAAGGATTTACAGATGCAGCATACTTTCGAGACAACAGAGATTTATTTTAACAATAGAATCAGCTGTCTTCTCCTCTATTCCCCTCCTCTTCCCTCCTTCTCTTTCCCCACCTCTCCTCCCTTCCTTTCCGCTACTGCCTTCCTTTCTTCTTTCTCTTGCTTTCTCCTCTTTTCTTTTTTTTTTTAACCTATTTCTTCTTCTTCCGCTTCTCCATCTCATCCAATCCCTCCCATAAAATAGTTTTATCAAGAAAATGGCAGTATCTAAACAAGTCTCTCCATAATGTTACCAGCGGAAAGTCGGTGGACGTGGTGAGTGGCTCTGTCTTGGTCTATGTGCCTGGTCAGTGATATAGGAAGATCCGGGTTCAAGAAGACTATTCTAGGTTCGTCATTTCTAACTCACAGGCAAATAGTCTTAATGAAATGACTAGAAGTACAGTAAAATTTGTCATTGAAGTTAATTTGTTTAGACTTTCTAATATTCAATTCTGAATCAGCAGAAGAAAAATTTATGCTTAGAGATGCTCCAATACATGGTTTGATTGACTTACTAAGGGCTTTTGAAGAGGACTTAAAGGAACTACCAGACAATTATTCATTTGTCTAAGTCAGTGGTTCTCAAAATTCAAAAATATATGACTCACTTGGTAGGCTTCTTAAGATGCAAATTCTTGGGTCTCATCTCTAAAGATCTTAGTTCAGTGTATCCAGGAAAAGGTCCAAGAAGCTGCATTTTGGACAGAGTCCTCCAGTGATTATAAAGCAGGTCATTCCCAGGCTACATTCTGAGAAATACAGCTTAAATGGATGAAGGCTACCATCATTCTAGAGAAGACGCTAAGTATAAAATTGTGAATATGCCCTGATACTGCACAGTATTTGACTGTAAGTTTTGTGCAAGCTTTGTGCTGGCCACTGAGTGGGAGGCACGGGTCCATATCAGCAGTTCTTCACCTGTCTTTAATTGTTCCTCCAAGTTTTGAAGCTGGGGTTATTTGTCCATGTCACAAAGTGCTGAGGTACTACTTCTTCTGAATTCACTTACCCAAGTCTTGGATACAGGGTATATGGCTGATGTACACATACATACAAAAATATGGAAAGTGAGAGCATAAGTATAGTACTAATAATATTCACTGAACAAAGGTCTTGAGCTGTATCCAACTAAGGATGTCCTATAGCCTACATGGAAATGATGCTAAGCACATTTCATTACATGGCCGTTCTTCTAAAGTTCTTTGAAAGTAGGAAAGTCATCACACTTTGCTCTTGCCTTTGATCAGAATGGTGTTTATGTGCCTGCCATACCGCTACTGACTGTAACTGGGATCTCAGGGCAGCAGCCCTGAGGATTGGCATAAATCCCCATGTCCCCTCAAAGCTGTCACTGGCAGGGCTGCCTTCTTATGTTTTCAATCCCTCTGCAGTCTTTCTGATCGTATATATGTTCTGTTTCTTACCTTCGTCTCCTAATTATGGTCCAGTAGTCAGGGATTGGTGGAGACATTCTTGTTTCGTGTCTCAGTGCAAGATATTTTCCTTCTCTTGGCTTCACCTGCAAACTGTGAACAACCAGCCTAGAGCAATTCTCAGGCTGGTGATATGCTTTTAAAGACTTATGTGGTCCTTTGAGGCAGGGTTCTGAAGAGACGGACTTTTCAATGCTCTGGTTCTCCAAAGTGTGCAGTTGCCATGGAGACATTGAACCTGGGCAGTGTGTGTGAAATCTGAGTGTAGGTACTTGGAATAACCCTCCACTTGAAAGGAGTAACTCAATGGCTCACCCTGGTGGCCTAGTGAATAAGGCCACAGGACAGAGTCCACATACTTCCCAAGGACTCAGGGCCAGGGGTAACAATCAATATTGACAAACTAAAATAAACAAATGTTTCTTCCTCCTGTCTCTTCCTGCCTGCCTGACTACTCATCTTCATTCCTACCTGCACCTCTCCTGAAAAACAAAAAAAGATAAGCAACTCCTGAAGGGACTTTCTTCAAATCAAAATATTCTTCATGTGATAATGAACTTACATATAGTAGAACATAAATTGGTCCTCATCCTTGTTCCAATGAAAGTTATGGATATAATCCTCAGAATTCTCATATAAATCTGATGTAATATTGTAAGTTACCATGGACTATAGACTCTGAAAACTGCAACCAGTTACTCCAAGTTAAGAAATGATAGGATGAATAAGAAACGCTATTTGTATTTCTTGAGTTACTCTGGAGATAGACCCAGGAAAGGGAATTATCAGAAAGGTAGGTAACCCAATGTGGATTACAGTGCTGTGAACTGAATGTCTCATGGAAACGAGAGCTATTATACATGCTATTTTAATAGTGTTCAATAAGATCTGACTGGGATCCTAATATTTCTTGAGAATAAAAGAATGACAAAGACTAAGAATAAATGGATATATAGCATTTAATCTTTTTGTCTATTTAAATTATAATAATAGCGCATATTTTATTTTTTCTTTAGTTTACATTTTTATATGCTTTTTGTGAGGATACTGAAGTCACACTAATAGCCACAGTCTTTTGACCTGTGACTTTTGTTGAGATTTTTCTCTTTGTAGTTGTTGCAAAGAGCACGATTTAGTCTTTTTGAAGAGCTGCAGAGAATTCCACTGAGTATGTTTATACCACATCTTCTTTATCCAGGCATCGTGTACACCTATATTTCAAGTATCTAACATTTGTATTGCATAATACTAGGGTAGATAGAGGAATGAACATTGATTTATCCATGGTGGGTTAGCACTTTTAATTTTTTTTCTCCAGAATAATGCTATGTTGTGCTTGTTTTTATCCCCATTCTACAAAGAGGAAATAAAGGCTCTGAGAGGTTACGTTTCTGACCTATGATCACACATCTTGTGACAGAAACGCTGGCCTTGATTTTTGTATTCCTGACAACGAAGCCTATATTTTCTTTCCTTTGGCCTCTGTCCTGTTTACTGGGCCAACATTCTGCCAGGGGCCTTGCAGGATTCACAGAGCTGAACACCGAACTTCACCTGAGCCTAAGGACCACCAGCCGGATTGGCAAGACTGATCTAAATTCTTTTCCTGATGGATCAATAAAGAAGCAACAGTATTGGGAAAAGGAGTGAAATCACCAGCTAGCGTTGGGCTTGTATCTTCCCTGTGCTTACTGCTATACGTCCTCCAGAACCGCTGTTATTATTTACATCCGATGCTGAGTTTTCTTCATCGACTCCTTCTACCACCTCCAACACACACGCTTCCTGGAGTGAGTCTGAGCAGCATTCTGAGCAGAAGAACCAAGCCGGCGCTGCTCAGGTCCTGTGCTTGGCTGGGAGTCTCCTCGAACTGGCCCCAGAAAGGCCACCTGAGTTTAGGTGATGTCTGAGGAGGTAACACTCTCCTCACCATTGATCACACGACAAAAACTCTGGGAAAAAATAAATTAAATCTGGCCCCCAAAAAAAAAAAGCAACCCTTTCCTCCAAGTTAATTAATTTGAGCACTATTTTCAGAAAAAAAAAAAACGTTTCTTAAATCCCTATCGCTGAAGGCAATTTTCTTGCCACAATCACTCAGTGTTCCTGACAGAAAGGAGTATAATCACTCCTTTACAGAAGGTGACTGGCAGAAGAAGGCTGCAGATTTCTAGAGCCACTGAAGAGGCTGCACATGCCTCAGTGGAAACCCCCAACTCCAGAGGAACTTCGGTACCTGAGAAACAGACATCTCTCTGCGGACATGGACTGCACAGTGCCTGGTGTGGGGCTGTGTGCGCCTGTGTGGTATGCACGACTGCACACGTCTGGTGTTTGACACATATGTGTGTGTGGTGTTGTATATATGTGTATGATGTGTCTAGTAGGTGCACTTATGAACTGACGGTTTAGCAGGATCTTTGCATCACAGGGACCCTGGGTGTACGGCCACTGACCTCACGTAGGCCAGTCAGCTGTACTCAGTCACATGAATGAGGCACTCCATGTATGGAGGGACCTGGTCTTAGGTTGCACCATACTCACTTCTGTGCCATAGCTACCTATCAAGCCCGGGTACAGCTGGGCTGTCTAGGGGATGGAAGTGACCATTATTGACGGCAAAATGTGATGGAGATTTTTCTGCTCCTGGAAATAGGGTGAAAATGTGAGGTCAGTGGCCCAGTTCCCTTAGTCATTAAGAGTAATAATGGCTTCCATTAATCAGGCACTCAGGCACTGTGCTAAGCACTTTATGTATTTGCATACGTTATTTCTCACCATCCTTTCAACATCCCTGAGAAGTTGCTGTTTTAATCACTTGTCTGTGGCCAAGGAAACTGAGGCTCCCAGGCCACATGACTGACTCCCTTCACACAGCATAGCCAGGACCCGGGCTCACCTGCTGACGGCCACCGCCCTCCTCCAGTCACTCCACCGTCACAGGGCCTCTTCTCCGGGTCCAGCACATGCCTTGAGATGTGGGTTCATGCCAAAAGAACTGTGGTCCTAAGACATCAAGTCTTCTCCTTTCCTCCAGAACCTGCCATTTCTCCATGGTCTTCTCAGAGCAAGAACTTCTTTTCTCCCCAGCTAGAGGGCAGACTCCACTCCCTGCCTGATGGGTGAAGGTGATGCTGAGGAGGAATAGTGTCAGGAGTGGCAAAGAGGTGGCCTTGAACTTGCTTGCACACACACCAGGCACAGGGTGACAAGGCACAGATCAGCCACCACCCCCTGGGCACCCACTCTTGCTCCTTACCAGTGTGGGCTTACTACCACATCTGTGTACCTGCAATGATTCATGAATGTATTGAGAATGAAGTGTCTGCCTCTCCGAGTCTGTGAGTATTGAATGAGAGAAAATGTTTAAGTGGCACAGCACAGAGGCAGGCCCTAAAAACTCACTCAGGAAGCAGCAACTATTACTAATGTTTTCTTCTCCAGGTAGCAGATAGCCAACCTACATCTCACGCTGCACGTCTGCATCCACAAGGTGAATCTAGATGCCATCTGCCTGTGACACCTGTCTGTCTTGTGACACAGATCCCTCCTCTCTGAAACTCAGCTTCCTCCTTTGCAAAATGGAGTTCAGAGCAGCTAATTTCTAAGTTGGTGTTTTAGAAAAGGGGACCAAAAGAGGCTCTGTGTACAGTCCGTGACACAGCCATGGCCCAGAGCAGGCACTCCACCCATGGTAGATTCTGTTGTTGACATTAGCAGTGTTGTCGTCATCATCGCGATGATTGTCTCTTGGCTAATTCAGCAAGTCATGTAGGAATTGTCCCAGTCTCCTGTGGAAACTCAGCTTCACAGGGTATTTTTCTCGCTGGGAGATTAGTACATTGTACACCTCCTAGTTCATTACAGGAGTTTGTGTGCGGCCAAATGAGTCCCTGAGGAGTTGGAGACATTTCTATGAATTGTTTTAAGTAAATCTGTGGAGTAGAAAGCAAGGGCAGAGAACGATCCTTTCTTTAGTTCTCTTTCATGCTCACTTTGAATCTCGCACACCCTACATCTAGGAGACAGCTCTCTTTCTTCTCTAAATCACGAGGACTCGCAGCAGGATCTGTGGTCCTGGCATGCTGCCTGAGAGGGCATCGCTAGTAAGAATGGAGCTGTGTTCCCCTGGCATTGGGCATTAGGACTTTATCTTTATCCCTCAGCCTTTGTGGGTCAGAACACAGCAGATGAGTTCTTTCGTTTTGAGTCTTTCTTCTTCTGTTTCCTAAATGTGTTTATTCAAAATGTAGGCCCCTCCCCAATCTAACATATTTCTCTTCAATTAATTCATTTCTACAAATGTTTGTTAAATTTGGTGGCTCTCACACTGATTATATGCTAGAATCACTTGAGGAAAAATTTCAAAATAATACTAGCACTTAGAAGCTGAGAGAGGTGGAAGGGGAAACAGGAGGATACTGATCAATTATAAGAGAGAAAGTTCTGTAGACCAGCATGGCAACCGTAGTTAAGAATAACATCTTGAAGACTCAAAATTTGCTAAGAGGATCCTTCTCAAATGTTCTTACCGTATACACACAAAGGCATATGCTATATGAGGTGATGGTTGGGTTAGTTCGCTTCATTGTGAGGATCATTTCACAATGTATGCATGTAAAACACTGTATCACATTGTATACTCTAAATATAGTCATTTTTATTTGTAGATCTGAAAATTAAATAGCTGGAATGGTATATCAGAAAAGGTGAAAGGAGAGAAGGAATGTCAGTGCTATCAGAGTGTGGGGTCCCTGGTGTAGAAGAGTCTTCCAGAAAGGCTGTAAAGGGAAATTAGAGCAAATGAAGGGCAGCACACATGAGGGAGATGGAATTGGAGACAGATATTTAGTTAGTTGAGGTTAAATGTGGACTGTGTTAAAGCAAGTTCGGCCAACTGTGAACCATAGGCCAAATCTAGCCTTCTGTGTTTTAGTACAGCACAGAAAACTTTTGTGTTTTTGAATGCTTAAGGAAATCAAAACAATGATAATATTGTGGCATGTGAAATTATATAAAATTCATAGTTCAGTATCCATGAATATAGTTTCATTTCAACACACATACAAAACCAAAGAAAACAGTGAAACGCTGCTTGAATTCCTTCTCAGATCAGCTACAAATGGAATGTGGTTGGGGCTGGAGAGGAAGAACTTGCCTTACAGATTGTTCTTTAAAAGCTTCCCAGGTAACTGTGCAATACAAGATGAATTTAGTACTCTTACTGTCCCTACATACTGGGGAGAGTCCCAACCTTGCAAAGTTGATGAGAAAATCCAATTTGCAATCTTGTCTGTGTAAACGTTATAGCAACATGCACACGTGTCTCTTGCAGCCTTTGGCATTTAGCTAGAAGATCTGAGTTAGATTCCAGGCTGTCAGTGAGCAGCCCCACCTGGCCACATGCAGGCTCGTCTGCACTCTACGTTCTCCTGCTTCCCGCAAGGCAGCCTGTGCTGACCTGTGCAGCCTCAGGGCCTTTCCTGAGCCAGCCTGACTTCAGAGGTGACTTCAGGCCACAGATCCCCGTGGCCGTACAGAGCTCTCAAATTCATGTCACTTGTAAACAGAACTGACTTGCCATTGGGAGGAGATAAATGGTCTCTGACAGGGACCATGGTGACCATTGAATCTGATCTTGTCCATCTAGGAAGCTGCCCCACTGCAAACAGTATCCTTCGCCAGATCTACCAGGCCATTAGAGCCTACACAGAGAACCAGCTGCTTGCACCTGTGTTCCTCAAGCAGACAGCGCCTGTGTCAAATTCATTGTCACATGGTGTTGCCCTGTCCCTGGTTCCATAGGGAAATCAATGACCACATATTAGGGCATGTTTAACACTTCAATGCAGTGCTTTTCTATGCCATCGTTTGCATAAAGGGGGCAAGAAGAACCATTATCAAGTGACTGGAAATGGATTTTATATCAGCACAAAGGAAGAAGAGGCAGCAGCTAAGTGAATTCAGAAGGTTGGGAGACTCCGTGAAGTCCTTGTGCAGGGTCCCAATGACTGGAGAGCTCACAGAGGAGCATTCTGAGTCAGGATTCGCCAGACAATTATGAAAATATCCGTTCAAACCTGGAAGATCAGAATAATTTTGTCTGAATCTTTCAGATTCATTTTAAGTATGCTTTGGGCTCAGTACTGTCTTTTGTCCATGGTAACCCATACATAGAACATTCCCTCCCCACGGAGGCAGAGAAATGATTGAAAGCATGCATTTGAACTCTCTTAATGACCTTGAGATGAATCTCAGCTCCTTCGCTGCTGTGTGGCTTCTGGAAAAGGCATCCGACTGTTCTAAACCTCAATTTCTTCTTCTGCAAAATGGGGGTAATAATAGCACCTGCTCAATAGAACTGTTGGGGAGAATTAGAAGAGGTAATGTGTGCAAAAGTTTTCACCTTGTGCCTGATACTAACTTGCAAATCTTAAAGTCTTCATTCATTTGAGCTGCTGTGACAGAGTACCATACTCCAGGTGACATAAACAGTAGAAATTCTTTTTCAAAGTTCTAGAAGCTGGGAGTCCAAGAGTAAAGAGTTGGCAGATGGGTATCTAGTGAGGACCCGCTGATGGTTCATAGACACTGTGTCCCTATGAGGAGGAAAGGTGAGGTGTTCTCTTTTGGGACACTAATCCCATTCACAAACGCTTCTTCTCCTTCCTCCTTTAATCACAGAGCCTCTTGTCCTTCAATCATGTCAACCACCTTCTCAGCAATGACATATTCTGAAATGGCTTTTCCTTTTCTCTCCCTGCTACATGGATGCCAATGTAAGAGCTGGTCTTACATATTTCTGAAACACTTTCTGGGTCAAAAGTTCTAAGTGTGGCTAGTGAATTCAAGTAAATGCATGCACATACACACATGCATACATACACATAAATGCACATACACACACATATACACACACACCTTCTCTTGAGTGCACAAAGACAAAGAAAACACATAAGGTTAATTTTTTAGGCCCCTTTTCATAATGACTCATCCATAACGATTTCTACTGGTTGTATTTTCTTCTGTGACAGAAACAATTTACTGCATTCCTGCAAAGCCCATTTTCTCAGCATGAGCTAGTTGTGTGGTAGTTTAGGAAGTAATTTACTGATATTTTGCTTGAAAATAGCTTACAAAGACAAAGGGGGTCTGTTGACACCAAGGTGTATTCCTTATAGGTTGGAAAAATAGGATAAAACAATTTAAAAAGTAAAAATATGGTATTATAGTCACTTTGAACTTCGGCTGTAAATCACACACCCCTTGTTGAGACTGGCCTCTCCTCCCCTGCATTTTGCATCTGGCTTTGAGTGCTCTGCATAGGACTGCTTGTTTGCATGGGTAAATTCAGGTCGTATGATATCTTCTTGGAAGCAAGTTATTCTCTTTGATTATGAGCCCATCCTCAGGATGTCAGTGAATAATTTTCTTTTCTGTCTTGTCTTTCATGCCTTTGAAAGGTAACTAAGCAGTATCACCCAGTCCTACCTCCTTGGATGCTGTCCTTGGTCCTAGTCACCCCTCATGGCCCCTTGAACATTTCTCAGTATGAGAGAGAGTGACAATTCTGGACCCCCCCACCCCCCACTCCCACACACCCCAGTCCTTCTCTATTCAAACTGCAGTCTAGGGTTGATCCTTGTCAGTCCCTGACCTTGGGCAGAAATAGTGAGCTTCTGTCCCTCTGCCTTGAACTCTCTGGGGAGGGGGAATTCTTCATTTCACTCCATAATCCGATCCATTTTTCAGCTCTCCATATTAGACAGGATTTAAGTTTCGTCTTGGTTTCAGAGTTGGCATACATTTGCTATCAGTTTTGCCCAAGATTTTTATAGTCCTTTTAAAATTAATAATGATTTTAGGATTTTATAATAGGCAAGGTTTATGATCATCAGTCTAATCCTATAAGCTTGAATCCTAAACCATCATGAATTATGCTCAGGACAGCCTAAGAAGCTATACAGGTCTTTGATTTCCTAAGCAGTTGACATGAGTAGGGGGAAAAAGACACACCATTTTAGTTTCACGTGTGTACACACTGACTGAGGCATCCTGTAGAAACTTACTTCTAAAGGCGAGGAAGAATTTCAAGGACATAAGAGACAGTACATTGTGTTAAAATGCATGTAAATTCACTTATAAAATTAGAAAGTGATCCCTATATATATTTTTAGCAAATGTTAGATAATTCTATACATTTCTGGGTATTTTAAAGTTTATTTTTTAATCATTTGTTCATTCACCTACATCTTTCGAAGACCTGCTATGTGTTTGTCATTGTGCTACTGATGTTAATAAAGATTTTAAAATGATCTCTGCTTTGGGGAAGTTTTTACTGGGGGATGTCAAAGTTTTCAAAAAACGTAAGCAACAGGATACTTTTCTTTCGATGTGTGTAATTTTCTGCTCCTTTAGCTGGCTAACTGGAGCGGAAAAGGGCGGGGCTTTCCTAGTGCTGCTGAAATCATATGGAAAATGCTTTAATTCACATGCACTTCTGCCTTCTGATATCTCAACTCTCCTTTCTTTTGTTCCCGCCAATACAAGAAGATGTGTTTTTTCTAAACAAAAATATCTAGAGGCAACCCATAAAATAATTCTAGAAAAGATCGTGTTCCAAAAAGTAGTCTAGACTCCTCTGTCTCATTTGTATTTGTCCTGATTACTGTTGAGTCCTGAACAAGTGCTCATTTGTACTGTTTTGTCATAATGATAACTAAGTTCCAAAGGCAGGAAGTTAATGCTTTGCTTTTCAAGTCTCCAAAGCTATGCAATCAGGTCCAATGAGTCTTCAGATGGGATGTTTAAGGCCCAAATTGTGCCATCTGTGCTCTACGTTCATGGCTGCCACCAGCGCCCTTGAGTCGCATGGCAGGGAACAATTACAGGACAGGCTCCAACACACAGTTACCATCGTGCTTCTCTTGAGACACCTGGCCAAATTAAGGGCATTGTCTTCTTTGTCCTTTCCTTATTGAAGTTGCTGAGCACAGGTCAGTGACTCTGGGACCCTGTGAGAAAGCTGACAGTTCTCTTGATCTGCCAGGAAGCCCAGGAGAGAATCAGCTACTTGACAAGGCTCCCTTAATTTATTAGAGGGATACTTCAAATGGCAGGTGACTAGAGCCAGAAAGGAAAAAAAGTGGGCAAACAGAGTTTCTTCTTACTTTGACATTGGCTTCTGAAACAATTCCTGCCCTCCATGTCTTTGACCTTTAGGGGCTCAGTTGATCACCACCAACAAGGGAGAATTATGGCACCCCTCCCCTCTTCTAGCTGAGATCAATGCATTTTCTTTATTGGCATCACCTGATGGTACTAGGGCATCTAGAATTTTCTTTATGGTTCTCCTTGTACCCCAGGAAGGACCCTTGAGGCCAAAACAAAAGAACTGCTTGGGCTATTGAACAGGCTGTTCCATTAATTTGGGGTGAACTGAATGTCAGCAAATTGAGTTTCAAGGGCAGCGTAGAAAAGTTGTCAGTTTGAAGTAGTCTGCCTTGTGTCCAAAGAATCTTTAGTAGATGGGTTTTGGAGCTTGTTTACGTTGGTTTATGTAATAGTTTATGTAATCCCCCAGGTAGATTAAGTAATTTCTTCATTTAGAACATCCAAATCTGTATGATATTTGAGAGATTTCCTCAGCCTTGTCAAGGGCAAAGACTTACTCTTTTGTTTTTCATGATTCTTTACTTAAAGACAACAGACTGCTTTCTCCATCACGGCAACTAGAAGAGCAAAGGTGAGTGGAAATTACCACAGATGTTTTATGATGCTCAAACCTTTGCAATTGTACTCCCAAACTGGCTAATAGCATGTCTCCTGTGTTTTCTCATTCTGTCTCCTGTAATTTTTCCTTCCATTTTCTTTTCAAGTCAAGATCTTTGCCCTTTATGTGAAGCATAATAATACTTAGCATTTAAGCAACACTTTGCATTTTTAAGGCCCTAAATGATCATTAATTAGTTAATCCATGCAGGATAATGCTTATACAACACGCCAGCTGTTACCTCATTGCACAGATGGGAAAACCAGGGTCCCAGCAGACCAACTCATAACCCAAAGCCAGGTAATCCTCCCACATCAGAGCCTCTGACTTCGAGTGAAGATTTCTTCCATACTTGGTCACAGAATAAAATGAAGAGAGAAAGAGAAAGATCAGAAATTGTTTTCCCTTTATGCTTTCTCTATTAAAATCCAACCAATTCTTGAGATACAGAAGTCCAACAGGCATATGATAACATGTTCTTTATCACTTATTATCAGAGAACTATAAATGCAAGCCACAATGACGCATCACCCAACACTGGTGAGAATGGTCTATATCAAAATGATAAAAAAAAATGTCGATGAGAGTGTGGAAAAAAAGAAACCCTCATACACTTCATACATTTTGGTTAGAGTGTAGGCTCTGCAGCCACTTTGGAAAATAGTGTGAATATGCCTCAAAAAATGAAATATGGTATTACTGTACAATCCAGTAGTTCTAATTTTGAATATTTTTCAAAGAATATGACAGTACAAACTTAAAGAGATGTTATGTTTATTATAGTATTACTTACAATAGTAAAGTATGGAGGCAACTTAAATGAATGCTCATCAATAGATCAACAAAGCAGAATGAAAAAGTGTGTGTGTGTGTGTGTATGTGTGTGTGTGTGTGTGTGTGTCAGGAAGAGGAGGATGAAGCATTTATTTATTTTATTTAGTTGCTAATCTTGGTTATTCCCCACCTGACTCAGGGTAGTGAACCCAGGTCTTTGGTATACATGTAGACCATGCCTGGGAGACAACCACTAAATCACTAAGACATGGCTGGTGTATACATACATATATATAATTACTCCACCATAAAAGGTGAGTCCGGCCATCTTCAATAACCTGGAGAGAACTTGAGGGTATATTGCTGAGTGAGGTGAATCAAAAGGAGACATACATAAATTGAATGATCTCGCCTATATGTACAATACAGAGGAGTAATACAAATAAACCAGCAAAACGAAGGTAAAATAAATTTTTGGACTATGACAACAAGGCTGATATCACCAGAAGAGAAGGGTAGTAGGAGTTCACTTGCCAGAAGGGACGAGGGTGGTAGAAGAGATTTATTTATCATTCGATTTATTTTCTCCTAGCCTTCTTGTTGTCACTGGGGTAAGAGGAGTTTCCTGTCCATTTTTGTTAATCAAAATAAAGAAAAAAATAAAAATAGTTAAATCCAACTTGTTCCATGTTCAACCACTTCTTTAGTAATCTGAGCTAGAGAGAGTCTAGTCCTGACAAGATGTGACCTCAATGCACTTTTGAGGCTATCCATGACTTATCAAGTTTATCTTTACTCCTAACACCCACATTCTCAGTGGAAATTGTAAATACTTCAAGTCTAATTTCTCTCCAACATCTCTTGCTATTTCTTCTGAGTATACTTATCTTCTAGCAGTTGCCTAGGCTATATTTCATTAGCTTATTTATGAACATATCACAAGGAACAAAATCAACAGTCTTGTTCTCTCAAAGTATAATATGCTTATTTTTTTCAACATTTCTATGAGGTTCATCTTCCTCTTGGAGATAAAGTAGACTGGATTGGTTAGAATCCTTTTAAAGCCACATTAGTTATCACCTAACACCCAGTGGTCTTCCTGTCTGTTGATTCCCTCTCACTTTGTCTTGAGAGTCTTTCTCAGAAGCAAATTAGGTATCGTTGCTAATCTCTAACTTCTCAAGTCTTGAGCTTTCTACCTACTCTACAGCATCTGTTTTATTGGTCTGTTACTAGTGTTTGAAAACCTTCCCTAGTTGTTCATGCATTCTCAAAAATGGGATTTGTTGAAATAAATTCTATCGGTCAATTTTTTTATAATAATGTCCACTAAGTCACAGGCTCTGGGTGACAGGGGCAATATTTTATTCAACTTTTCTTTTTCTTCCCTCTGGAATGAGCACTGTGGCCTGGCAGATTAACAGGCTAAAACCTGTATGAAATGCACCCAGGCCTTTGGGATGATTTTACCCAACATTGTAAGAATTTTCAATTTAGGTGGACAAGCAAGTCTTACATTCATGAAACTTTTAGAAAATAGTAAATGACAATATGATCAAGAGCCAGAACAGACCACAAAGGACATGAGTATAATGGTCCAGTAGTTAGATAATTAAGAGTGGGATCTGATGGCAGACTCCTACAGTGCCTTCTGAGCATGATACAACAGCAGAGGGTGGGGTTCTATTTGGGCTTTGGAGTCAGAAAGATTTGGATTCAAACACAAGCCTTCTGTTTGCCAGTGAGTAGCTGTGTGATTTGGACATGTTGCTTGACAGCTCTAAGAATTCTAAACTCATCTGTAATATACAAATAAATATATTTAAGTAAATAACATTTAAAATAAGATATTTAAATTGCATTTAAAAATAATTTTATTGTTGTAATACTATTTCTAAAAATGCAGAGGAGAGTTGTGTCTCTTTTGTTCACTGCTGTAGTCCCATTGTCTAGAAAAAGTACCTTGATATAAATTTTAAAAATCAATTAATATTTATTCAAACAATCAACCTCACCAAGTTTTCATTAGCTTAGTTAATATATGTATTATGCTTAATGATATCAGTCAGAAAGAGAAAAACAAGCATCATGTTATTTCACTCATAGGTGGGATATAGAGAAAATAAACAGATGTTCCAAAGCAAACAAAAGTAAACTTTTAATAATTACCAGAAGGAAAGGGGGCAAAGGAGTGCTGAAGTCAGGTAACAGGGGTCAACGATAAGGTGAAGGATGCAATCGGACTTTTGGTAGTGAATTTAATGTACTATAAACAGATGCTGATTTACAATGATGCACATGGAAACTTATATAATGTTATAACATAATGCTCCTTTAATTAAATTTTTAAAAAAGACTATTTGGTAGTTGGTATAAGTCCTCAGTAAATATTGTATCACTAATATTTTAATTTCACCTGATCCTTGCGGCCACATGGGCCTCGGGCTCTATCCTTCCTATATTGATGTCGCAGCGGTCTTCAAAGAAAAGATATGATCTATGGAATGTTGTGCACACATTCTAAACTGTTCCAGGTGTTTCCTCACTGATTTCACCTTTACTTTATAATTTGGTGACTTCAGCCTCTCTGGGGCTTGGGTTTCTCTATTATGTCCTTCACATTGTCTGACTCACTTGCCGCAATGCTTTTTCTGCAACTTCTATCTCATCTTGATGACTGCAGGTAACTTTATTAAGAATGCCACATGCCCAAGGAGACCACGAGATACTGTCTGAAGTCTTCTTAGCTCCAGGACACCTAGCTGTCCTCAGACCTTCTGGGAAATTGGAATGACTCCCTGACTGATGTGAAGTGCTTTTCCATCTACTTGAATTATTTGAAATTTGGAACAGCATTAATCTACATTAGAGACAATATTTTGTAAAGAGATTTCAGGTTCTGCTTTTTGCTAGCTGTACAATTTTGAACAATTCACTTCTTTGATTTTTCATTTATTTTTCAATAAATTGTGCTTAAAATATCTATCAAATAGGGTTGTAGTGAGTGCTAAGAAAAACGATGTGTGTAAAGCATTTTATATTTTCTCTGGCACATATTGCTCTTAGTTTTCTGGTTTTTGTCTCCAGAAACCATGTTAAACCATTTATAAGTTCTCCAAGTAGGAGCCATTGATCTAGAAGTCACTTTTCACACATTAAAAGAAGAATATACAAAGATGTCCAACTTCTTACAACTCAACTCTGAATGGGGCCCATTACTTTCAGACACTTCAGGGTCCTGGGAGCTTTTAAGGATATCAGAGACAAATGGGTAAGATTCCAGTGAGCAGCCTATACTCCAGGGAATAAACGTTGATTAAGTATTGCAAAATCCCAGATTGTGGACATTCGAAAGAGAGATAGGTCACTGAGAGCTAAGAGAATTAGGAAGAGACTCAGCTGAAGATGGTCTGGAAACTTTGCTGGCTCTTGAAAAACAAAGTTGAAGGGGACATTGGCAGGGACTTTTGCTATCATCATACTGTAAAAAAGAGATTTTTCTGAACTAGATTTACTAGATGTCTTAAGCATAGTGTAAATGTGAACAATCCCTGTTACCTGTCAGGAGACCACACCAGTTCAGGAGAAGCCATTATAAGAGGGTGAAGACTGAGTAGTTACCCTTTATAGATCAAGACTCTGAGAGAGACCCACCCATACTTCTGTTCAAACTTCTAGTGCAGAGAACAGGGCTACAGACAGCTTTGAAGATGAAGTCCTGAACAGCCAGGGCATTTTACTAAGTGCCCTGGGGCCAAGGAGTATATAGTTAGGGACACTGCATTTCACAACTCCAAGGGTATTATTTGTGCAGACTACATCGGGAAAGATGCCATCTAAAGTCAGCACAAGATGGCAGCCCCGAGTGTAGCCCTTCCTATAAGACATTGTCTTTTCCAGTTAACAAACACTATGGAAAGATGTTGTCATTAGTGGAAGAGTCCTGCATCTTCCACTTAATCATCATGAGATGGGAGTTTAAAAAAATATGTTTACAAGGTTAAATACCAGGGTATCATACAGGGAATAGGAATCTTGTTCATACTGTAACTTTTAATATGTCTCCTGTGACAGCACTATAAAATACATACTATGTTGATTGTAACTTGGATTTCCTTTCACTTCAAAGTGTGTGATTTTTTTTTTCTTCAAAGGCATATGACTTCCAGAGGCTGAATAGGTTGAAATTGTTTTAACAGAGGAGGTGGAGGTAAAATTTCCCTTATTGTCTTCACAATTTGCTCACTTCTTAAATGTATTAATTCTTTCTTTCTTCCCTTCTTTTCCCTTCTTCTTCCTTCTATCTTTTCCTACTTTTCTCTACTGACAAAGGCAAAAGGTACAAGGTGACTCTGGGAAGCTCTGGTTCTGAGTGCTAACTTCCATCCTAAAAAATAGATTAAAACAATTTTTCTACTTTTATTGAGAAATTACTGACATACATCCCCTGAAAAGTTTAAAGTACATAGAATAGGAGTATGATTTACATATATTGTGAAATAATTACTATACTAGGTTCAGCCAACATCTATTTTCTCATATAGGTAAAATATTAAGAAAAAGGAGACCAGAAAATATGAGAAAAATATCTGTGTGATGAGAACTCTTAGGATTTACCCTCTTAACAACTTTCTTATATCTTGTAAATCAGTGTTGGCTAAGTCATCCTGTTCAACACCACGTCCCAATCACTTATTTAATCTTACCAATGGATTTGTACATTTGATCTCTTTGATTTGGCTCCCCTCCCCCAGTCCCAACTCAGGTAACCACAAAACCTCTTCTAGAGAATGAGAAAATTAATAGGGACAACTAAAGATGCATCTGGAACATGTCTGATCCCTCTGTTACATTATTAACTCCCACTTCCTATATTTTGTTTCTGGTGCTACCATTCGTTCCTAATTTAGTTTTCTCCATGGATTTTGGATATGTCATTTTTCAGAGTCTTCCAAAGAGTTTTTTGACTGTGAGATAGTATGATACATTTCTTATATTCTTAAAACCAGCACACATGGGCAAATAAACACACACACACACACACACACACACACACACACACACAAAATCATTAAACAATATTTAACCTTACTATAGGTGATCACTCTGACTTTTAGTATTTGATTCTGTTCTCTTCTATTTCATCCCATCTATTCAATTTCATTTAGAAATAATTCTTTGGGTCATAGCCCACTATATTCATTTTATCAGTAATTAGTGGATCATAATTGGTAGTTTGAAAAGCTCCATTTTAAATGATTATTGACTCTTAAATGAGTCTCATCTCTGAGTGGTCTTTTGTTCCTACCTTATTCCAGCATCTTCTTGATTGGATTGTCCCCATGAAATAAATTCTAGCCAAAGAATGATGAGATGAATAATATGTATTAAAGAGCATGTAAACATGTTTGAAATGATTTTGTAGAAGCAGTCACATGAAATTAGTTTAAAACTCCATACTTAATATTTTAGTCAAAATTTGAAATTTTCTTAAAATTTCCCCCCTATTATAATTTCAGCCTGCATTTGGTTGAGAATCCTGGCCAGCCCATGACTTCTTTGACCCTTGTTAAACAAGTGTGCTCACTGGCCAATCAGAAGGGACACGTGTGCCAGTAAGTAATTCCGTGAGTATACTAAGGCCAACTGGCTCAAGATTAGATTGATTCTTAAGTAACAGATCTTTTATTTAAGTGACAAATCTGAGTTTGGAAATTAGAATATGCAATTTAAGATTCCCAACTTTGAACTTGCTTTGATATGAAATCAAGTCCTCACCAACATACAGTAACCTTTTCTCACCACATCCAACTTGCAGGCAACCTTGGATAGGGGCAGGACCGTGGCCATTGTGTCCCCTCATCCTTTTGGGCAGGATTGAACTGACCCTGGCCCAATCTCTGTTTCTGATGTGGTACATGACTGGCCATAGGAAGTTGGGATGAAGGCTGTCCAGGGTGGCCAACCTTTCATTTAACCTTTTCCTGTGAGTCAGCTCAGCTCTGCTCCTGCTCACTCTGACTGCTGTGGGGATGAAGAAGATATATCCCTCCACCTCTCTGGGTTCTTCTGGAGCTGGCGGAGCCATCAAATTCACATTAGACAATTAGTAAGAGAAAAGAACACATTTGATTATTTAAGTAAGGGAAATCTACATGGATATAGATTCTGAGGTAAATAGGATGAAAGAGTGTATATATCCCAACCTAAGGAATGGGTTAGGGCATGGTATTTCAAGGAGAAAGGAATATTCACAATATGCTCTGCAATTACATATTTGCTCTACCTTGTAAATCTCTTCCTGCCAAGAAAGGTTATTTCTGGAAATAACTCTAAATCAAGTATGACCCCCAATATTTATCCTTCTATGTAGTTGAGGGAGCCATAAAATTTTCTCTTGAGCCTGATGGTTTTGATTGACCTAAAAGAGTATAATCCGTATGCCAAAGTGATCCATCTTGGGAACACGTGTTCTGGTCATCTCTTGGACATTTATTCTTTATCTACTGCCTTTTGGGGCAAAGAAAGAACCAATTTCCTACCCGACTCCCCCAGGGGTTGAATCTGTAAGCATGGGGAAAACTTTTTTGGAAGAAAAATTCATCAAACCCTCCCATGACCCTTTTATGTCTTTAACACTGTACAGTGAGCTTTCATTAATTTCCTTTGGTAATGTACATTGATCTGACCTCTCACTTTTAAATTTCCTGCCTGCTATATTTTCACTTCTCTGCTAAAACTTTAACTTTTATATCTTGCCACTTTATGACAAATATTGAAGCTATATGACATTATAAAAAAAAATAACAGAACTTTTGTTCTTGTAACTTTTTGTATTATTGAAAGCCAGGTCAAATAAATTTATTTCAAATTCAAGCTATATACTTATGACTTGCTTTACAATAGATTTGTTTTTTAAACACATTCAAGTAAATTTATTTTCTAAATAATCATTCTAAATTTAGGATTAACTATTAAAATAAGAGCAAGACAAACTTTTGTCTTCACAAATCACTTCGTTTTTAAAAACTGTTTATTATTTAATTATTTGGAACAAAGACAGGAACAAAGGCAAGCAGGCAGGAAGGCAGGAAGAGAGAAAAGTAGGAAGCACTTATCCATCCATGTAGTTGTTTATATTGGTTGGTTCTCAGGTCCTGGCCACAAAACTGAGTGCTTCAACTATGCCAGAGCCATGGACTTAAACTCTGAGCCACCAGGGTGCACTCACAAATTAAATCTTAAAGTAGGTATTCCTAGAAAAAGCAAAACAGGTATGTTTCTTCTGCTCAGTTACCACAACAACACCTGGAGGTCAAGGAATTTCAAGATAAAACTCTCTGCCCTTAAATCCCTCATTCCCCACACCTTATCCCACCACACTAAGCTATGAAGTGGAGGATTGGTCTCTCCAAAAATGTTGAGATAGACCTTTTCCAAGATGTTCAGATTAGGCTTTTCTCAATATATCTCATCGGTATGTAGAGCTGAAGATTAATCAGGGTCTTGTGGGTCTCGAAAGACACTGTTAGTTATTATCTTGAAAATAAGAATTATTTAGGTGTAGGGTCATCTCCAGAAAGAAACTTTTAAAATCAAAGAAGCCTATCTTAAGTCAGGGCAAAGATACAGAAGCGAAGTTTCATCAGATGAAGTCATTCTCTCATGTCAAGACCCCCTTCTCTGTCCTGGACACCCTAGAGATGGAGGGTTGTTGCTTGCACTCTGACAGAGGTATGGGAAAAAGAGGGGAGACAGCCAAGTTAATCCATATATGTGAAGAATAAGTCCGTGGCTCAGAGACTCCAACTGGAGAGGAGGGCTGGGGATGGTAGAGATTTGCAGGGATCTCATGTTCTCAGGAATTGCAGATGCCAGGTCCCTCATCCTTGTCAGTAGTCTCCAGCCCTCTCTGTGTGCCTTGGTGTCCCTGTCTCCTGCTTGCTCTTTCCCTCCCCTGGGTCTTGCAGCCAGGAATGGGGAAATAATTGCTATTTGGCTTTCATCTAGCCTTTTGGGTGGCAATATTTTCTGACTTTTACTTCTTTCAGTAACAATCAAAATATTTTTACTATTAAATAGTGACTACCCAAGTAATGAGAATTTGGTTTGGGGGATGGGGTTTGCCAAGTGAGGATTATATGGAAACTCTTTGTGGATTGAAAAGGAATGAATATAAAAAGTATAACCTGAGGGGAAAAGATTGCTATTTAAAAAAAATAAATGGCTTCATCCACTTGTGCTTTATAAGAGAGAGCAGGTTTTATCTCAGAGAAGATGGCTCTTTTGTTTAGGAAAGCCAATTAATTGGCCTTTGGGTTAGGCTCCAAAGCCTAGTCTGCAATGGAAGATTGAGAGAAAAGAGAATTAAATCTCTATGCATAATGAAAGAGAAGCCTTGACCCACGTGATCCATTCCAAGAGCTGTGTCAGTTGAAAGCAGGACTGTCTAAACCAGAGTTCTATTTGGACTTTCTACATTATATATTTATGCATTTATTTGGACTTTTATTGGGACTGCAGCCCAGGAGACACAGACCTTGAAGGCCTTGAATCGTGCTCTGGGCTGCCTAGCTGGGGTCTGGCATATAAAAGCCTGTTAGGGTTAGAAGTTCCTCAAGTTTCAATTGGTGGTCCATTTTCCAAAGTAGGCTGAAAGTCAGCTGAGTGCCATTGGTGGAGAGTTTCAGTCCCGGATGTCTTGTGGCTGGCTGGCTTTGTCTCACCTCCTTCCCCTGGTAGCTGACTGATTCTGCCTGCATGCATCTGGGATCTGACTCTCAATAACCTCCCACCTCTGATCTAGTTACCCAGTCTCAGAAGACTCTGAAATGTTTCTTGTCAATATCTAAATTGCAGGTTTCAGCCCCTTGCAGCTTCAGCCTTCTTCAGATGGTCCTTGTAACTGGTTTGCATGAATTTTTCTGACCAGCTCCAATTAGCTAATCTCTTCCATCCCCCAAAGGAAAATGAGATGGTCTGTCACAAGGTCATTTTCCATTCCACAAGAGTAGATTAGCTAAACATTAAAAAATTACCTCTTTCCTAATCTTCCCATTTTCTCCTGTAAAACTATTTTATGTTGAATAGCTTATTGAGTCATTTTTCTACTTGCCACATGGTATGTTGACTGAAGCACAAATTGTTTAATAAAGCCGATTAAAATTTTGAAATTAACTTGGTTGGATTTTTAATTTTTTAACATAGGGAAGCTTTTGAACATATTAATGATTTTGATCCTGTTCGGAAAATTGCAAGATGTTACTGGGAGAGGAAGAAGGTCTAGCGAAAACTTGTACTCTGAAAACAAGAAGTAGGGTCCTTGGGGACAGCAGATGGGACCCAGCTATTGTAGCTACAGGATAATACACATGAGCAAAGCCAGAAGGGTTCTTGTGCTAGGCAAAGAGTAGATAGCCCTTTAGAAACTGGTATGTAGCCGTCATTAAATTTGATATTGCTGCTCCTGTTGCCTAAAACTGTCCTCTCTTATCTCAAAAATTTTGTTAAAAGTCTGTTATATTCAATAATCAGTGGTGGTTCTTTGCGGGTGAAGAGGTTGAAGAGGATGCCCAAGGCTTAGATGGAGAAGGGCAGTGTGAGGACAGCCGAGGGAAGGAGACTAAGAGCCTGGGAATCTGTACATCTTAAAGAGGGTGTCATTCTGGAAGAACAGAAGCCTTAGAGATATTTCGGTTATGTGGGAAATGATAATGAGGATAATCCACAAAGTAGGTAATTAACGTCTAGTAACGTAAAAGCTGTCTTTAAGGTCCTGAAGTTAGCACTGGGCATGTAAAGTCCCTCATGTGAGAAGGGACAGTAGTTCATTATCCTCACCTCACCCCATTCACCCCAAGGCTGTCCCATCTCCCTGCTTCAGTCAGCCATGGAGAGAGCATCCTCTAACGACCTGCAAAGAAACTGCTGAAGACAGCATTTCTCCTCCTTCTCTCTTCTTCTCTTCCTCTCTCCCCTTCTTTTGACTGATTCATTTGACACCCCTAAGGCAATCTTTCACTCACAATCTAGTCTCTTCTTCTTTTTTTTTTTTTAACTCTTGCTTACTCACTTCAAGAAAATTACTTCTTTTTTTTCTCCCTGCAGTCTCTCCTTCCTTTTCCCTTTCCTGCCCCTTGTTTCTCTTGTGCTTTCTTTTCAATGGGTGAAGGACGAATCAAAACTGACTCTAATTATGGAGGATAAGTATAAGTAGTGCCAGCTATATACCTGTATCAAGTAAAAGGCAAGTCATAAGTTTTGAAGTGAAATGAGACATATTAAGGAGCTGGTACCATCAGCCTCAACAACCCTTGAGTTAAAACAAAAGCCTTCCTGGAGAGCACCAGTCTCCACTTACCTCCTGATCCTTCTCCAATTAATCTTACTTTCCTCACAAATGAGCTTTCAGGAAAAAAACAAAAAACAAAATACAACAACAAGAGAAAAAGGCTTATCATGTTTTGTTCTACTGTTTGGTTTAATTACTGGTCTTGCACAATTATTGTTTCGACCAAGTTTTCTTGCAACGATATAATATTAGAACTGCATTACGGGTTAGATAAGCATTTGTGGGTTGGGCTAGAACCCTATTTATAACATCATCTTTATAGAAAAGTTTATTTCAGGTCCTAAGCAATAAACTTAAAAGTGAACTTTTTGATTATAACTTGGAACAAAACTCTAACAGGGAAAACTGCTTACTCATGAATATGTAAGATAGGTTTGCGATGCTATATCAGTGCATGGTTCAGTTAGCACACAGTTCTCTTGAGGTTTTCTTGCTTGTACTTTGCCAGTCTTACCACTATCATCTAAGTTTCTTTTTCTCATCCAGCTAGTAAAGATCACAGATCATAAACAGGAACAGATAAATTCATTCTTTGGCAAAGAGGCAGAGGGGTAATTGTGCCCCCAAACCTCTCTGCTCCAGTCAAGTGGGGACTAAACTATAAGCTTTTTTGCAAAGGTAGGAGAGGGAAGAGGAGGTGATTAGATCTCTCTGTCTGTAGAATTCTGGGAAAAGGGGCCAAGCCTTTCAGAATCAAGGGAACACACCTACTTACAGTTCTGATTTGATCTGGATCAAAGCTGTCCTGGCACCAAGAGACAGGGATTCAACGTGTTCTTCTTCTGGACCTGTCTCCTCTTCACCTCCGTTTTGTCTGGCTGGTCCCCACAGTTCTCCACATGCACATTCCGGAGCCCAGGCAGTTCAGCTGCCCTCATTTTCTAATGTATGGTTGCAGATTCCATTGTTCTCTGTACCTGCCAGTGATGCATTTCAAGCGATTCAGCAGTGTCCTATAAATAAGCACAGCAGCCATACAGTTTAGTTTAAGTTTTTTGAGGGAATGGCCAAACACCAGGTGACACGAACACATGACTTTGGGCCACTCTCTGGATAGTTTCCTGGCTAATATGCAGAATCACTGGCAAAAAGACAGGACCCTACTCTCCATACAGGGGTCCCATTTATGTCTATCTTCTCCACGTGAAAGATGTGTTCCATAGGCACATGTATATTCATATGAAACCATCTATGGGAGGGCTCAGAAGTCAATTCCTTTTCTGCTAAACCTTGGGAAGCAGTGTTTTATGGTAGAAAATGTTGCTGGATTTCTGCCTGCTGTTCATTACCTCTAAAACCAATGCTCAAGAGAGGAATGTTGGTGGGGGAAAGTAGGTTCATTGTTGAGAGGTGCCAATCAAGAAAACGAGAGAGCTGCTTTTTTCAGATCCACTTTCCCAAGTAGAAGAGGCACAAAAGCGCACAGCAGGAGGCAACGTGGGAGAAGCAAGGTATTTGGGGAATTCCTCAGCTGCTGGTCATGGCTGATGCTGTGATGCCAACAGGGCGTCTGGCTACCTTTCCGGGTGATCACAAATCCTCCTGACTCAGTAAAAGAACATTATCTTGTCTCCCACCTAAGTGTATCTGTAATTGAATACATGCTAGCTGCATGCCATAGAGTCCTCAGATTTGCTGGATGGTGAGAAGCACACAAGCGTTCTTTCCATTTTTTTCCCATGACTTCTGTAGGTGTTTCTTTGAGTTTGTCGAATTAGTTTTCTAGACCCCTTTACAAACCTTATTTTGGGGAAGAAAAGTAATAAACTTCATACATACAGACACATGCCTGCATACACATGCACACACGCACACGCACACACATAAACCCTTTCATTTTCTAATCCTTTGTGATTTATTGGTGGTACTAAATGTGGCCAATGGAGGATATTTTCTGAACCTAACAGGAGTTTGCTTCATGGATTGGCGACTTTAATCTTCCAAGCATTTACCTCCAGTGATGATCATCTGGGGAGAGCCAGTTGCCAGGGCAATGCTGTCCCAGCCCCCAGCAGCCAGAATGAGTCCCCTGTGGAGAGCCATTTACACTTAGTAAGAAATGTGATCACCTCCTGCTTACTGTGGTGTTTGGGGCGATTTGAATTGCAATGTGGTGTATCCAATCCACAGAGTAAAGAAAACTGAACCAGTATCATTAAAGCTTGAAATGTTGAAATAAGTGGCCTGGGTCTGGCTTCCCTGGTGATAAAAGATTCATCTCTTAGCACCAGAATAAAATAAGCCTTGCTAAAAACAGAGTGGGCTGGCTTCTTGGTGTGGACATTCTATATGCGCATATATACTCATAGGATCACCTGTATACTTTTCTCTTCTGGTCACTGCTTTTTCTGTCTTAGATGTATGATTTGTTGGAAGGTGATTCTCTATTGGAAGAAGAGTCAACTTGTTTTCGGTGAGGGGCAAGAATACTTGCAAATTCTTCTAAATTCTTTCCAACTCCCCTTAAAAGATAAGGAGCTGATTTGCCTGGAGCTGTTGCAAGAGGATTGTATCCACACAGCATTAGCAGCTCCTGATGTATGGGCAACTTTGAAGCTGCTAGCAGCACCGCCCTTAATAACACTCTTCTTTACAAAGTGCTCCTTGTTAAATATTTATGAGGCCTTGCAAAATGGGCCCCTATCACTGCCTGGGAATATATAAATGCCTTGCTCTCTAGCATCCTCCAAGATGGCTCTGTAGAGGAGGTGCAGCGTCTACTCACTAGTCTCTCTCTGATGCTTCCAACAGGGTGCAGGTCTGAGTTTGTGAGGTCACTCCCTGGTGAAGGAATATGTGTTGGCTACAGATTCGCAAAATAGGACTGCATGGGGAGTGGAGGGAAATGGTTGTTCCCAAGTGAGAGCCCAGGCTCCCATCATCACCATCCTTTAAATATTAATAGGATCCAAAAATAAGTTCATAAAAAATGAACAAAACTCAAATAAAAGGAAAAGCAGTAGACTGGGGAAAGGTTTTCAGTAAAGATGACAAATGGAAGGTTAGTTTCTCTTCCCTCAGTGCCGCTCTGCTCGGGCAGTACAGGTGATCCCAGAGTGTGGACACTGAGACCCTGAATGCATCTGGGCTGCCCATCCTGCACGTGTTGCCCCATCACCCACAGACATGATCCCCTGCAGCCTCCAGTGCAGTAGGACTGGGCTGAGGTCTGGATTTTGTGTTCTCATGTGAAGATGCTGCTGTTACTGGTCCACTCTGAGAAGTGGGGTCTAACAAGGTTGTTCAATAGAACATTCTCTAATGATGGATATGTTCCTTACTTGTGATCTCCAAGGCAGTGGTCATGAGCCACAGAACCCTTGACATGACTGGGGAACTGATGTTTTAATTTTATCCATTTTAATTAAGGTGAATAGTCATCTGTGACTAGAGGCTGCCTGTGGATGAACAGGGAAAAGGTTTCAGTCTGCTGACTTTGTAGCCAGTTGTCAGTAAAAGGTGAGTCTACATTGTAATGGGAACCCACAGTGACTGCACCTTGAGTTGCTGACTGGCTCCCAAGGGTGTCTTCCTGCACTCACATTGGATGGTGTCTGCTCTTAGATGGCATCTTCTAGACTGGCCTTTGATAATCTATCTCCCTTCTGTACAGTCTTGGTCTGTATGGCTAAAGCCTGAGTTACATAACCCAGATGCTCTGGAATCTGACCTCTGGTCAGGTGTCCATGTAAGTATCACAGCAGCATCAATGTGAGCATCTCTGCTGTCAGACACCTAACCCAGAGTCGATGTGTCCATCTGTCTGTGGCCCACGTGAATTCTACCACCATGGTGGGTGGGCTTCGGGTTGCTGGCAAGGCCCTTTAGTGAGCAGGCGAGGTGACAGGATGTAGGGAGAATACTCAGGTGCCCAGTGCAGATAAACAAGCTGACTTGCTGCTTCCTGTCTGTGTGGTCTTGTAACTTTTCTAGACATCCATATCTCTCACACACAAAAGAACAACCCAAAAGAAGCTGTAATAGTATCTACCTTTCATTAATATTTTGAGAGCTGGAGAGCATATTTTCTCAATATGTTCAATAAATGGCATCTGTTGAGATGATATGATGATGATGATGATGATGATGATGATACTACTACTACTGATAGCGACAATAGAGGATGATAGCAATTATAATGATTCCTATGCTTTATTTCTTCAGTGTGACCACAGGCTTCACCTCCACTCATTCCCAGTTTGTTCTCTTCCTGAAATGAGTTCACAATCAGTGACCCCAAATTTTTAAAATATATGAGGACAGTATGTAAATTCCTAATAGGAATTACCAGCTGTATAAAGGAAAACACATGTGAAAGAAAATACAGATAGTATTAGCCCTGGTAATCATTAAATAAATGGGACAACAAATATGCAAAGAAGCACTACTCTAACACTAACATGTCTGGCAGAACAATATCATTCTGTGCTGGAGGCATTACAGATTAATGTGATAATTCTGTAAAGCAATCTGGTAAAAGTCATCCATTGAGTGGACAGGAATTGAATACTTACCAAATTCCAGATATTTTTCAGTCTCCTAGAGCACAGAAATTAATAAGGCTAGTGCCTTATCCACAAAGATTTATGAAGTATTGCACATTATGTAATACATATGCTCACAAAAATCCATCCTGATTCTTGACTCAGTAACCTCAAAGAAACAGTTTTAAAATATTTTTAATAATGTGCACTGCCATGCCATCTATAATAGGGAAAGACTAACTGGCACCCAAATAACCAATAATTAAAAAATGTTTATAATTATAGTAATTGATTGATCAATAGAGTAAAATTTAACATTGACATTAAAATGTCAAATTCAAGAACTATGGAGACACTTAAAATGTCAAAGGGAAAAACACAAATTAGTATGCATAAAATAATTTATGAAAAACTATGCATGAATAAATTAGGAGTCAGATGTCAGTAATTTTTATAAATGGGGTTTATGATTTGAATGGAGCATTATATTGTCATAGTCAGAACTGTTAATGCACACCACCTCTACAAATCCTACATCCCAACCTTCTAGCTTCTTGGATTATAATTCCGTGGTAGGATGGCAAGTACCTGACCCTTCTGAGGTTAGGAAGGATCCCGGTCTTATTTTCAGTCAATGAAATTTAATTGAAAGTGCCAAATAGCACTCCTTGGTGATAACAATAAAAGCCAGTACTCTTAATATGGACAATTATTCACATTCCCTTCCCCTACATACAGCATTTCACATGCTCGATGCTGTACCAGCCTGGATTCTGGAGTGAAGAGATAGGTAAAAAAAGTCCCAGAAATCCTAAAATGTGTATTTAGTACGAGTGAAAAATAAATCTTTGTCCCTTTTAAAATAAATATCCTAATCAATGCAGATATGTGTATTATTAACTATTTTTAATTTGATAGCTCACTTATTAATTCCAAGAGTTCTCACGTGCCCTTGCAAAACCATGTCACAGATTGCACAATATCATGAACTTTAGGACCTTAAGATTCACCACTGAGGGCACCTCCATATACTTCTGGTAGCACTTGTGGATTCAAACAACGTCTAACTCATCCATTCTAAAACTTTTTTTGGCCTCTGAATCTCTTCATATACTTCAAAACAGCTCAGATCCTCAAAGAACTATTCTTATGTCATATTATATTAAGTAGATCAGTATTTCCTACATCCAAATAAAAACTGAGAAAAGAATATTAATATAAAATAACATCAAACCCTCCAGAAAATGTATTCATGAGAAATACCCCTAGTTTCTAAAATGAAAAACATTGTCAAAATGTCAGTGTCTAACAGTTTGCAAATCTCTTTAATATCTGATTTAACAGAATTCAGTTAGATTCTCATACCTGCTTTTGCATTCAATCTGTTAGAATAGATTATTTTCATTGAAGTATATGAAGAAAATCTGACCTCACAATCTATGTAGTAGGACAAAGGAGAAGAATTCTAATAGACTTTTCAAGGAGTTATACTATTCTTTGTCACTACACCCAAACTTGACAGGTGTTAGAAGTTTCCTAAAGGTTAATTGCAACGTGGAATCTGAAATCATATCAGCAAACTTCTCGTAGTCTATTATAAAAAAATTAGTTGGTCTCTTCTGCACTTAGAATGGATGTTTTACCACTGGGCAATATCAGGCACTGGCTATTTGTATAATGCAGGTTTGTTGAGTTATGCATCTCATATTCAAGTCAGCACATTTCATAACAAAATATCAAGAAGCCACCTTTATTAATATAACCACTGATCGTACCACAAAAGTCTTTTAGTATTGGGAAACTTCAAACTCATGGTGACAGATACACATTTTTTAAATGCTGATTTTTTTTTCTCAGAAGTTTGCATTTTGTCATTGGCAACACATACTCTCAGTTGTTTTCCTTTAAGTGACAGGCTCACTTTGCTCATTTTTGAGAAAATGTCTGCCAAATGCCCAAGTCTGAATAACTGTGGTTTGTCTGGAATTTTTCTTTTAAGTAAAAATTATGTTCCAAGAATAAAGTGGCTAGTTGAGCTCACAACTTAATTGTGCAAATGCTCTTCCTTGAAATAAACATCATACATGATTGTATAGAATGAAGGCTTCATGTGTTCATTAGTACGTCACACAGAATATTTAAAGTTCTCTGGTTAAGGTTTAAGATTTAATCACATTAATAATTTTTAGTTGTTCATTAAAAAAATTCTTAAATGAAATGGATTTTTAATTTTTCTTATTGTGTCCCTTGGTAATGAAGAACAATACAACAGATTAAGATGTTTTGGTGCCTCTACCTTTATCTTTACTGAGGGACAAGCATTTTTACCCACCATTACTTTTGTGTCACCAGCGCAAATGTCAAAGGAATCAGAAAAAACTAAATAGCTTCTTAGTATAAGGATGAAAGTAATTTTGACCTCCAGGGACTTCAGAAAAGGTGTTGAGGACATGTGAGTGTCTGTGATCACACTCCGTGAAAGCAGCTCTGTCCTAGTCCACGGCAGACATAGTATGTCCTATCTTCTTGATCCCACTCTCGATGACCTATGTGCCCCTGGGGAAGGTACTTTATCTTTTGGGCTCTGTTTCCCTGAATATAAAAGAATAGCAGTCACTCATTCAACAGATTTTTATTGACTATTAAATGTACTGCCTCTGTGAAGTTCTGAGGATATAGCCATGAAAAGCCATGTAACGTCTTTGAACTCACTTTGTAGTCTTGAGCAGACCCAAACAATGTGCATGTGTACATGTGTGTATTTATTTAGAAAAAGGTATAATGTAAACATTTAACAAATACCTTAATGATTGAAACCAATACAGAGAATTATATGCATTAGAAATGAAATGAGACAAAGTGCTCTGATAAGAATGGGAGACAGACAGAACCCTGGCCCCAGACTGTGTTCTGAGAAAGTGACATTTGAGCTGATGCCTAAAGAAGAAGAGGTATGAGACAGGTGACTTTTCAATGCTAATTTCCTGTGATCTGCACAGTGTACAATGGGGCATCTCAGAAATAACTTTGGGTTTAAAAAGAATAGAAGAATTGGAAAGGAATAAATACTAATATTAGTTAACAAATACTAATATTAGTAAGCATACTTTCCCTTCTGCAGTGTTTTAAAGACCTTGCTTACATTAACTCATTTATTCATCATGGTATCTCTATGACATCGAAATATATTAGTACACTTTGTAGAAGATAAAATTGAGGTCCAGACGTCACACAGGTGGAAGATGACAGAGGCAGGATTCAAAACCAGGTAATCTGATTCAAAAGGTGCTAGCCATTCCCTGAAGTATTTAGAAGGTACATTTATAAAATAGAGAGAAATCCCCATAGACAGGGATATCCCTAGTCACTATTACTAGTATAAATGTATTTTGAAATGCACCTAAATAATGCAAATTAAGTTGATTTAAAATATTTCACAAATCATGGTTCATGTTAGCTATAGGTCTGACTAAAATTGGAAAGGTAATAAGAGGAATAAAGGTTGAGTCATACAGGAAAAGACAAATTCTGGGGGACACATTGTCCGCTTTTGACCTGTTTTGACGCTGAAAGGGAGAGGGTAAACGATGGAGGGTTTGGCTCTCCATGGCTGCTCATACGTGGGTCTCCTCTAAGAGCAAAGTACGAGGAGCTCTCCAAGTGCTGCAACTCTGTGAACCAACCTCAGAACCTCTCTTTTTGACCAATTTGTCTCTGAGCTCTGAAAGATGCTTTTACCCCTCCCAAAGCCCTTTTCTACATCTTCATTTAAACTTCCCTCTTCACTCTGGTTCACACTGATCTTGGCCTGAGGAGTATGATGTTTAGATTCTCTGCTGGGCTGTTCTTTAGCTGAGTTCCAGTTTGATCTGTGACGAATGTGTTTTTATTAGTGTTGGCTTTTCATTTTGCTGTGAGAATAAGGCCATCAAGGGACAGCGGTATGCTTCATCTATAACTTCTCTTTCAAGAAACTTTGTTTTTCTGAACTATATGTTTTAAGTTTGCAAATTTCTTCCATTTCCTCAAACGGATTTTGAGTCTGATTTGTTTGTATTTTTGTTTTTTTTGTAACCAGCAGATAAGATTCTGGAGAAATCAGCTTAGAAGGCAATCTAAACAAGAGTGCTTAGGAAAGGAATACTTTTCCAGAGGTGATAGATGGATGAATAATTCTAGAGGTGATGGATGATGACGTGAAAATATCGGTTTGAAAAACAAGGTGACGTTGAAGCCAGCTGTGGAGGATTTTGAGTTGTGGTCTGGGCTCATTTTGACATTTCCTCTCGGCAGAGCCAGTGAGGATTCTAAAATTCTGCTTTGTTAGACATTCACGTCTCCTTTACAGAGAATGTTTTGGGAAGAAAAGAATTGAGTCTGGATATTTTAATCTGTCCCTGAGATATCATCTCTGCAGTCATGAAGGCATAAGAGTCGGTCATGCAATCACCCAGCAATCATAGAGCACCTACTATATGTAGATATCATATGGGAGCTAAACAAAAACAGCAAACAAATTAGATACTATCCTTGTCCCAAGGAGTTGGCCACCTAGCCTATGCTGTGATATGTTATATACACAGTTTAGTTCTGCTGGCATGCAAATATTTCAATGTATTAAAATAGATGTAAAAAATTCTTTAAACTATTCTAGAACAGTCTTCACACAGCTATGATCTTTCATGTCAAGATTTAGGCAACAGTTTTCCATCAACTCTGTCCTTGGAGGAAGATAGAATAAAATGAAGAAAGAAGTCCATTGTATTATTAAAATTGTTTACTGTAGAGTTTTGATTTGCAAGTGCTGGAACTTTTGAGGAAAGAAAAATATCAGGCCTTAATTCGACAGAACATGCATAATGGTATAAAAGTGAGACTCAGCCCAAATAGGTGACCCAAAACCATTCCAGTTGCAGTGATTTGAAGAGAGGTGTGGAAGTAGTATCAAATGAAGTTATACATCCTGCTATGTAACACCCCAAAACTGATGGTGACTGGGTGGATGAACACACCAGATAAGTTAAATATGAGGAGAACAGAGATACATTTCTTCCGGAGTACACTTGCTCTTCACAGTGGGACCCCTGAATTGGAGTAGCCCAGGGTGTGTGTGTGTGTGTGTGTGTGTGTGTGTGTGTGTGTGTGTGTGTGTGTGTGTGTGTGGCTGTCTGTGTGTGTGAGTGTGAATTACCCAGACCAATGTGTCAGCTCACAGATTCCTAGCACCCAGCATTATCATAGAAGAATATCTAGGGTTATAATCTCTAACCCCATGCTGGAAGTTTCTGAAAGCTGAGAGAGAGCAGAGAGAATTGAAGTGTCCTAAGCTTGGGACAAACACAGTGGGAGAATTTATTCCTGGTTATCTCAGGGTATACTGGAAGGGTGAGTATCAATAGAAAACATCAGGGGAAAAATGGCAAGGACTGGAATAGGTAAATGTGTCTCACTGACAAAAGGTGGGGGGTGAGGATAGACCAGGTCATAATTCCCCTCACAGTTGGGGACACAGAGGATGCCACCCTCCCTTCTCACCTTATTCTGGTCATATACAGACAAGAGACATGGATTGTGATTATTTAGCAAAAACACAATGGATTTTAAACAGAAGAAAAAGACCAGATCGAATGGTCCAGGTTAAGTTTCCCACAACAAGCAAAGCTCAATAATGGAGCAATATTGACACCATTTTGGCTCAGGTGAACCGGTGACACAGCATGGGAAAGGCAGCATAATGCCTCTTCCCCTCCATGGTTGACATTTTATCAAAGTTGCATTGGTGTGTGGTTAGATGAGAGCTCTAAGGACCTACTGTTGGATGATAGGAACTATAATCAATTTACAGGAGAGCTGCAGGAGAAATTGACCATGGGATAACGGGCAGAATTTCTGAATAGTTAACATAGGAAAGAGGATCTATCATCTGTCAATTGGTCTCTCTATCATCTGTTTATTATCTGCCTATCTAACAGGTATATATTCAGTCATTGATGTGATTTCTGTTTATAGTAGGGAAGTAAATCATATAAGTGACCAGGCTAAATATATGCATTTTGTGGAGGAGTTGAAATTTTAGCGAGTGACGTGTTACTTTGGATCATCTCTGCCAAGATGATGTCTAGCATGAGTATGCCGTTCATGTGCCTAGATCAATATAAATATGGATACCTCTGTAAGAATTAGGCAGGAAAAGTGGGACAATTTGACAGCTCCTTGCTGAGACACAGCAGCTTCCATCCTCCAGAAAGGCCTGAATTGCTGAGTGAAGCCCTGATGGACTACAAGAAAGAAAACAGCAACCCCGCAAATGCAGATGCTTTAGAGCTGTTCGCTTGTCAGACTGAAGCCTGTTTGTCATATGGGCTGTCACCCATCAGTTTTAAATAGAAGCCTTCTATAGAATGTTACAGAACCTGCTGGCTCACATCGCCCCAGTGGAATGGAACAGAGGGTAGCACAGAGGAGACACAGACTGTGAGCTGGAGGACAAGGCTCTGCTATTCTTCCCCTTAATGGATTCAGTACCTCCTGCGTTGCCATGCTTGAACACACAACAAGGGAATGAGATGCGTGCTCTTTAAGGTCTGTGTCAATCAAGAGAAGAAAATTAATCATGGGCAAGTGGAGAGGAGAGCAGGAGAGAATTAAGCAGTTTTTCTGTGAGGCTGGACGTTTGAGATAGTGCCCTGGGAAATGCAGGGAGCTCATCCCCAAGCCAGGCCCCTAGCTGATTGACACTGCTCCTCCTCCAAGCCACACACCAACTGAAGGCTGAAGTTAAATTCAATTCTCTTCTTTGGAAAGAATGTAGATTCCATTCCACAAGGCAATATGTGAGATGATATGTCCACATGTTTGAAATTATGGAGTGGTATGAGCTTTATTGATATCCTCTACACCTACTCTTCCTATTTTGACTTGTACACTTTTCCAGGTAGGGATTAGACTTTTCCTGATCTTTCTAGCAGGCAGAGGTATGGTCAAGAAGAAGCCAGTCAGAGAGCAATCAATACAGCCCTACTTTGTTATAGGAAGTGGGTCCCGAGAATTTATATATAGATTGGTGATGAGTTTTATTTTAGAAGCCCTAAGGGAGTTGGCTATTTTAAAGAATCCTGATGAAAGAGTGAAGAATTCTATTGTGACGGGATGAATTACTCACTACTCCTTGATTTATCTATTCTACAAGTTTGGGATTTTGCAAATTAAATTTTTTGCCATAATTACTAACTCACGTGCTGCTGAGTCACCAAAAGGCATGAAGCAGAAAGCGATTCTGGGGATATAACTTTTTACAGAATCATTATTTAACTAAAAAGAACATTTGATCAGCTGAGTGACTGTACTAAAGTGTGTAGAATTTTTGTACATTTGTGGTGACCACCACATTACCAGAGACGACAAGCTGCATCATCTTTAGTTGCAAATTCATGTGAGGCCGCCAGGATGGAGCTGCAGTGCGGTGGCAGCTACGGCAACAGAAGAGCAGGTGTGTCTGGCAACACCCAGAGAGACTACAATTTACTAAGTGGTAGTAATCATTTCTTTTGGGTCATCCCTTCCTACTGACTACTCTGCATTTGTGTTGCTAACTTGCCTTCCTTTGATGCTGTGTGGAATCCTGTGACCACTGTCATGATAGCCTGTTGGGTAACAAGAAACATGTGAAAAAACTCATTTTAATTACTCCCACAGTCAGCTTTAAAAAGGAAGGCATCTTAGACCACATAGCCAACTTACCAGCAGATTGCAATGATCAAGCAAATCATCCCCAGCAAGAACTGCCTGGGCAAATCCCCAGAACTGGTGATAAATAGTGTTTATTGTTTAAAACCAGAGTTTTGATGTGATTTGTTATAAAGTCAAAGCTAACCAATACATGCATTAAGTGAGTTACAAGTGCGTTTGTATGTATGATGAGACAGGGGCCTTGTCTGGATAATGTATGCATAAATACCAATTAACCCATCAATAATTTAACTATATAATGAGGTATAGAGAAGCTAAAAAATTAAGAACTCACCTAGGATGATGACAGAATTATAGAGTGGTTTATTAAGTAGTTAGCTTAGACACACACACAAACATACACACACGAAGTGTGATGCTATCTCACCAGATTAGCACATTCATATAGCTCTGTATAGCTATAGGCTGAGTCCAGTGTGGGTACCTCACTTCATTGGCTTCCCCTCTGGCCCCTCATTTGTCCCTGAAGGCTGGTCCTCCTCTCATGTGATGCAATGTCCCTAGAGCATGTTGGCTACCAGTGTACCACATATGCCTCTGTCTTTACTTAGATCCCATTTATATTGTTTTAGACATTTTCCTTTTAGATGCATTTTTAAGTAAAGGCACTTTTTATTATATTTCAGCCATTCCTATATTTGGGCTTGTGCACAACTGTATGTGCATGACACCAGGCACCGTGGGTTTGCGACGTCTACCACAGTTCTGTTAGGTAAGTAACTCTACTTGAATATTTCGTGCCTTATTTATAATGCATTGACTTATTTATAAAAGCATTGATTCTGCTGACTGTGGCTTCCTTGACCTTCACCAACAACTGGCTATATTCATCTGTGTGACTGTTTTGGGGTCATTTGGGGTCAATGCTGGAATCTCTCTGTCAGTTGGGTTGCAGTAACAAAATGCCATAGACTGTGCAACTAAAACACAAATATTTGTTTATCACAGTTCAGAAGGCTGGCAAGTCCAATATCAAGGTGTCAGTGTACTGAGTATCTTAAAGTTTCTTCTGGTTTGTAAAAGATCCTCTTTTCCTTGTCATCTCACATGATGGAGAGAACAATTTCTAGTCTCTCCCTTCTTGTTAAGGAGACAGATGCCCTACCTGAATGAGCTCACCTAAACATAATTACCTCCCAGAGACCCTCTCCTAACACTATGCCTTTGAGAATTAGTTTCAACACATGAATTTATGGGGACACACTCATGCAGACTATGGTATTCCCTTTAGTTCTTTGTACCTTAAACAGAGGTTTTTAACTTCCTGGAACTATCAGGAACCCTGCTCTGCTTACCTGGCTCTGTGGTAACTGCTCCCTGGCTGTATGATCTGATTGTGCTGGATAATTTAGTACGATGTCCATACCACCCACAGGTCTACTTGACCACTTCAGTGACAGTATTCACTGTGCTCTGAAGACTGCCCTCCTCTGCCTTCTTGACTCTTCCTGTGTCTCTCAGATTTAATGTTTTCTCCCATCACTGTGGAGTCTCTGGTCAATTAATTTTATTTTCCTCTTAGCCTGCTTAGCTGACTGGGTTTCTTGCTCTTCATGTTTTGAAAGGAAAGGTCAATGATAGTCCCAATACCCCTTTATGTTGGTTACATTATGTGTCAATTTGACTAGGCCATAGGGTGCTCAGACATTTGGTCAAGTGTTATTCTGGGTGTGTCTGTGAGGGTGCTTTGGATGAGATTAACATTTGAATCTGTAGACCAAGTAAAGCAGATTGCTCTCCCAGCGTGGATGGGTCTTGCTGAACAAAAGTCTGAACCTCCTAAGAGTAGGAGGGAACTTCTTCTGTCTGAATCTTGAGCTGAGTTAGAGGTTTTTTCCAGCAGAACTCCAGATTGCCAACTGCAGATCTTGAGATTTCTTAGTTTCCATAATTGTATGTGATAATTCTTTATGGTCAATACATTTTTTGTACACACACACACACACACACACACACACACACACACTCTTACATAGACATTCTATTAACTCTGTTTCCCTGGAGAAACCTGACTAACACACTTACCTTTGGAAGCTATTTGTCTTGGGAGACAACAACCGACATTTTCTCATTCTTAATAAATGTTACCGTTCTTTTCTAGTCTTAGAATAAAGTATAAATGGTCATGCTTAATCTATGTGACCTGAGTCATGCATTCAATTCATTACTGTTCTAAAAGAAACTTTCAACTAGCATTCTAAATCCCTTAGTCCTTTTCTGACTCAAAATAAGTGAACTTTACTTGAAATTTAACTTGAGAAGATATTAACCTGAAAATGATACTCCTTGCATGAGCTATTGATGGAATTGTGAAAAAACACAACTTCTTTGAGACATAGAGTATGGAGTAGATAAAATAGGTGTACTAGGGTAAGATAAGAAAAGAGTACTATTGAGAAGAAATTTAATTTGACCCCTCATTCAAGGCTGTGCTCTAGGGGACAATAGGGGACAATTCATTATTTATTTCCGCAGTGAAAATTTAGTGATGACACTGAGTTGGTCCTTGAGTAATTTAAAATTAAAAAAAACTCACCTGAGCTTGGAGGTGGTCTTGTGCCATAGACAGGATAAGCTGTACTCCTCAGGAGAGAAACAGCTCCTCAACTTGGGGCTCAGGGGAGAGAAATAGAAGGTAGTTTCCAGGACCTGTCCTAGGTGTACTGACAGAAAACTACCCAACAGAGGGAGGTGAGTCTGTGTCCTTGTGATGTACTGACTTGGACCTGCTCTACTCCAGGACGCTCTGCCACCCTAGAAAACAGTCTGTATCTCTTCATTTACTAACTCTGCTGTGCCAGAAATAACAGGAGTGTCCCACTCTCATGTCAAACAGGTAAAAGTCACACCCCCAGTGGAGGGAAGGACCAGGATTTGGAAGGAAAATTCTTCCCAAAGTCTCGCAGGCATATTTCCAGAGCTGTGTCCTGATGGCTGCTGGGGACCTTTCTATCTCACTTTGCTGGGAGGTATACCTCTCTTCAGGCTCTGGCAAGAAAAGAGCTTTGGGTGAAAGAGACATGTTCCTTCTGTGCACTGGGGATTTCCTGGACTCAAGGGGTCCAGTGAGGGGAACAAAAATTTCTTAGAACCTGAATGCTGGAGGCTGGCTTTCTGTTTATTTTACAATTCACATCTGTCGATATCTCAACTGTTTCATGTTTGGGGTCTGTGTGGAAATACTGGGAGATTCTACTAAGAATGGAGGCCAGATTGGGAGCTGTCTGTAGCCTGGGGCTCGGGTTCAAGCATTCTTATGGCTCTCATCCCCGGCAGCTTCTTTTAATGGCTGAGAAAGCACTTTGGGGCTGTGTTTGTGTAAAAACAGGGAACACCCTGTGAGAAGCAGAGAGCTCTGCTGAAGTGCCCCCAGGAGCACTTCAGGAACCATGGTTGGAGGGGCATCAGCGCAAGGAGGCTGGTATTTCTCTGGAATCCAGGGCAAAGTGATCAGGGACAGCCTCCAGTGCCCTCAGGCTAGGCTTACTTCTGTCTTGCAGTCCTCCCTCTGTACCCACAACTGGGTTTGCCTTGCCCTGGTTAGTAAGCCCACGGGGGGAGTTTCTCTTTTTTCAGGCTGGTGTCTGACAAGAGAAAAGTATTCTGAAAGTAGAACAGGAAAGAAGGAAAAAAATCCAGATTTCCCAGAGCACTTGTCTAACCAGAGAGCACCTTGGCTTCTCTCTCCATCTTTATACAGTGTTTCCAGCAGCACCAGCTCCAGGCTTGTTCGTTTTCCGACTCACAGCTTCATGTTTGAGGCTAAAGGAAATTCTGAGATCATATAAACCTATGTTTGTTTCCTGATAAGAGTTTCTTTGAATAATCATGTCTTGCATTATGTTAATAAGTGTGTGTTTTGTATGTGGTAATGATTGAATCTGGAAGAGTCTGAGATAAAAGAGTTAAATATGTGATATGCTGCAGGATAGTATAAATCCTTTGTAAGCTAGTAAATAGTGTGTTGTTTCTAAAGCATGTTTAGCCAAAACTTTTCATAAGAAAGATGTACATGATGTGCATACACACACATACACATATTTACACTTACATACAATTGAACCAAGAGTGGCTTGAAAAGGTACTTACCCTGACTGCATATAATAGATTCTGATATGTTTTATTCCAATTTATCTTAAAATATTCTTTATGATCCATTTAATTTCATGGTCTATAGATTTTTTGTCACCTGAGATTTAAAATCCCCTGGTATAGGAAAGATCTCTAAAATGGGGCCATTATATTTGTTATTTGTCTTAAGCATTTGACTGCAAAATCCTTTCTGGTACAGAGAGGATTATGCAGGATTGGTCATGAAACATGTTTTTGAAAATGCTGAACTTGTCCAATCCTTTTTATAGCTCAAGGATTGAGGACCAGAAATAGGACATGATATACCCAACATCACACAACAAATTAGGGGCAGAACTGGGACCCCAAATCCATATGATATGATTCCTAGATTACTTAGTTTTTTACATACACCATTAAACCACATTTCTTGATGTTGTTTTGAAAATTAAATTATATCATCCAAGTAAAAGTCATACTGTAGGGAAGATGGTGATTATGGTTATTGCCATGAGAGGCAAGCTATGAACAAGCAATTGATACCCGCCAGAGAGAGAGTGCAGCTCATTGAGAAGCACAATGGTGAATAACACACTATATTTTCTTAAAGATGTACTTCTGATAATGGGAAATAGATACAATAAGTACCTGAGATAGAAGGGAACCCATGATAGATGCTTAAATAAGGACATGATCAGAGGGCGTGGATAAAAGAGAGGAACAGGGTCAAGTGAACATGGACTAGAGATCTGGAGAGACTTGGCGAGTAGAATTTTAAGAAAGATTGAGGGGTGGCCAGGACTTTCATAGACATAAAAAGGAACAGGTAAGTACAGAGATAATTAGGAACACGTCAGAGAAGACACAACATAGGCAAAGGTGAGGGAGGTAATCAAATGTACATTATTTGGTGAAAATCACAATTTGAGTTAAAGCTATAGGGATAAGGCATTGTTTATGTAGGATTTGGAATGTCAAACTGTGTATCAGTATTATTTTATAGGCAATGCGGGACGAATGGATTTTTTTTAGCACTATATCCAGTAAGATTTTTTTTCTAGCTTGAATGCAAAGGGATATGTAGAAGATAGAGTATTCAATTACTGAGTTGCTGAAATAGTTTCAGTAAGACCTAATAAGGACCTAGACTAACTCAGAGACAGGACTGTTGAAAGGAGGGAGTTTGGTGCAGCAGAGATGGTTACAGCCATGGAGATTTGATGAGTGTTTAGGTGAAGAAGATGACATCACTGAAAAGGTCTCAGCACTTGGATGAGTAGGAGGAGGATGACAATATTAACTGGTGTGCAGAACCTTGGAAATTTCAAAGAAAGATGATATACTTGGAAGAAACAGGATTGAAGAATTTCAAGTCATGAGCCACTCCTCATAACTTTCAAAAGAACAAATAGCTAGTACTCACAAGGATCTTTTCTAGGTTGAAAATTGACCCTGGTTAATTCTGTCATTCTATTGGTTCAGAGTAACATTTTTCTCTAATTAAATTTGAAATTTTATAAGATAATATATACTTATTTTAGAAAAGAAGGAAGAGGAGTAAGAATAATTTAAGGAAGAAAGTAAGGGAGAAGGAAGGAATGGAAGAAGCAATTTTATTTTTTTAATTGTTCACTCTGGTTTTTCACCCTGGGGCTGAGGATCAAACCTGGGTCCTTGGGTTGCATATGCCTTGTACATCAGAGTCTCAACTATGTGAGTCACAAATGAACACCAAGATAAAGGTTTTCTAACTTGTTTCTCATGAAATTATTTGCTCTGAGCACTTTATCTAACAGAATTATTTCCTCTGGTAGTTATAAGTAACAGGGACTTTATCTCAGACTAGAAGACATTTTGGTATTTCTGTTATATTTTGCAGGAGCAAAAGAGACATTTAATGTTTGAAAAAAGTAGACAGATAATAGTAAGAATCACAAAAATGTGAATGACAAAACATGGAATTTGGTGAAGAAATCAGCCAGACTAAGGTGAAAAGCTCAACAAGTAATAGAAAGTTAAGTTTTCAACTTAGAGAAAGGTGAGGTGATGTTAAGAAGAAAAATGTGGATATGGTGAGGTTGAAAATAGAAAACCATTACATTCTTTGGGAAAATTACATGATGCAAATATGTCTTTAATGAGCATTGTCTAGCATAAAAATTCTTGATAAATTAAAATTGGGGAAATACTTGTCAGGGAGACCTCAAAGATTATTGCAATAAATTAAAGCAATTGGAGAATTCCATAGCTAGTATGAGGAAACTAAAATTGTTCTTGTCAAGATTATCAATAACCTCCACTTTAAAAACATGAAATTCATTTACAGTCTTCAGTTCATTTAATCCTTTAATATTTTAGACGCTGTCAATCAATCCCTTCTTTTTGAAACTCATCATTGAAGTAATTTTTAATCAAGTATAGTATATAAAATAAAAATGCATAAATCAAAAAGTGTACACATAAATTAGCTTTAATAAAGTCAACACTCCCAGGAAATCACCAGTCAGATAGAGAATAGGACATCATCAATACCATGCAAAGCCCTTCCAGGTAATGCTCTCCTGACTTCTGCCACCACTTGTTTGTTTTGCTTGTCCAGGTAAGCTACATATATGAGATTATACACTACATATTCTTTTGTATCTGATTTCTAATGCTAAAAATATGTCTGTAGGTGTCACCATGCTTACCTTTAGCAATAGTTTGTTTATCCCTTTTGCAGTCTACTCTATAGATACAATTTTTTAAGCATTGTAGTGTTACAGATATTTGAGAATTCCCAGTGTCTCTCCACTATGCATGGTACTGCTATGCTCACCATCAGACATGTTGTTTGATGCTTATATTTCCACATGTCTCTCAGTCATTTCCTAGGAGTGGAATTTCTGGGTAAATACTGTGAAACAGTGTTCCAAAGAGGGTATATAAGTTTACACCCCCACAGAGAGTATATGTGTTTCATGTTCCTCTAGCTTCTCTAGAAGTGTTATTGACCTTTTCATTGGAAGTCATGCAGCAATGCTTCATTATTTTTCATTCAGTAATTTTGAATTCTTGAATGAAATTGAGCACTTACATAATTAATGAACTTTTAGGTATTATGTTTTGCCCAGTAAAATCCTTTGCCCACTCTTATTTGAGATTTTGTCATTTATTGACTTAAAAGAGTAAACATATCGCTTATAAATTCTGGATATGAGTCCTTTATCAGCTATGTCTATTGCAAATATCCCCTTCTATTCTGCATTGAATTTTTACTTTCTTAGGTGTGAAAGCAGAAATTCCTAATTTACCACTATTCATTTTATCCATCTTTTTCTCTAGGTTAGGATACGGTCTTTTAAAGAAATCTGCCTAAATCAAGGTAATGTAGTGTTCTTTTGTCTTCTAAAAGTGTTGTTTTCCTTTTACGATAACAAAATCCTTCTTCAATTTACTTTTGTATATGGTGTGAAATAGGGGGTAAATATTCATTTTATCCAACATTGGTATTAAATAATCCAATGTTGTTTTTGGAAAAAGATAATCCCCTCTTTATTCCACCATAGCATTACCTCTGTCATGTGGTTGTATGTGGATTTCTTCTGGGTTCTCTTTTAAGCTCCTGCACAATTCTACATTGTCGTATTTGGTGGAGTTTTATAGCAATTCAAATTTTCTGACTTCATTTTCATTTTTTCAGTTAAGTGTGGCCATTACTTAGACCTTTGTATTTTGAGTATTTGGCATTTTAGTATCAATTAGTCAATTTCCACTGAAATAATAGTATTGGAATATTGCTTTAGATTACCTGGTACCTACAGATCAATTAAAGAAAAACTAGTACTTTTGCAATATTGAATAATTGAATCATACATTTATAAACATGATATTATTCATATTAATGAGATTCTCTTTAATTTCTCTTAGTAATGATTTGTAATTTTCTGTGTTTAGTGTTGTGCAAATTTTATTAAATTTATTCCTTGGTGTTGATGTTATATAGAGTTATAAATAATTTTATAATGGCATTGTTTGTTGGTAGTATATAGAAGTATAACTGAATGTTATAGAATTAATCTTACGGACAATGACCTTGCTATATCCTCCTATTAATTCTAATAGTTATTCTCTATATATTGTTTAAAACTTTCAGGCTCAATATCATGCCATCTTTGAGTAAAAACATCTTTTATTTTTCTCTTTCCAATCATGACAGTCCTCTTTTTCATACCTTATACAAACTATGACCACTAGTACACTGTAGAATAATGGTAGAGATAATAGTTATCTTTGTCTTATTCTTGGTCTTCAGGGAAAGATTTCAAAATTCCATTATGTATCATCCCTGTAGTATAATTTTTGATGATGATTATGATAATTGTTATCAAATTAAGGGCTCTCTATATCTATTTTATCAAGAATTTTAACCATCTTATGTTGTAAATGATTACTGAATATTACCAAATGTTCTAAATCTAATAAATGCATTTTTATTTAGTCAACCAATATACTGAATTGCAATGAATATTCTGTTTTGAATTTTCAAATTGTGACTTTGAGAAAGATAGTTTGCATTGCTTTCTTTTTTGGTAATGTTTTTATCATGTTTTGATAAAAAGTTATCTTGGTCTCCTAAAACTAGCTAGACCAAGTCTGCTATGGAATCAATTAGATTTATAATGTCAGCTTTTTTTCTAGTCCAAGAATTTTGTCTTGTCATGCAGTTTGCATTCTTTAGTGAAAGTCTGCATCCTGTTATCATTTTCTTGAATATCTTACTTAAAGTTATTTAAAGTTCATTTCTAAAATCTTAGATCTGTATCATCTATGACTAATTTCTACTGGCCCTTTTCCTTTTGGTTTTGTTTTTAATATGTATTATAATTTTCCTCAATAAAAGACTTTGTGTATAGAGAATTTTACACAATGGGACACAAAGCATGACTCAATAAATTTACAAGATTTGAAATAAGGCCAAGTTTCTTCTCTGACCCCAAGGGTTTAAAACTGGAAATCAACCACAAAAGAAAGCTGTAAACCCTAAATTAATTGGAGACTAAACAATATGCTTCTGAATGACTCTTGGGTAAAAGAAGAAATCAAAGAAGAATTTAAAAAATACTTAGAGACAAATGAGATGAAGACATGAGCCACCAGAATTCATGGGATGCAGCAAAAGCAACGTTAAGAGGGGAGCTCAATACAACCCAGTACCACCTCAGGAAATAAGAAAAATCACAAATAAGCTATCTAACCCTACATTTAAGGCAACTAGAGAAAGAAGAACAATTTAACCCAAAAGTTAGTAGGAGAAAGGAAATAATAAAGGTTGGAGAAGAAATTTAAAAATAAATGAAAAGATCAATGAAAACAAAAGTTGTTTCTTTGAAAAAAATAAGCAAAATTGGCAAACTATTGACTAGGTTAACAAAGAAAAAGAGATAAAACTCTCATAACTAGAATCTGAAATGAAAAGGGAGAAGTTACAACAGATACCAGAGAAATACAAAACATCATAAGTGACTTCTATGAATAGCTCTATGTCAGTAAAGTGTACAACCTTGAAGACATGGGCAGGTTTTTCAGAAAAATACAATCTACCAAGACTGAACCTGGAACAACTGGAAAACAGCAGAACAATCACAAGCTATGAAATTGAAGAGGTAATCAAAAGTCTTTCTAAAAGTAAAATCCCGGGATCAGATAGGCTAATACATTTTACCAAACCTTCAGAGAAGAATTAATGTCTATCATTCTCAAACTCTTCCAAAATATTAAAGAACAGAGAACACTTCGAAACACATTCTATGCAGCTAACATCACACTGGTACCAAAAGCTGATAGAGATGTCACCAAGAAGGATAACTATAGACCAATATCTCTAATGAACATAGACTCAAAAATTCTCAGCAGAATATTACCAAACCAAATCCAACAATGCATCAAAAAGATTATCCATCATTACCAAACTGGATGCAAGGATGCTTAAACATACAAAAATCTATTAATGTAATATATCATATCAATAAGAACAAAGAGAAAAACCAAATGATCATATCAATAGACACAGAGAAAGCTTTTTACAATATCCAACACTCATTTATGGTAAACATCTTGCATAAAACAAGAATAGAAGGCACATATCTCAACATAATAAAGGCCATATAGGCTAGACCCACTGTCAACATGATAGTCAATGATGAAAAATTGAAAGCATTTCCTCTAAGGTCAGGAACAAGTCAAGGCTGTTCACTTTCACCACTGCTATTTAACACCACACTGGAGGTCTTAGCCAGAGCAGTTTGACAAGAAAAGGAAATGAATGCAATTCAAATTCAAAAGGAGGAAATAAAACTATCATCATTTACAGGTTACATGATTAAATATATTGAAAACTCTAAAAACTGTCAAAAAATTACAAGAACTAATCAATGAATACAGTAAAGTGGCAGTCTTCAAATCAATATGCAAAAAATCCATTGCATTTTTGTATCTAAACAACATGTAGAAAAAACAAAATCAAGAAAACCACATCATTTAAAATAGAAGTAAAAAGAATCAAATATCTTGGAATATATTGAAGAAAGGAGGTTAAAGAGCTGTACAATGAAAACTACAAGTCTCACTTAAAAGAAATAGAGGAGGACACAAAAGGATGGAAAGACAACCCCTCCACATGACTGGGAGGAATCAACATTTTTAAAATGGTCATCCTACCCAAAATAATATACAGATTTAACACAATCCCCATTAAAATCCATGGGCTTATTTCAAGGAAATAGAACAAAAAACCTTAAAATCTATATGGAACAACAAAAGATACTGAGTAGGCAAAGCAATTATGAGAAAAAAGAGAAAGTCAAAGAACAAATCCAGAGGAATTACACTCCCACACATTGAGCTATACTATAAAGCAATCGTATTCAAAACATATGGTACAGGAATAATAACGGAGACACAGATCAGTGGAATAGAATCGAATCACCAGAAACTAACTCGCTCACATGATTAAGGGATCAAAAGCATACAATGGAGAAAGGAACGTCTGTTCAATAAATGGTGTTGGGATAACTGGACAAACACACGCAAAGGAATGAAGCTAGACCACTCTCTAATACCATTCACAAGAGACTTGGACATAAGACAGGAAGCCATAAAATTTTTAGAAGACAAGATAGGAAAGACATTCCATGACATAGTCTTATAGAGGTCTTTGGGGACTCAACCTCAGCATCAAGGGAAACAGAAAGAAAAATAAACAATGGGGACTACATCAAACTAAAGAGCTTCTTCACAGTGAAAGAAAACATCACCAAAACAAAATGACAGACTATTAACTGGGAGAAGATATTTGTGTTCCATAATCCTGACAAGGGCTTAATATGCAAAATATACAAAGAACTCATAAAAATAACAGAAAAATAGGCAATGCAATAAAAAATGGAAAGTGGAATTGGAGAGATATACAGATGACCAGCAGGCACATGAAAAGGTCTTCCTACTTTTGGCAAACCGAAATAATATTACAATATCACATTACGCCTGAGAGACTGGCTACTATACAAAAGTGTGAAAACTACAAATGTTGACAAGGGTATAGAGAAAAGGAAACTCTTCTACAGTGTTGTTAGTAGGAGTACAAACTGGTACAACTCCTATGGAAAACAGTTCGGAGATTCCTCAAAAATATAGAGATCCTATATGAACCTGCCATCCCACTTTTGGGTATTTAGTGAAAGTTACAAAAACACTAACTTCCAGAATGTATGTGCCCCCATGTTTATTGTAGTCCTATATCATTGAAAGAGGCAGAACGCCAACACAGGTCTGACATCTCTACCACATCACAGAATTACTAATACTGGCTCCTCCCAGTCCCAACTCCAAGCATGTGTCCAGTTCAAAGGGAGGAAGTGCTCTGGGACACTCACTGGCACCCTGGGGGACACCAGGGACACACTTGGACCCATCCTGCCATGTGCTCAGAAAGTAAATATAGAGGTTTTGTATATCACCTTCCTCCAGAGTGGTTCCTTATTCTCTGGCAATTAGCTGTAATGGTAACAGATCACATCAATCTAGTAGAGAGTGAGCTAACCCAAGGCAGGGGTTCAGATGAAAGCTACTTTCTTGGTCTTTCCCATTCCTAGGGTCTAGCCCTTCAAAGATGCTGACAAAGACCTGGAACACAACAGATGCCTTCCACATATTTATTAAGCAAATACATGAATGAATGTTGGGAATAGAGGGGAAGAATAACTATGCCAGAGAATTCAGAAAAAAGAAATTTCCAAGTGATAAATTAGATTAAAAGAAAATGAAAAGGTAGAATCACACTTGGCAAAGAGTTTCTGGACTGTGTATAGTGGTATTACTGATAACAGAGCTTGTCTTTGGGAGCCGATCGAAGCATTTGGAATGGGGACAGGCAGAGAGGAGGCAGGGAAGACTATGAATTCTATTTTAAGTTAAATAACATTGGGTGATGTAAGACAATCTAAGGGCAGAATTATGCTCAACAGTTAAAAATACTGCATTTGAGAAGTCGGGACTGGAGCGGGCAAAAGATACCAAGCTACCTTCTAGCTCACAAGTTTTGTAATGTGGATATTTCATTATATGGTGTAGATTTAATGGTTATTTAAAGTGGCATTTATTAATATAAAGATATTGGACTAAATGAGATCAAGAACTAGAACTAAATAATTATGGCTTCTGAAAAATCCAGATATGACTTAAGTTCTCTCCTGAGTTTAAATATAATTTGATTGAACAAATAGAAGATACTTGCTAATTTTTATGGGAGGAAGCTCACTCTTCCTTATTTATGTTCCTGAATCTTTCATAATCCCAGAACCACTAAGCATGGTAATAGAGAGAACATTCTTCCATAATATAAATGACCTTTATTGTTTCTTTAATATTCCTTATTTAGACTTCTGTTTGTTTTTAAGGTCTTCCTTTGATTAATCCACACATTCCTGATCTGTTAAATTGTTTTGGTATTTGTCCTACCGCATACCTACATATAGAAAATATTATATAATTTAGTATCAGAATAGGTATCTTATTGCAAAACTCACCTGCATAGCCTAGTAACCATCTAGTTTAGGAGGTTGCTGCACCATACACATCTATTTAGAAATCCACGTTTTCCTATTGTGGGCTGGCTTCACGATAGCTCAGACCTGCTTTTCTCTCTTTCTGGGTGATCATAGAGCAGAGCTTCCAGTACCTGTAGTTTGAGCAGAGCCTCCCGGATGAATTATAATACCGTGTTCCAGGAGTCCTTTAGTATCCTAGAGTCTGTGATAGATGTTTCTAGTTATCATGAAAATATTGAATAAACATCAAGGAAAGATGTTTTACAGTCTGAAGTTAATGCAGAGGGTCATTAACATTGTTATTAGAGACAATCCAGATGATTTAGTTAAGACCTTTGACAAGGGTACACACCTGTCTGTGAATAACAAGCGGCTGTTTATTACCCATGCTATTAATTAGATGAAGGATAAGGGTGGGAGGTAGTGTCTACTCAAAAGAGTGAATGGTGAGAGCATGAACTGAGAGTTGACAATGGCTTCATCATTGATGGAACTCTCACCTTGCCAGTACCTGTGGATACAGGTACATGACACTGACCTAGATCACTGATTACCCCCCAAACTCGTCTTCCCCCAGAATTCTACCTAATGTGAATTCTAGAAACAACTTATATCATTTCAATACTGTGATAAATTCTTATCACTGTTTTGGGCATTTGAGGCTGTTGAAATCCATGCTGCTCTCTGTTTTACTAAGGCCATTATTGAATTCTTTCTTTCTGATTGTGGGAATAGTGTAATTATTACAGTAATTACCTGTGTCTCAGGTTGAATTTGACTCTGGTAATATGAATGAGAAATTCTGGGTGATGACCACAAAGTACTTTTATATAAAAAGTAAAATAATACTTAGGACTATACAAAGCAACTGATATACCTTAATTGAAACTTGAAAAAGAAACCAAAATGTCTGATAAATGACCAAGGAAAACACACACAAATCAACACACGAATCATTTACTGTCTTAACTCGTAACTTATTAATTTTTCTCTCAAGCATCTTTGCAGGTTGAGTCTGTGTGAACAAACTTAACATGCTCTGACACAGTACAGGGACTCCCCTTGTCCACCCCTCTAAGCTCTCGCTCATCTGGCTTGTACTAGGGATGTTGAGTATGTATCCCTATGTCTTTTTCTTACAACTTCAACAGTTTCTTCATTCTTTTAACATTATAGCTCATTCTTGAGGCCGTCTTCCCATTTTGGTGGCTAGATGATTACAAATATCACTAGCAACCTGCATGCTCACTAATACTTCTGAAATTATTATTTTATATATCCAATACATTTCTAAATGCTTTGAATGCATTCTCTAATTTACTATTCATAGGAATTTAGTTTCTAGGTTCTGGAAGAAGATACTGAGGCTTAGGTAGATAACTGCCTATTCCCACAGTGAGAGAATAGCATAGCAGGGTTGACACCCACCTGGTCTTTTCTGTGAACTTTCTGAGCCTGTAGTAACCCCTCAAACTTTGATGTGCCTGCAAACCACTGTGACTTTTTCTACACTGCAGATTCTGACTCTGGGGTCTGGGATGGAGGTAGGATTCTGCATTTTTAACAAGCTCCCTGGGGATATGATGGAGCTGCTCTGCATCAACTTTGTGTGACTAAGACCAAGAAGGAATTCCTTAAGTAAAGATCTTAGAGTGGGATATGGAGAATAGGAAAACTTACCTCAAATCATATAAATCTGAAAACGTTCTTTAAACTCTATCCTGTTGCATTTCTGAACCTCCAAAGGGGACATGAAATCAGTCTTTATTTTTACCCCCTCTGTCTCTGTTTCAATGGGTTGCCCCCATGGACAGCCACAGGGAAGCCTTTCTCTGTTGCGGAGGCTTTTAGAGCAGGCCATTGCCCCTCTGTTTTTCAGCAAACACCCTTGGATGATGAGTTGCTATTGGGCAGGAACAAACTTCTGATCTTCTTAGAAAGTCACTGTATTGTTTGCTTCAAAAATGCCCTGAGGCTGCCAGTTCCCCCAGTTGAGGCTTTAAACATATGATGGCCATTTATCTATTTTCAGTTCTTTCAAATCCCTTCTCATTCTTGTGATTTGGGACAGGGGAGAGGGCAGCACCTGAATGGCCGCCACTCACCATTCATTATCCAATAGATCTCTATTAAGCCAAAGAATTTTTTTCCATTTGTTTCTTTCCTTCTAGAGATAAAGACCTCCTTTCACCCATTATGTGTCTGATCATTTTGCTGCCCCTTTCTGAAACTTCACTTTGTCGGCTCTGCTTTCTTTGAGGCAAAGATGATCAAAGCCGCTCTAAGCATGCTCGCAATTTTTACAATAAATAGCATTTTCTGGGTTATTTTTCATTCCCATTTTAATGCAGCTCACTCACCTAGCTTGTTCTTTAAACTGTCCCTGTGTATTTTCTATGGCTTTATGTCAAACAGAAAAGTCACTTTGGATTACATCAGAGTGCTTGCCCCTTTCCCAAATTTGCGTTAACTTAATGTTGAGGTTGGAGAGATTCAGTCAATTGTTTTCTCCACAATGATTTCCTTGACTTCTCCCCACCCTCTGTTTCTTTCTGAAGTTTCTTAGGAACACAGTGGTCCCACCTTGGGCAGAAATAAATTTGGGAAAGTTTGAGAATGTAACAGTTTTTCAAACCTTCATCCCTGCTCACACCAGTGTTCCCATAGAGCCTGCGTCATTTTTCACTTTCTGGGTCTTCCTGAGGAATAATCACTCCCCTACCAGTTCCATCTGCTTTTTCAACCCCCCTTTACCCTATTATTTTATTCGTAAGACAGCAACAGCAGGGCCTCCAATACCATTGTTTTGTTCAACATTGTTTCCTTATAATGTTGATGAGTGAAAAATAATTCCATTTGACATTGAATGAAGCCATGTTGTTCAAGGTTGCTTTTGATATACCTTGCTTCCTTTAGAGTGGCGGTTTCCAAATACCTATGACATCAAGTGAGAAATTGCTGCATTTGTTATATAAGGAACTGTTGCTCTTAATGGCTAACCCTTGCTGAGCGTTTATTACATTTTAAGAACATCGCATGTATTCATTCACTTGGTCCTCCATTCAACTCAGTAGGCAGGTGCAACTGCTATTCCATTTTACAGATGAGGTTCTCAAGGCACAGAGCACCATGTTTTGACCATGGTCAAATCTGAGAGGTGGGTGAGTAAGCAAAGGTGGATGTGGACACCCTAACGCAGATTTGCTCACAGTTAGGCATCTGGAGGTTTCTTTGCAGAGATACCATTTTCTCCACATTCTTTCTCGTCTCTCTGCAATTTGACCAATCTTTTCCTTGCCTGTGTCTGCCAAATTTCGCAGCATCCTCTGCTCTCACATTGTCCTCAGAGGAGCAAGTCCTTGACTGTTGCTCATTTTCCCAGAAAATTATTTTTTATGCCTATAATCAACACACTACCACCATAAGGATGAAAATATCCTATCTGGTTCATCCAAGAAACCAATTCTATTGACTTTGTTTCTTGTAACCTAGTGTCTAGTTTTCCTCAAAGAGGGCTTTCCAAACTGCTTTGTATTCTGAAGCTTTGTAGGTGACAAATAAGGGAACTAAGTCCAAATAACCCACCTTAAAGCACTGGTGGATGTGGGACATTTCAATTTTTTTCCCTTCATACCCGCAATATTATCTACCAGAGAGGATGATCTTTACCTTGTGAGGTTGTCAGAGAAAGATATTTCTCAGGTAAAATAACAAACACAATGCACAGACATAATAATCATTTCAATAAGTGTTGTGTGTCCCTCCCCATTACTCTTTTTACTTCCTGTTTTATGTCTCTTACATCCTTCCACTAGACTCTGACTGTAGAGAGTGGACATTGTCATGTTAGTGTAAAGAGAGCAAAAGGGAAGTAAAGAGTGACTTGCCTACAGTAACAGCTCAAACCAAAGGCAAGTACCTGACTCAATAATGCATATCAGATAGTAAAGCATATTCACTCTCCAGTGGGGGAGTTGGATTCTAGGAATTCAAATGCAAATTCAAAAATACTATCAGTGAATATTTACTATAAAATAGTTGCAACAGTAAAGATACTTTTATTCAAGTAGTGACTTTGTTATTGTCTATGCTGTGCAAAGCATGTTTATATTAACACCTTCCAAATTCATATTAGCTGAGTACCATTTCACTGTTGTGTTAGAAAGTGGAGGCAGTAGGAATATTTCCAGTTACAAGTAATGGAAGGTTGTTTTATGCTTTATTATAACAGAGATGTGGTAGTAAAACAGTGTTTCATGTTAATTAAGCAGCTCAGTGACTTAGGTCTCAAGCTGTCATTTCTGAAATTCTATTTATCTCCTCATGGTCACAAGATGATGGCAGAAGTGCCAAGAATCAGGTTTTGCATTCCAGTTAGGAAACAGCAATGCAAGGTATTTCTCTGATTAGGGAGGAAAAACCTCCCTGCTTGTATTTCCTGGAGTAAAATAAGATTAATGCCCACCTCTGGATTAGTGACTGAACTCATGTTTCCTAAACTCAAGACTCCCTCTGATTCCTAAACAAATATAGGATGAGGTTCCTCCTGCTATCAAGAAGAACTAGCTTTTAGAACACAAAAGAACATCGGACTAGAAGTGAAATGAATAAGGATGTCGGGTCCTTTTCTCCCATGGGCTCACTCACACACATTGTAAAACCTTATGCCTTTGCTTTTTTGCTTGTAAATTAGAGACATAATGGCCTTTTCCTCTCACAGGAGCAGAGTGAGGAAATACACACATGCAGAGATGCTTTGAAGATTTTGAAGTAACATGAAAAACCAAATTATTATATTTAGAGTATTTTGTTCATTTGGAAGGATGTTAAAGAGGCACAAAACTGTCTCATCCTAATGGAACTTGTGATCAGATAGGAAACCTGAAATAATCTAAGATTTCACTCGCAACCGAAGACAATAGCAATGTTATTACAGATAGTACACAGAAACAATAAGATGTAATGGTCAAAACTATGAACTTTGTAGCTAAACATACCTGAGTCAAAAATCCTAATTTCAATACATCTTAATCTTATGATGCTGGGAAATTACCTTACTTTTTGTATCTCACTTTCCCTGACTTTAAAACAGAAAATTTCCTCCCTCAAATTTCTACTGAGATGCTATATATACAAATATATATACAAAATACACAGCAACACTTGTGGAACAGAAGATGAACTCAATAACTGTTTGTTAAAAATAGTGATGTATGTGATTTACTAGAAATTTCTCTCCCCTCCAACCCTTCCTCCTCTTCTGGAGTAGGTCTCTCTGTGTCCCTGGGACATGGCTGCTTTTTAACATATTGAACAAATTCTGAATACTCTCATCCCTTGCACAAGTTCCCTGAAGCTCCAGATTAACCTTTTTCTAGGATGGTTATTGACAATTTACCCTATTCATTGCTTCCCATCTCTTAACTGGTTTTGGACTTGCAATGAAACTGTGCTTCTAGCCCTGAGGTTGCAAATGAACTCATTCCTCTCATTGCCTGAATCTTGGCTCCTGTCGATGAGAGAGTGAAAATGAGTCAGGCTAGATTTCCCCTCGCCTAGAGGAAAGCAGGAAATGAGAAATGGCAAAAGTCAAGAGATCTATCAGAAAAAAGGAGACTCCTCAACTCTGGCTCCCTCTATCTTGTGTCTAGCTCCTGTTTATACCCACAAATATAGTTCAGAACTGTGGGAGAAAAGGTGACCATTGCTTTATGGGTTTGGGTCATAATTCTTTCCATCTTAAAAAATATATTTAACCTGTTAAGGTGTTATTTAGAGACTAGTGTGGGGATGCTTCCTTTGTCAGAAATATAAGCAACAATTGAACTTCCATAGTAGCACACTGTGATTTAAATTAGAATTGCAGGAGGGCTGGACTAAGGGAAAGGGATTTTAACCTTTGATTTGTTAAAGGGAAGATGGTGTGGACGCCTCTGCTATAAAAAAGGAGAGAACTTTTAGGTAATGTCATTGCTATCTTTCACAGCATCTCTCAACTGCAGTCACCATGCTGTCTAATCTAGCGTATTCCTCTCTCCTTCCCTCCTTCCAAAACCACACCTGATCAGATGGCAATAAGACAGCAATCTCTGAACTGTTGACTGGTAGGAGCTATAGAAACCTTGCTATGATACACTTGGAATAGGCCTGTAGAGCTCAGAGGCCCACCTTGTTTCTACCTCCTCTTGTTCATGCCTGCAACCCCACCTGCGGATGAATCAGGAGAACTGGGTTTCCTAATTTCCCTGGGGCTAATTTTTTTTTTGTGATTGTTGTTGCTTTTTCTGAACCATGAGCTGTTAAACTGGGCTTTGTACCTTCTCTTTCTTATCAACTTGCTCCAGCAAACGCTGTAAAAGGACCTGAGATCCTCAACACCGAGACAGCCCTGCTTCAGAGATGTCACTTCTGCTCAGAAAACCTAGACATTGCAGCCACCCAGCCCCATGTCCCAACTTGAGTCTTGGACAGGACTGCTGACCTGGCAGCTATTGTCCTCCAGGGGCCATTCCCAGAGTCACAGTAGCTTCTGCTTCCCAGCCTCCCTTCTGCAGACTGCGCTTCTCCAACAAAACCCCTAAAACTGAAGACTGCACTGACTTTGTAACCAATTCACTTGACCCATGAACAATCATCTTTTTCTGCATGAACATTCAGACACCAACTAGCTCTACTTTTCAGGCTGAGCTACCACACTCTAGGGAGTAGGCAGCAGTGGTCATGTGCACAGATGTTAAAATAAGCACATCTGGGTTCAAATTTTGATAACACCGTGTACTAAGTGTATGTCCTTGGCCATGTCCCTGATTCGTCATCTGCAGATGGTGATGATGAAACCTCACAGCAAGGTCATTGGGTAACATGCTTTCGACAACACCTGGCACATAGTAAATGGCAGTACAGAATACCCATAAGATATGATAAAATGTTCGGGAAGGTAAGCCCTTCTTTATCTTGTGCCTTCAAGGAGCAGTATTGACTGAAATTTAAAACATAGTTTTAAACATTAAAATAACACAGATGCATTGTGAAGCAGAATACAACCTTCATATAAATTTTTGAGATGAAAGAGGTGACTTTCAAAATCTTCATGCTTGTCGCCGCTTCAGGCTCCTACTCTGACAGCCTTGGGGTAGAAGCTCTTTTCCCTGTTGTTTGAGGTATTTCAAAGGCTTGAACAATAAGCAATAAGGTTAAAATCAGACAGGGAAAAATACAGGAAGTATATTTGTGAGGAGCAGATCAATGTGTTAACTATGGGTAGCTAATAAGGAGGACTCAATGATTCTTGACTCTTTTCACACTAGTTATTCACCCTGTTTCCTAATCTGTTCCATCCAACACTTCCTGCAAACATATGTACCAATAATGGCGATAGAGGAAGCATCACTCAAGTTGTAATATGGAGGAAAGACAGTTCAAAAGAAGTGAGCAGAGATAAGTTTCTTAAACTTGTTACACCTCAGTTTTTTTCATCCAGAATATGGATTTATAATACTTACCTCGCAGAATTGTGGTGGAGTTAGGCCTCTGTCTCTAAGTTATGTACCCATGCTTCATTCCAGAATCACTACCTCTCCACTGGCCCTGGCCACTTCCATCACTGACCTGGGGTACTGCAGTGTCCTCCTAGCTGTTGTCTCAGGTTCTGTTCTCTCTGAAGCCCCCACCCCCATCTCCATGAACCACATAGCAGCCAGAATGATCTTTGAAGAACTGAGTTCAACCTGGAAGTCTGGGTGGGAGGGCAAGTCAGTGATATTTGTGTTCCCTCTGGTCCCAGGGCTTTTAGGACAGGGGCAGGGCTCCCTTCCCACCTCTGTTCTGGTCTGGCCTTGGTATGGATGCTTGGCAGTGACCAACAAACCAACCTCTGCTCACAGATCTGCAGAGAAGTCATGCTTTGTCCAAGCATTGTTCTTAGGGCACACCGGGAAGATCACATTCTAGCAAAGAATGAGATTTGCATACAGACGTTAGGGAAAGAATAGCCTCTAAGCAGGAAACCACACAGCTCATAATTGCTGTAGGTATCTAATGTGTCAGGCCTCTGCTACCCAGTGAGGCTGCAAACCAACTTTTTCATCATAAAGGAATGAGCTGCCAATGATTTTCATAGCTTGATTAACGCTCTTCAAACCCCTCTCCATTGGGTGTAGAAGTGAGACCCAGGGAAGATGGATGTTTCCTATTACTTGATGTAATGACTGTGAGGCAGGCTAATGAAACCTTTACAGCCTGAGTTTACAGGAAAAAAACCAACAAACACAGATCAATACCTGAGTTACAGTTTGAATGCATTGATAAATGGGTGACAGACTGTGGGGCTGGTCTCAGCATAAGAAGGAGGGCAGAGAAGAGGCGTGGGGTGTGCTTGGAGGAAAAGACGGAGCAAACCAAAGTTTGGACTGATGGGCCCAAGGACACTGAGAAGAGGTTGTGAACTCTGGGCATGCGGGGAGGGAGGGAGGGAGTGTGGGGGGGGGAGAGAGAGACAGAGAGAGAGACAGAGAGAGAGAGAGAGAGGAGAGGGAATGCCATCTCCCAGGAGTGAGAGATTGCAAAGGATGGCAGAAGGAAAAGGGTTTAGAAGAGAGGAGAGGGGCCCCCAAGGCTAGATTGCAGCCTCACTTTGGTGTCACAGACATGAGAAAAGTGGGCAGTCGCTCTATCCCCGTCTTCTTCTCTAATCTATAACCTCGCCCTGTTGCTCCCATTCCTAGTTCTCATTAAGATTCTCTTACCGTGACTAAGTCTTTTTTTGCCCCTGACTCCTAGGATCAGCACCCCTACAAGGAGGGACAGCACCCGGGCGCAGCTTGGGCCTCTGCTCTGCATTCAAAAGCCACCTTCAAGCAAGAGGACACCTACTGCTGGCTGGGTCAAGCCAAGAAAGTCTCACTTCTGATGAATCACCCATTTATCTTTCCAATGTTCCTTTACACAACCTGTGGCTCAGGATGAGAATGCAAGCTGGAAACTCATGGCTTCAGCAGGCCCCTGCACTTCTCCACGTCTGTCATAATGCACGAGGCTACAGTGATCCCTCTTCTCACACCTTGATGACAACACCACCCCATTTTGACATAATGTCATTTACTCCTTTTGTTCATTGTGCCTCTTGCTCATCATTGGCTCAGCTGCACTGAGAACCCCTTCAGTCACAGTGAAAATTCTGCAGATATTTGTTTAATGAAGAAATAAATGAGAACTGGTTACTTTAAACCTGGCCTCACAGTCGCTCTGGTAAATGGATTTAATGGTCACTATTTTACTTTTATGACTTATTAAAGGAACTGATAAATTCACGTATTTCAAATGTTTGAAAAATGGAAAACATGCTATAAACATAAGAAGTCCACCTTGTTTACAATTTATGGCACTCATCTCAGAGTCAACAGATCACATTGATGGATATCTGTTTCCTATTCCATCACTGAAATTGTTACTTGTTCTGAATTCCTGATTCTTGCAGATTATCCCTATTTCTTTATCCAAGCAGAGTTTTTTGGGGGCCTGGCACCCCCACAGTAGAGCCTACCATGACACTATGTCTTCAGGGCATGTTGTATAAGATGTTCACTTGCAGTGGCAATTGGACAAAAGTCCTATGAATAGAATCAGAGTGGAGGTTTCAGGACTGGTGTTTAAATATAGGGAATGACATCGTAACCGGCGCTCCACGAGCAGAGTGCTCCACAGCAGAGTGGAGGCAGGATTCTCTGGGGAGCAAAATACCTCCATTCTGCTGAGTCAGGAGGGATGGGTGAATCAGCAGTGATGGTTTGGATGATCACAGCTTTTCAGCGGCCTGCACAGAGGAGAGAATAAGGTGAAATTGAAACAGGCAAGAAAGCCCAGGACAACAGATAGATATGAGATAGCCTCGATCACAGTTCCCATATGATCCTTTCACTGGTGGGATGTCATTTGTCCACCTACTTCCTCAGACTGCAAGACTCAGTTCCTCTCCAAATAGCTTGTACAACACTGAACTTTGTGAGCCTTACATGGAGAGATGTTTGCCTTCACCCTGCCCAGGGGCTTTTCCATTGATGCCACTCTCAAAACGCTAGTGCCACCTCTGCTCCTGTGGTGTCAGGTGCGAGGCACACGCAGGTCTACAACATAGAGCCCACCCATCCCCAATGGTCCTTTCCTTCCTCTTGAAGGGAAGGGTCTGGGGGATGAATTAGAGACAGGACCTGGACACAGACTCCCTGCTCCCACTGGAATATCTCCGCAGCTCTCTGAGTCTGACTTTCCTCACCTACATACTGATGACAATATTTCCCTCCTAGGTGACATCAAAGAAGGCCATGCATGAAAACACTGCATGTAGAACTGATAAAAGCATGTCGTTGAAGAAGGGGATGTTTTGAGACTTGTCTCTGAACTAGCATTTTTGAATCCCTACACCATGAGGAAAGAGAACTGACACTGAAGGCATGATCCCCACTGCACATCATCAGAGCACTCTTCCCAACAGTCCTAGGGAACAGAATCAGCCTCACTTAACGGATGAGGAAACTGAAGTGCAGACAGTTAAGGAATCGCCTAGGGATAGTTTGCTGAGAAATGACCCAGCTGGGACTGACAGTCCTGGCTCTGAATCCAAACCCTGTGTTGCCTCCTAAGAGACTGAAGGTTAACCAGAGATTAATCCAGACTGTCACTGGTAGAGTTTTCCTACACCATCCAGGCAGGAGAAACATGATTCAACAATCCCAGCGCATCCACCACCACCTCATTGTTCAATAATGAGAACCCATCTGCTGCAAAACAAAAAAAGGAAAAGAAAAGACAGTTTTACTGTGGGCTGCAAATAGCTGTAATTAACAACACCATTCTGGCCCAGCATGCAAGCAGGACAGAGGGGGACCACAGTCTTAGTCCTCTGCAGAAGGGCTTAGGCAGAGACTTTTGAGAGCAAGATTCCTAGGGGCCTTCAGCTGTGCACCTGACAAGAAAAATGAGGTACTATTTGCTGAGCTTTTAAAATGTATCACATACTGGACTACATTCCTCCCTATTCTCTGCTTTATCTGTGATTTAAAACAATCTTTGTGATGAATCTCCCATTCTACACATCAGGAAACTGAGACCCCACAAGAGGACCCCCCCATTGGAGAGCAGTGTTGAAAGCAGAAGTGCTGAAGACTGAATAATGGTGGAATCCAAAGAACAAAGGAGGGAAAGATGTCATCAGGCAGATGCTACTTCTTCTTGGCAGGCACCTCCTGTCTCCCCAACCCCATTCTGCCAGGAACCACCACCAGCCTTTGAGAGTAGGTGAATCATAAGCTCTCTGTAGCCTTCCAGACCTCGTTTGATCTTGCAATTTGAGAACCTGTCACAAAGTCTAGCACTCTGGAACTGCCAAGTAGATATCTGCATATTTGATGGCAGATAAAGTGAATGGCTAACCAAATGGTCTATGAGATGTTATCATGAAGAACTCTCTGCCCTGAAAGTTATTTGTTCTTGTCTGTGCTGATCAGTACAGCTAGTGACAGTATAGTACCAGATAACCACATCACAAGACCTGGTGTCTCTGTTTGTCATTGCTGCCATCAGCCATGTCATCACCCATGAAGACCTTGAGGGACAATGATGCCCAGCCAATCCTGCACTTGGGTGAATCCAGCTGTGCTCCTTGGAACACAGCTAGCTCATCTTGAGATAATTTTTGGAAACCTCCTCTACTTTCATTAGCTCTTGAGCACAGATAGTCACCAAGATAGCAATTTTGAAGCAGTGTGAGAATTTGCTTCCACAGACCCCAAATCCCCCACTGGCAGCAAGAGAGGCTTATTCAGCTCTTCAACTCTTCGGTGGATCATTCTGGGTCAATTTTGCTTCTCATCTCAGCACTGGGAAGCTGTCCCACAGTGACAGACAAAATCCAGATTTAGCTTGGGGGAATTAGGATAGTGATTAGGGGGAAGAGTGGACAAGAGACCCTGAAGGCATCTGTTGGAGAGCACTTTAGTGTCGTCCAGGTTCTAACACCAGGGGACATCAGTTAACTATCATTGAACTTGGTACATCTGGCACGCATTGCTATTCATTTAGAATGTTTCATTATGCCTTCAAGACACTTGAGACCCACCCTAAAAGTGAACAAGGATCAGGGGATGGTAAGGAGGTAGGCAGGTGGCAGAAGCAATGGTGCTCTGGAACAGCCGTAACACAGAGCCCTCAGTGCAACTCTAAAGGAATAGTCACCTAGATTCCTGCTCTTCCTACTCTCCAACATGGGTAAGGGAATCTAGCATGGTGCATCAGTGGCTTCTGGGTAATGGGAAACCCCTGGTTCTCTATGGAAGAATCACCACATTTCCCAGTTTCACTGAGCAACTATGGGATGCACTAGGAAGAAGCCCTTCTCTTTCCATTCCCACTAACTTAAGAGCTCACTCTTGGGGTAACCTTTCAAAGAAGCTCTTTGGGATATGAAGAAGGTGTAACTATGGTTTTCATCCAACTTTGTGGACCTTTGGATCATGAATGTTAGTAGTTTCCTTTAGTTATATGTGGGAAGCTGAGATAGCCCTCAGGGGTTCAGCGGAGTCTCATTCTCTCTACTTGTCATCTCTGATCACTGTCCCCTTGTCCCACATTAGGTCAGGTACATAGGCCACAAAAAAGTCCTGTTTTCCTTTTCCAACTAATCTAGGTCCCCTTTCCTCCTACGTTGCAAAGGCACCTAGCCCCTCTGGTCTGGGAATTTTGGGGTTCTTTAAACCAGGACCCTGACTGAAAAGTACGCTTACAGAATAACAGCCATGGCTGTAAGCAAAGCTAAACGGGCTGACTTCTGCACAGAATCTGAGATTCTCCATGGAATGGCTCTGAACAGAACAAACCATTTGGCCTGGGAGTCATGGGTTTTTGCACTATTAGTAGAGCAGCTTTGTGTGATTGAAAAAGCATTTTTCATTAGTTGTCAGGAACCTCTGTCACTGCCTGACTGTAATGCCGTGGCCTCTTGGGGCCTCAGTTTCCTAATCAATAAAGTTAGAGCCTTGGAACAGATCCCAAGCTTGTCAATACTTTCTTCTGAGGTCATCACAGGAATGGAGATAGGTGGTATACAGGAATGTCTGCTTCCATGAGAGTCCCTACTTTCCTCTTTTATTGACTCACATTGCTGCATCTATGTTGATTTTGAAGAAAATACTTGTTGGCTAAAAGTAATTTGAGACCCCTTGACTAGATGATCTCCAAGGTGCTCTTTTAGCTCTATAATATTAAGGTAGCACCTGCTAATTGAATCTGATCATAAACTTAGGTCAGAGTCTAACAGTTTGTGGTAAGAAGTCTTGAGCCTGGATCTCAACTCATCTGAGCAATTTGCTCACTTCTTTACATTTGACACTTAGGGTTAAATCCGTAGCTGGTTTTTTATATGTATGAGCAATTTTGCTAATCCTCCGAGCTCTGGGGAATTGTAAAGGGAGAGTCTATCTAGTTTCATTTCTCCTCTGATGTGGTTATAGCTTGGTGGTTGGATCTGTGAAGTAGGCTGAGGTTCTGAGAGACTTCTGGAGACTTCTGAGGTCTCTGTCCCAGGAGGGGCCATCACATGGGAGGTTGAAGACACTCTTATGCCAAGTGTAAGGACTCACTGGTTTCAGGTCAACCAAAGGACAGGTTCAATGGATTTGTTGTGAATACCCATCCTGTGCCCCCAAATTCACCTTGGCTATTTGGGTTCGTGCTCTAGGAATCACTGGGAAATCTGCTCTTATAATGGAGGATAAATTCTTTTGCATTCAGAGGTGTTTTATTTTTTTAATTTATAAATCACCTTTAATGAGGTATAATTGAAATTCAATAAAATGAACCCTTTTTAAAGTATGCAATTCTATAATTTTGAGAAATGTATGCTTGTGTGAATGATACTTCAATCAAGATTAGAGAATTTCTGCCACCCAGCACTCATTTTTATCCAGATGCCATAGGATCGGTGTGTCAGCACAGTGGGTGGAGGAGAGTGCAGGGATCAGGGTATGTCTGTCTCTTGATTGGGCTTGGGTTTCATGAAATACGTGTGTCAAAATGCATACAATTCAACATGTTAAAGGTACCCAAATCAGAATTGCAGAAATTGTAACTTAGTTTGAATTGTTTTTTCTATGCCACACCCTTGTTACATTGTGACTCTAGATTTGACCTAAGGGTCACTAATTTCAACTCCTTGCTCTTAACAACCTTCTTTCTGTCTCCCTTCATTACTGTATTCACAGTGACACTAATACCCACTGGGATGAGCAATGTGATCCAATCTTCTCATATCAATAAAGAAAGAGACTCTAGAAGTGAGGTGATTTGTGTAACAAACTGGTGGTTAACCCCAGACCTGAACCCACACTCAGTACACCAATCATGCTAAGGATGAAGATGTCAATACCATTATACAAATAATAATAATGAGTTTTCCTATTACAGAACCGGCACACTCAGGGAGAGTTTGTAATGCCCCATTTTGTTACAATGAATCTTCCTTTATGGTCATGTTTCTCAGACAGACTCAAAATGGGTGGGAATCTTGTTAAAGTGCAGATTCTGATTTACAAGACCCTGGGAATCCCAAAATATTTTTGGAGAATTAAAATAAATTAAGATATTTCTTTCTTCCTTAATGGGAAACACATATGCATGTGCACACAGGCACATATGTATATAATGCACATACACACATCAGCTTTGGACACAGATAACAGTGGACTTCTATCTTGACCTTAACTTGATCACCACAAGCCTTGATTGTAAGACAAATTCCTGGACATGGATTGATTGGTCACACCCACAAGCAACAACTGCATCTTTTATTGGCTTACATTTTCCAGCTGGAATTAAATATCACAGGATTGAGTATTTTGATTGACTTTGCATCTGGGTCAGTCAAAAATGCAGGTTTTGGGGAATGGTTGTGCTGTAATAAGAGGTTTCCATCTCGTGCTGCGGAAGCAACTTCTGGCTAGTGATTGATTGATGGATCCCAGTCAAATCCGCTTGCTCATCCTTTCTGTCCAGAAGGAGTTGGGATTTATTGATCTCTGTCCAAGCTCATCTGGGAAGAACAATGCCCGGACAAGAGAAAGAGCGTCACTTGGGGTCCCACATTGTGCTGCTTCTATTGCTCCTGCCAACTCAGACCAAGACTTCTCTGTGGTATTTTCTGGGCTCGCAGGCATGAAGCCCTGCCTCAGACAAATCTGGCCCGTAGTGCGCTGTTCACTGTAGTCCTCGGGTGAAACATTCATTTAGGCACGCTACAGTCGTGCAGATGAGGGCCGACCCAGTCAGCTCTACATGCATTGTGAGTCTGGTTAATTGTATATTAACTAATTGCATAATTAATTTACTAGCAGACTAAATTAAAATCTGAGTATGGAAACTCCTCTTCAGAGCATCAGGGTTAGTAAGAAGGAAAGTTTGAGAAGAATTTCAAATCCTCTCCTCCCCAAAACATATTCTCTTTCTCTTTGGTGTGTGTGGGGGGGTGGGGGTGGGGGTGTATTTTATGAAATGAGTAAGTGCGCAGTTAAAAAAACAAAGCTATGCTACTGAAGATATTAATCATCCTTTATATCTAGCGGCATGATATTAGAATGCCAATATTGACTGATTGTGTTGATGCTGCTCAGAAGAATGGCTGTGAGAGCACATGTTTGCAGTGTGGAAAATGTCCATGTGTTTTTCTGTATCTCCCGGTGCCTCATCCTGGACTGTTTTTTGCCAGGTCAGGGCTACATCAGCACCCTGTTCCCTGGGGAAGATAAGATGCGAAGTTTCTGCCCAGCAGTCCCAGAATCCTGCTCTTGGATGTTAGAATCTTCAGAAGACGGTTACATCTTGCCAACTACCAGCAGCAAAAAAGCAAAGGTTTATTGTTGCTTCTTCCTAACAGCCTGTCCTAAGCAACTACCAGATTGTCCCATAGTCTCGCTCACTGCTGATTTGGGAAGTGAATTGCCCCCTTCCTTTCACCCAACTCCCTTTTTGCCACATCAGTAGAATGGCTTCTCAATATTCTACCTTACAATGGACTTCTCCAGAGGAGACCTGGGATAAGGATTTGCGTGCAAATATGTTATATGCAGGTAACCTTGGGAGGCACTTGAAGAGGAGTGGAAAATAAGGCAGAGAAGAAGGAGTTCACTAAAGGGAATGTTTTCAAGGAGATATCGCAGGGCATTTGGGGCTCAATCCAAGTGCATACCTCTGTCAACAACCTGGGCCACTGCCAGGGCAAAAAAGCTGCTCTATTTATCCTTTATTTCTATTCATCATTGCTTGGGGTTTCTCTTAGTGGCAAAAAAACTTGGTGTGTGCGGTAGGCACTGTCCAGTGGCCTGAGAGAAAGTCCTCGGGTGGAGAATCATAGGGATCCTATGGACAATGGGAATGACTGAGGCCATGTGATCAAGTCACAGGAAGCATAAAGTAACCCGAGGGTGATTCATTAGTTGGTCAGCTTTCTTTGTAGTTTTTGGTTCCCTAGAAGATAAAGACATTCACACCTACCCAATTTAATTGCTTTCATCTTGTGTAATCTGTGGGTCCAGAACAAACTGACCTCTGGATTTAAAAACAGATATGCCCCATTCATCCTTTATTTTATATACTTCAGACCTCTAAAAGTCCACATTCCCTGCCAAAAGAGCAAGTCTTTTCCCAGAAGGAGTTGTGTGTTCCATAAATTCCCTTGTGGAAAGTACCCACCCCCACCAGGGGAATATCCTGAGAAAACAGTTTAAAATGGAGTGTTTTTCAATTTCTGGGTTGGTAAGCTCTATTCATTCTTATTACAGTAATGATAATAATAATGTCATACCTTTATATTTCTTTATAATCGCCAATGGACTTATATTTTCTGTGCTGATTCTATCCAAAACTCTAGGGAGAGGGGCATTATCAGATACCAGTAAGGAGAAAACCAAATTCCTGAGAAGGTAACTCAGACCCCCAAGGCAGTGTGGAATAGCTATTACAGATTCTGGTTTCTAAATCAGGTGACTTAGAACCAAATCTAGGCTCCTTTGGGTACCAACTGTGTGCCTGAGCCAACTCTCAGGTTAGTCTTGTGTTCTTTCCCACCACTGAATGTCCCTGGTGAAATTCTGAAAATGATCCCAACTAAGGCATGTGGGAGTTTGGAATTTTTCTCAGTTCCAGCAGAACATGTAGTCAAACTTCCAGTCATGACTGGGGAGGATGGGGTTTTTCAGACCCACAAATTAAATGAAACGATTGAAAAGTAGAAACAATAACACAAATAGATCCATAGAGCTGTAGCCTCTGCAGGTTTAAGAGAATGAATGTCATGTACCCAGCACAGAATTCTCTTAAGCAGAATAAATTTGCTGCTTTACATTGAGAGGAGGCTGAAATGAAGCTTGTAGGGCTTGGGTGCCACCAGCATCATCTTTATGTTCTTAAATGAATTGCAGATAAAGGATTTGCCTTATTACAGGAGAAAGGGCCAAATGTGTTTGCTTTCAAGTACAGAATAAAATGCATATTCTCAATGTGGAGCTTCATTTTGATTGCCCATCTGGAGAGGCAGAGCAGAAAAAAGCGGTCCATACCCACCAAACTCTCACTCTCCCTGCCCTTTTTTATTTGTTATTGAAGCAAATGAGGCCAATTGCTGGAAATTTCTGTGCAGCCCTGAATGCCTCAGTGGTGACTCTCACTGAGATTAATGTATTTAATTTACCTCTTTGGAATATCTGAGGCACGATTCAGCAGCCAGTTGGGCCTACTGCTTGCATTCTGTCTGTCTCCACATAAGCTGACTTTCTAGGACTTTGGCTGAGCCCAGGAAGGAGCAGGGAGGGACCTGCATTTCCAGACCCAGCCCCCTTCTTCATAGGTGTTCAAAAACTGAAGACTATGGCAAAAACAACAGATATAGGAGGAGACAAGTGCAAGAGATCAATATTTATCATCTTTCCAAGCATCTAGAATTGCCTTCTTCATGGTGTTCTCATCAGTAGAGGAGTCACTCCATTCAAGGCCAAGTACCCATGTGTGGGATGAAGGAAGGGGACTGAACAGTTTTCTTTATGACTCAAACAGTTTGGGGGCCTTTTAATATTCAGTATCAGCACTGGCATGCTCAGGACAAAGAGAGGTAAACCTCTCCCTTTGTCTCTCAAATAGTAAGTGCTATTCATGTCAGGTACTGAGCTAGGTCTGGGGGTCTTTTTGGTGCAAGAGACACATGGTCTCTGCTTTTCTGATGCTTCTTGTCTCGTAGGGGAAACCAATTGTGAACAAACAACCACACAGAGAACTGTTTTAACAAATGTCACAAGAGAAACACATGATGGGAGGTCTGTTTAGATGGGGAATTTCAGGAAAAAATATTTCTGAGGAAATATGGAGATGGAGTAAGAAACGAGTGGAAAAGAACATTTAATGACTGACGGGTGGGTAGAACTGTGGCCTCCAGCCTACAACTCATTCCCTAGGAAGTATCTAACCATATTGGGGTCCATCCATTTTACTGCATTTCTAGAATCTTAGTTTCCACTGGGAAACACCCATGAATTTCCAGAGGGCAGAAACTCTGCCTCTGATCTTTTGGTCCCCAGTATCCAGTAACCTGCCTTGCTTCAAGATCCTAGCCAAATGAAAGAGATCTTCTTATTTATTTTCAACATTTCCTGGGTGCTTATCTCAGGACACCGTTGTGAAATTCTCGACCCTCTCTCCTCCAATGCCAGAAGTAAATTCAGCAGACTTTTCTGTTAGAAGTTGAAAAAACAAAGCTTTGACCCAAGACTTCCTCAGACAACTTTATACAGGGTCAAAATTGAGGTAGGATATCTATAGGGTTCCCATTCATGAATATATTTTCCTTTGATACTTGGAAAAGCCCTGAAGAGGCCACCTCACGTGATAAAATTCAACAGGCAAACATTAATTTAGGGCATTTGCAGAAGGTAAGCAAATCTGACTTAGGCCAAAGTAAGGTCTCAAATCCAAGTTCCCACATGCTTTATGGTATGAGGATTCCTCCAATGGACAAGAGCAATCACACCTTAGAAAATTAAAGCATGCATAATTCATGTAGAGTTTAGAAAATAATGTTTAAAAAAAGAATGTGAATACATATTTCAAAACCACCTTGTTACTGTTGAGGCCTTAATAGTTCCAGTTTCCAACAAGGAACAACTGCCTTCGTGATCCTCTCTTCCTGACTGAGATAAAGATGGATTCCAGAGAAGGGTATTATTGATATGCAGCTGCCATCAGAGAGGGTTGGGAGACAGAGGGTCCCCTTCAAAGCTGTTTTTAGGGCCTAACTACATGGCTTGGAGCAAACCGTGGCTGCCTCCCCTGACTCCATGCTGTCAAGGAGGAACTGCAGCAGCACTCTCCCTCACTGCCTCCGCTGTTGCCCCTGAATGCAGACGATGAGCTCTGAAGAGGAGAAATGTCTCGTGGAGTGATGTGTGAGCCTCAGAAGGCTTCATCATTCACTCTGAAATGTTGGCACAGAGTCAAGTTAGTTCTTATGTGACATTAAAAACCTCACTTCAGTGAGGAAAACAAACAGATAAAGAACACCAGCTAATGACTTTGGAAGGCCAGAGAGCAGCTGAAGTATTGTTTTTTTTTTAAATGCAATAGATTTTAAACGGCATTTCCAATAATGAATAAGTCACCCAATTACTACATTCTTCTCATTCTGAACACCTGTCCCAGTGATTCTCAGTCCCCAGAGTGACTTTTATTTTTAACAATATTTATTATCATGAGTGTTATCACATTAGATGAAATCAGCTGGAGATAGATGCTGCATTCGTTGATGGCATCAAGGCGCCGTGGATCGCTGAGAGCTTTTTTCATCTTCCTTCAGATGCCGCAGCTGCTCTGAGCTGCCGTTGCTGACAGTCCCTGGTGGACAGGGAGATAATCTTATAATCACCCTACAGAGTAAGATCACTCTAGGGTTCTCCTGTGACTGCCACCTCAAAGGGTCCCTATATATTTCATGAAGTACTTACTGGAGACAAATCTAAGAACAGCTTCACTTGGCATCTAAAGGTCAATGCTTTGAGGAATAGGACGAAGTAGGCTGTCATCACCACAGAGCTTTTCCTACATACTCTGGATGATCTGTTTGAGAAACTGTAGGAAGGCAAGGGGGTAATGACTCAGAAATATCTTTGGTGCATCCCTTTCTGCTCTTCAGATGCAGACAGAAATCAGGCAAAGAGTATTGTTACGCTTCAAACTAGGCCATGTCCCCAGTGCTGGACTTGTCACCTTTCTTGGGAAGATCTAGCATGGAACAGAAAACTGATCCCCACTAAACAACTACAGAGCATTTTATAACTTTATAAATTCTTTTATCCAGTAAACATGAAACAAATGTATTTTGTAGATGATACCTGACTTACCAGTTTGAAGACAGAGAAACTACACTTAACAGGGTCCTTTCCTAGTTATTAGGGGAGGTAGCTTTGCAAGCAGATAATTTAGAATATTAATATTAGTTAGCATTCTAAGGAATTGAAAAATATTGAGATAACCAGTCCTCAACCACAGCCCCCATTTTTATGGATAAGAACTTTAAGATATAGAGAGATAACTTGTCCAATGTCACACAAATAGTGAGTTTTAGACCTGTAATTAAAACACAAAAAGTTAGTGTCTGGAGTCATGTACCTAAGCACTGTGCTCTATAGCCATCCACAAAGATGGGCAGCAGAATAAAATAAATACCATTTTTTGGCCTATTTAAACCAATGTAACATACATTTAACATGTGCTATATAATTCAGTGCTTAGAACCAACTCGTCAGTGGTCAGGATTCATGGTTGTTAAGAAATAAACTTAGGTAAAAACATGAATTTTACCAAGTAGATCATAATATCAAAGAAATCAAGACATCTCAAGACCATAGTGACTAAAATCAGGTATGTGAGTATTGGTAGTATTTTTATTTATTTTTCCATTCCCTCTCTCTCTTCCTTTTCCTTTTTCCCCTCCTCTGCCCTCATCCTCCTTCCCCTCCCCATCTCACTTTCCCCTCTATATCCCTTCCTCCTCCTCCTCTTCTTTCTCTTCTTCCTCTTCTTCTTCTTCTTCATCTTCCTCCATCTTCTCTCTCTCTCACCTTCTACTCTCCATGTCAGCTTCACTCTCATCTACTTTCCACCAGCTTTGCTCACACATCAAAACAAAGAAAACTGGTGATATTTGATGTGTTATCCTAACATCTTTACCAACAGTAAAATTCCCTCCTTAGTGACAAGAAATTTATTAGTAAGAACATGGGCTTGTCTTCTATCAAGTGCCTACTTCTGTACTAAACACTGACTAACAAAGGAAGGACATAAAAATTACATTTTCATTCAGACCAGGTTTATACTGGGAAGGGTGAGAGGCTGGTGTGACCCCTGAGGACTCAGGACAAACATAGCAGCCAATCTGAATATGTTCAACATTAACTTGTTGACCCCATTCCAGATGAGGGGTTGGGTCTGGGAGAGGTTAAGTAACTCACTCGAAGCATCATCCATTGCTCATAAGACATTTGAGCAAGATAGTATATATAATCAGGCTCTGTGTGATGTGGCTTAGACTCTAAGCTATACTGACACATCTTTAGGAATTGAACTATTAACTAAGCTTCAAGGAAGAAATAGTGCTCAGCTTTTTTACTGAAGAAAGAACAAAATTTGGGGAAGCAGGGAGAAATTATTCCAGTTAAAGCTAACAAGAGGCAGACATGAGCTGGCTAACATGATGTCTCAAATCAGAAGTTTTTTGCTTGAGCCAGAATAATGAGATAATTGAGTTCCTTCACAGAAAACTGTGGAACAAATGGTTCTTTGTATCCATCCCACAAATTGTGCGTCATGTCTGGCACTGTGCAGATTTGCTGAGCCTCTTCTATGGAGTTCATGCTGGTGGTTGAATATTCAGAATTTCTTCAAAAGTGTGTCTTGTGCTCTTGAGGCTGTCATCAATATTTGATGGAGAATAAGGGGGACACATACTTTTATCCATACCCAAAGATGCCAGTCTCATCTGACTTTCTTCCATGTCCCGGTTCTTCCAAAGTTTAGAAATGAAAATGTCTAGGACGCCCTGTTGAACTACACCTCACAGAGTCCACAACTAAGTCACATGTCGCAACTCAGGCTCAAGCCTGCTTTGAAATTGGAACATTCCCAGAATCCTTGTTTTGTGGTACGTTTTTCTGTAGTCTATGATTAGATGCACTTAAGCATCTTTCAAGGTCCTGACTTTTATTGTTTTTTAAGCTTTCTCCTCTACTGCATTCCTGATAGTCTTTATTAACTCCTGCTTCTGCATTCCATTCCTTTCATCCTGTCTTCATAATCAAGGCATTCATCTACCCACTCCTGGCCCCATCCTCTGGTCACACCTCCATTCATGCCTCCCAGCTTCTGTTCCTTCTGGTAGGGAGCCACTACATGCCCTATTGTTGAACTCCGTCTTCCAGCTCTTTCTGCCACCTGGGCTAGAAGCCTAGGAATTTGCCCAGCCTCTTATAAATTTAAATCCAGTGACATATCAGGAGGGCCTCTCAGAGGAAGGGTCCCAGCACTTGGCCACCTCCACCCTGGGAAAAGGGACCATTTCTTTATTTATACATTTTTGGGCTTGTTCCTTTTACTTGCCATCAGTTTAGGGCATCACAATGGGCATATGATGTCACCTTCACAACAAGGGACTTTTTGAATGAGTCTATAGAATCTGTCATATCTTACCATCTTTTTTTAAAGAAAGAGGGAAGTTGAAAACTACGAAAGAGAGAAATCAGAAAAAAACTTGCACAAATACTTAAGAATACTAATTTTGAAAATAGGGGTGCATATTTTTTGAATTAGTGTTTCATATCCTCAGAAAAATATTTAGAAGTGGAATTGCTGTATCATATGGTGGTTCTAATTTTAATCCTGCTTTCCATAAAGGTTGCACCAATTTACGTTCCCATCAACCGTGTAGGAAGCTTCCCTTCCCAACACCCTTCCCAACACTTGTTATTTCTGGCCTTTTTGATATAGGTCATTCTCACAAGAGTGAAGTGATGTCTCATTGATTGGCATTAGAACTCTGGCAGTGGGAATGGTGTGATATATACATCAATCAATGCATGAATTAATGGTGAATTAATTTTGAAAAAGAATACTTATTCTGAAACTCCTATCTTTATTTACTAAGCCTTCTGTCTTGTAGAGACCAAACTGAATATACATTAAAGTTCCTCAGGGTCAGTCTCATATCACTATAGTTTTTTTTAAAAGTCCAATATTCCCAAAACTAAAGTTTTTATTGCTTTCTTCAAAGGGAGAAGTGTTTTATTTATTTTTTTAAATAATCTCATGACTGTATCCTCTCATTATTTTTCACCCTAAGTTAAGAGTATGGCCACAGTTAGATCCTCAAATCTATTTTCTTCCTTTTTCTATTGTCTAAATTTATATTACTAAATAGAAATTTGCTCAGCAAAAAGAATTCTAATACATGATTCGTATGTGCATATGAGTTTGTGTGTCTACCAATTTCTTGATTGCTTCCCCTATAATAAAAGTTTGCCTATTTTTCTTTCTTTCTTTTTTTTGGTTTTGTTTTATTTTCATGAAATCAGCAATTAGTTTTCCTGACGACTCCGATCCATGGAGACTTAGAGGTGGTGATCTGATTCAGAGAGACCATTCTTTTCTACTTGGAGCCTATTTGCACATTTCGACTCAATACGTAGACAATTCTTAAGGAAATCCCAACCTAGGGGCTTTTTGTGTTTCTGCTCTCTGGAGGTGAGGGAGGTCCAACTTTCATCAGAGTGTTTCAATTCACCTAGGATCTAATTTATTAAAATTCCCTTCCTTAGGGCAAAGAGATTCCCCCAGTAGATTGATTTTTATCAGGAATGTCTTCTCTGTAAATTCCAAGTAGAGTAGAATAAAAATAATGGGTGGATAATCCTGACCTCAAAGAACTTGAATCTAAGGAAAGATACCTCTCTCTCCTCTTTTCATCTTTCTATCTCCCTCCCTCCCGTCCTCCCTTTCTGTCCTTCCTTCTTTTTCTCCTCTCTCACACAACTGCAACACAGGTAACTCATTCATTCAGTATACAAACAGCTAGAAACCGACATGTAAGTGGCAATGAAAAAAGATTTAAATGAATGTACAACTCTTAAAGTAGACTGGGAAATTTGTTGAGAACTCTTGGATGTTAAGGAAGTAAAAAATGTTCTTAAAATAAATATTTTATAGATATATTTCTCAACTTGAATTCTCTATCGCTTTTATCATTACTAAATGCAAAATTACCAGAATCAAATATGCAAGTTTCTTCTCAAAACTGCAGTTGAAAAATTCCTTTACTTCTTAGTTATATGCTGATTCCGACTTTGTACCAAATAGTGGACTGGGAGTCCCAGATATAGAGATGACTCGGACAAGAGCTCAGATGACTTGGGGAGCGCCTCGTCAGGCACAGGGTGAGCTGTTAAGTGAGGCCACACAAGGTCTATGACAGCACAGTTAAGGACACAGTGTACTGGGTCAAAGGGGTGCTTGAAGAGGATTCTTGATACTGATGCTTCAAGTGTGTGCTTAAGGACCTGCAAGAGCTGACCTGTGGAGAGTGAGTAGATAATATAGCAGAAGCCACAGAGAAGCAGGACGGAGGGATGAGACCAAGCTAGACACCTAAGCCTGTGTTTGGATTGGGGTCGCATGAGGTGGCTGCTGCTCATTTTGTACTCCTGCACCAAAACGCCAAAGAAGGGCCTGCTGTCAGGTGAGTGCAGACAAGCAGGTGAGATTAGGACGATTACGTCAGCTTTATGAGCCACATGAAGGGCCATGAATTTCCTCTGTAGGCAGAGTGAGTGACAGGGGTGAGTGATAGTTTTAGTCTGGGAGGTGGTCTTCAAATATTGATTTTATATAGTCATTCTGTGCAGATCGACTTCCGGATGGTGATTCCATAGGACACACTTTTGGGTCACTCACCACAGACAGTGAAAATAACAAAAAAATCAATCACCTATTTTCCCGAGACAAACACCAAGAAACGACTGGCCCGTCAGCTGGAAACGGATCGGCTCATGACTAACGGTGGGTGAGGGCACGGTTCTCCGCTAAACTGCAGATTTGGATTTGGGATGGAGCCTGGGAGTCTCCAGATGCGTGGTGGGGAGGAGGCTGGGGATTTCCGGACCAGCTGCAGAGGCAGCAAGAGACGGGCCAGTGGGGCTGAGACTCAGAGCCACGGAGGGTCGACTTGGGAGGGGGTGAAAGGAGAGACAGCGCTGGAAGCTAAGCTGGAGTTTGTGCAGTAAAATTGCCCTGAACGCAGCCACAAGCAGAAATCAGCCAAAGAAATTCCCAGCTCAAACCCTTCTCATAACCATTTCACACCAGAGCCTCGGTCAACCGAGTGGAAATCCCACCCACCGCATATTCACTCACCGGATATTTCACCCATTGTATGCCCCACCTCCTGGATTACAGTGAAAAGGCAAACCTCAGCACTACCCGCTAGCGCCACCTGTGAGTAAAGGCAAAACTGCAACCTGATTGCCAATCCTGGGCAAACAAACCTACCCAACGCCAGGGAAACCAAACTCTCCAAAATATAAACAGAATGCTGAATAGAGCAAAGGTACAGAGAAATATATGTGAAATGATGGATCTAACAAAAAAAAAACCCAGGGGGAAGTCTAAGTATAGCAGATGTCTGTAAATTGCCTGAAGAAGAATTTAGGGTAACAGTGATCAACATACTCATGGGAATCCAGAAATCAGTGGAGGCAGTAAACGAGAATGTCAGGAAGTCGCGAGAAGAATTAAAACAAGACGTCAACTAGGGAATAGATACAATGGCTGAATTAGAGAACTCAATAGAAGAACTTAACAATAGGATGTGTGAAGCTTTCAATAGAAAAAGTGATCTGGAAGACAGGACAGAGGAAGTCAATTAAGCAAACCAGCAAAGAGATAAACAAATTCAGGGAATCAAAGACAGCATTTGAGACCTCTAGGATAACATCAAAAGGAACAGCATTCACATCATAGGGGTCCCAGAGGAAGAGAGATAAAAGGGAGGCAGAAACCATACTTGAAGAAACAATAGATGAGAACTCCAATCTGAAAAATGAAGCAAGCATCCAGATCTGGGAAACTCAAAGAGTTCCTAATAAAAGAAACCCAAACGGAAATACACCTTGACACATCTTCATCAAAATGTCAAAAATGCAAGATAAAGTAAGACTATTAAAAGAAGCCAGGGAAAAACGTGCCATATACAGAGGAGCCCCATAAGATTGTCAGTGGACTTCTCAAATGAAACTCTACAGGCCAGAAAGGAATGACCTAACATATGCAAAGTGATGAAAGACAAGGATTTTCAACCTAGGATACTATATCCAGCAAGATTATTATTCAGGACTGAAGGAATGATAAAAAACCTTTTCTGACAAACAAAACTTAAAGGAGTTCATCATCACAAAACCAGCTTTGCAAAAAATATTAAAGGCTTCTTTATAAAGCATAAAGAAAACACACAGAAACACAATAAGACAGCAAATATTAAAAGTGGGGAGGAAGAGAAGAGACGTGTAGGTAATTAGAATGGGTGGAAGACTAATATGCTTTCGAATAAAAGTAGGTAGTAACATAGAACTGTGAATGCTAACTTCAGGGTAACCTCAAAATACATTCCCAGAAAGAAAGAGAAGAAGAAAACAAAAGGTGAAATCGATCAGAACATAGCTGCCCCCATCCAATCTAAAAAGAGAAAGAGAACAAAGTCATTGTCTAGAGCAACATACAAAATACAAATTAGAAAATTGACAATAAGCAGGTATATATCAATAATCACCCTTAATGTTAATGGACTGAGCTCACCAGTCAAACGACAGAGTGGCTGAATGGATTAAAACATAAGCAGCCTTTGACTGGAAACCCACCTTCTTCCAAAAGGTAAACAAAGGCTCAAAGTCAGTGGCTGGAAGACAATCCTGCAGTCAAATGGCAACCACAGAAGTGCAGGAACAGTTATGCTCATATCAGATAAAACAGACTTCCATTTAAAGGAAAGGTGCCGGCAGGAATGAAGGTCAGTAGGCAGGCAGACATGAAGAGAAGCGTTTTATCTAGTTGTTTATCTTGGTTGTTCCTCCCAGTCCTGGGATACAAACCCTGTTTCTTGGGGTGTATGTGGTCTGTGCCAGTCAGAGGCAGACTGCAACAGTGCACAGTGCATAGACCTGTCTTCCTAATTCTGTTTGATTGTTCTCATAGCTAAGTGTGCCTGTGTGTAAGTAAATACGATGTTGCGGAATGTATATATAAACATATAAATACACACATACATATATGCATGCAATACTTATGCATACACAGCAGGTCCTGGAAAAACATCCTCTTGTCCACTGTCATTTCATTATGACAATGTGGAAAGAAAAATTCTAGCAGGAAGCTGAGCAAATTAATATTATTTGAATAGCTACTCTCTTTGCATGCCCTTTTCCTTAAAGTTGCAGTTTCTAAGGAATGCCATGAAGTTAAGTGAGAATTTACTGTGCGTCTTCAGATCTGGGTCAAATCATCACTCTTCCATTTACAAACTTTTGAACTTAAGTAAAGTACACAATATCTTTAAACTTCTCTTTTCATCTAGAAAGTGGGTATAATAGTAATGTGTTTTTCAGAGTTTAAAAAGAATTCATGAAAAGAGGTAGGAGACTATAGGGCTAAATGTTAGTTGTTACCATTAGAAGTATAATAAAATAACACTGGATTCTATAACCACAGAATACAAGACAAATATAAAATAGAAGCAGAAATAAATACATGGAGAGAGAAGTATAAGGCAGTGTGTTGCATATTTTCATGTCCTCCACGTGAGGATTCTTTACCTTGGCTGTTAAGATAACTGGATGGTCCCATGAGCAGAGCCCTGTGGGTGCTCAGCTCCCTCTTTTCTCTAGAGCTAGTGGGAGTCAACACTGACCTTGTTCTGGACCTGTCAGTGAGTGAGTTGAGTCAGCTGAGATTTTAAAGCAGTCTCATCCCAACAAGCTTACGTTTAATGGAATCATGTTCCAATAAACTCAACAGAGGTGTACTTATTTCTTATTGAAAACACCAGCTGTTAAACTGTTTCCAGCTTTTGGAAATAATTCTGTAGTGAACCAGGGGATGGATGCATATATTTCTGTGAATTCATGTTGCTGTGTTTTAGAGTGAGTACCTAGCATTGGGATAACTGAGTGTATGGAATTTCCATTCTCAGTTTTTTGGAGTATATTCGCACTGCTTTTCATAATGATTGCACTGTTTTAATTACCCACTGATAGTGGATAAAAAGTGGATATGAAAGGAATACTACTCAGCTGTTAAAAAGATGAAATTCTGCCATTTGCAACAACATAGATGGATTTAGAGGGAACTATGCTTAGTGAGATAAACCAGAAGGAGAAAGACAAACATCATATGTTACTCATATGTGGTATATAGAGAAATCAAGCAAACAGATGAACTAAACTGAACAAAAACAGCATTTTAGTCATAAAAGCAAATTAGTAGTTACAAGAAGAGAAAGGGGTGGGAAATAGGGTGGAGGGGATCACTTGTAGTGAAGGAAGAACTGAAATGGTGATGGACTGATTATCTACAGACGCAGATTTCGGTGACGTACACCTGAAATCTGTGTTAGGATGTAGCTCTCCTTCAATGAAATTCAAGATGTATAAAGAAGAAAATGTCAGCTCCTCATGGGTCATTGAGGTCAAGGGTAGAAGATAAAGCTTACGGAGGCATGAGGGTCAGATGCCCAGGCCGGTATCCGAATGGGACAGATGGGGAGGGTTGTTCAGGGGCCCATCTGTACCTTTTTCCTAAGAACTGGAGCTGCAGTGGAAAGTAAACAAAGCATTCGGCTCTCAGGGACTCCTAAGCTGTACTTCCTGCAAACCAGCTTCACTCCAAAATGTTTAATTAACATGCTCCCACCTTTCTAAAAGTAGAAAAGAAAAATCGATAAACACTAAATGGCTAAAATCCTTGGATCAAAGTGGTTTTAAATAAGGTTGTCTTCAGCTTTGCCCCTCTCTCTCACTCCCTCATTACAATAAATTATGTGAAGTGGGGACTGATGTATTCTAAGTGTGTCCTAAGGACACTTTCACAACTTGTCCATGGCAGTCAAGTTCTCTCCTTTCATGCGCAGGTTAAGAGTTGGATTTGTAATTAAGTAGGGACATTACAAAATCAACTCCCATATCCTTGCTTCTTCATCCTTGGTGATGGGCTTGTTTACTAAGCTTAGCAGTTGGGGACAAGGAGGAATATGAGTCCAATCAGCATCACTTTCTTCAACAATTGCAGACCACAGGGCCTTTGCACTTATTCCTTCTGTCTCAATTGCTCTTAACCCATATCTTCATGACTAGCTCCCTCAGCTCTCTTATGCATTTATTAAAACATTACTCTCTTAATGAGGATTTCTCTGATCCAACATCCTCCTCTCCAACACTCAGTCTCCGAGTATGTGCTCAAATGCAGTTAATTTGCAACTTAGTTTGTGTATTATCTTTATCCCTCTCTTGGGGCTTGGTCAGACTTCTGCAAGTATACCTGGCACTGAGAGGGAGCTCAGGCAGTTTTATTGGAGGGCAGGCAATGGTTAAGTTTCCTGCCTTTACAGGAATAGCAAGGAGCAAATCCCAGCTCTGCCTCTCCCCAGCTCTTCATATGGCCACACTTCACTCAGCCTCTTTGTGCCTGGTTCTCTTCATCTGTAAAAGAGGGTGATGGTAACAGTGCCTGTTCACAGAATGGCTGTAACAGAGCTTGGCATGTAATAAGTGATTTAAAGGGTTCTATTATGACTGTTCTACTAACAATGACACTCAACAATTATTAAGTACTTACCATATGCTGGGAAATGTTCAATTTCTAGTGAGTGGGCTAATACTTGTAAAGCACTTAGAATCATATTTGGCATATATAAGTATATAATAAATACTTACTGTCATTTTCTTAGACCATAGAAATATATATATATATATATATATATGTATATACACACACACACACACACACCACAGAGTAAGGTAGATTTAACGATTATTCTGATTAAGTTTGGAAAGGCTGCTTACCTCTCCCAAAGTCAACTGGCAAGAAAGACACAGACACAGGAGCCACCCCTAAACTCACAACGAGGCAGTTGTCTGGAGCTGTAGACTGCCTTTGTATATGTCCAAGGCACATGTTATTATTTGCTTACAGACTCGTCTCCTCTTGCCTAGGTGTTACCTATATGACAGTAAGAGACAACTCTGAGACTTTTGGAACCCCTCCCTCACCTCTAAAGTTCAAGTTTAATCCAACCCTGTTCTCTCTTTTGCAAGGATGCGATGCATGCAATTTCTCATATGGAACCCTTTGACTGAAATTGTTTAAATTGGCTCAGTATGGGCACTATAAAATCCAGAGCATAAAGCTTCTGGTTTGGGAACTGAGGTTGCAGTTTTTCCCTCAGGGCTCTCAGTATATTTGCTGCCCTACAAAACCAAATTCCTCCTGCTCCCTCTGCAGTGACTGCTTTGGGAACAGCCTTGACTTTCCTCAGCACAGAGGCTGGTAGTGTGGGAGGCAGTGCAGAGCAGCCAGGGCTGGGGTACAGAGACAAGAAGAAATAAATGTTGATACCATCTTAAGATCTTAGAATAAAGAAGAATTTTTAAAAAGAGGACAGAGCAAGAGGCAGTTCCAAGCGAGTCTATCACAGTTCTGAGAGGCAGCAACTCCTCCAGGGACATACCCAAGCAGCACTCATAGGAAAACTTGGTTTCTTTATGGCTCACAGCCTGCAATCCCTCTTGCCTCAGCAGGACAGGTCAGCATTGACCACAGGCATTGCTACCATTGAGGCAGCCCTGGATCTGTAACCACCTGCTTAGAGTTTGTCCTAGGAGGACACTGGTACATACATTTCAGAGCACCTGTGCGGGGCTGGGGAACTGCTTTTGCTCTACGCTCTGTCCAAGTTAAATTCACCCAGAGAAGTTGTTCAAATGGGGCCAGTGGAAGTCACCACAGGTAGGCCAAGGGATAGGGTGAAATAGCAGAGTCCATTAGTAGAGCACCAGAAGGAAAAGAAAAGGTGACTTGATGCACGTGAAACCTGTCTTGAGCCAAAATGCTTCCATCTCATCTCTAAAGCTGCCATGTCGAGATTTCTAGGTGAAAATTGAGTAGCTGACTAAACTTCCTGTCAAATCTCTACAGATTGAACACCCACTGACTTATTTATCCTTATTCCTAAAAGTTAAAGAATAGCATCTTCCTGTCCTGCCCTCTCCTTATCAATGATTAGTAAAGACTCAGAAAGTCATCTCTACTGATTGTCGCAAAAATACCCCACATTGCAATGCTCTGCTTTAAAATTCTTATTAATCAATTCAAAAATTTCCAACAAAATATCTAAATTCAGTTAGACCACTCCCTTATTTAATGCTTTCAAACTCTTCTCTGTTCTAACCCTGATGGAACACACATGGGACTGCCCCTTATCTGTGGACATGAATCACAATTCCATTTTCTAATAAACACTTCTTTAATTTTATTGCAGTCTGATTATTTCTCAGTTGACATGGGACTCTATTAATAGTAGGGGAGAGAAGTACAGTCAATCAAAACAGCAGATGTGAGGATGAGAAAAAGGCAGACAAGGATTAAGAGGCGATGAGCAGAGAAAAAAGAGGGATCCTTGAGGGAGGGGAAGGAGAAGTGACCCCACTGAAATGATGGGGGATAAAGCAAAGAAACATTCTCCTCATTGGAAGGTCAAGTGTTGCCCCACATAGCAGCCTGAGCTTTTTCCATTGCTGCCTTTCTGTCGGGAGCAAGGCAAACATGGGCACCATGACCAAAGGGATGCAGATGGCACCACCATCTTTAGAAGTCATGAGAACTTTCATCATGCCCACAATATGCTCAATAGTCTGCTTCTCCTTCCCTTTATCTTCAACTCCAAATGTCCACATTTGGTGTCATGTTTGTGGACTAAACACAAATTAATCTCTGGAGAGAAGACACTTAAATAGCATACATTACTAAAGGAAGCTGGTTTATCAGCTTGTCCTTTCTTGCGAGTACATCAAAGCCTTAGTTAACCTTCCTTTTAGAGGACACACAAAGACTGACGTTTCCAGGGCAGCGGGCAGATGATGCCCCCTTCTCCTGGGACAGTGGTCACAAGCCGCAGTCTCAGGAGAATGTAGGTTTTGCAGGGAAGGAAGTGCCAGACAGGAACTGGTAGAGACCCAACTTTCTGAGAAAATATGGCTGAACCTAAGAAAAGAAACATGGCAGTCCCAACTCCAGTAATGACGCAAGTTGTCTGTGATCTTTTCTTTCCTTTACCTTTTCTCATTCTGAATCAAGAACCCACCTATCTCACAGGCCATTCTGCTCTGTTCTCGTAACTTCTTTTCTCTTTGCTCAGGTTAGAATCTCAGAATCTCAAACACTTTTTTTCCCCTAATGAGAAACAGTTAATTATTCTGCTCCATTTTTTAGAGCACAGTAATAACATATTGGAGAACAGTACATAGTCCCATATAGATTTTCTCTCACTTCACAAACATTCTTCCAAGCTTCTGTATCATAAAACCAAAAAAAATCAACTGTTTCATTATGTTTCAGATATCAGAGCATGTGTGTCAAGTGGATTTCTCACTGTTCCCTTCTTTTTGCATTCACTTCTCATGTTGGAAAAGGAAAGAAAGAGAAAGGGAATCAGTTGAAAGAATAAGGGGAAAGAGAAAAAGTTATGGAGATGGGGAATGAAGAAGAAGAGAGGCAAAAAGAGAACAAGGGAGAAGAGAGATGGGAAGGACATTAGGCTTCATCAGGGTTCTTCTAACTCTGTAAGTAATTACAATACTGAAAATTAGACTGACAATATTTACTTTCATTCTTAAAAAAAATTTTTAAAGGAAAGGTACAGGCAGGAATGAAGGTGAGTAGGCAGAGAGGAAGAGAAAGAGAGAAGAAGCACTTTATTTTTCATTTTGTTATTCACAATGGTTGGTCTCCTGGCTCAGGTCTTGAAGTTGAGACCTTGGGATGTATGTGGGACTGCTCCCTGGTGAACTAAACAACTAGGCCACCAGGGTATGCCTGGCAATATTTACTGAAGTGGGATTTCCCCCCTTGTCTGCAACACACACCTTTTGAATAGAGAGGAGCAATGCTGTAAAGGTGCTGGGCTAGAGTGAAAGACATATTTGGCTTTACTCGTTAGATTAAGAATAGTTGTTTTTGTCAAATAAGACTCTTCTTTGAAAAGAGAGAAGATGGTGGTTAGAGTTTATGCATTCTTTCAGTAGATTCAAAAGAGAATACAGAACTAGAAGGCATGGGACAATCAGATTCTGTTTAACACCTTTCCTGGTATTCACAGGGAGGTATCACACCTAAACCACTCAAGCAAAGGTCTCAAGGGCTGCATGGTTGGTCCCATTTCTATTTAAATCTCACCGAATGAGAGAGTGCAGTTTTGTTTTGTTATTTTTTAAGAGGAAAGAGAAAAAAGCTGATGGTGGTACTAGTCTAACTTTAAATGATACTAGTTCTTCTAATCACTCAATGATGCAGTATGTTTGCCATCTAATTTCATCCCAAACACCCTAAACTGAAAATAAAGTGCTGTTTAATAGACATGCAAAGATGTCATTTCATTTTGCTGAATGTTCCAGTAGCAACTACTAATTATTTCAATGTATTTTTTCCTGTAATTATTTGAAACAGACTATTCAGAACTCCCTATTAACTTCAAAAATATTTCGATGTCCTACAGAAATTCAATAGCATAAATTTAAATAGCTTTTTTCCCCATCTCCAACTTGCCGGGAATACAGCTGCATGAAGCTGAAGGAGGAAACACATCATGTGTAAACAGAAACAGCCAAAGAAGAATAAGAAGGAAAGAAATCCCATCCCTGAAGTCTCTCCTTACACTGTTGGGCCCCTCTTGCTGCTTTCAATTTTCTTTTGGCTCTTGTGGGCTGGTTCTAGAGCTAATCTCCGACACAATGCGTGTGCTTTCCCATGGCCAGAATGATGTCGTGTGACCGGTGAAGGGATGGAGCTGAGAAGAACTGTGTCACCTACCTCAGTCATTTACAAACCAACCTCATTAAGGAACCAAGTCCTAATTCCTATTAAAATGGCCTGAAAGGATGAAGAGGAACCCAGTCTCCCTGAGACCACCCGCAGCCACCCTGGGGCTGCTCTGTGGGATTTAGACAATCTTAACATGCCTTCAAATGTCTCTCTGCAAAGGAGGGCAATGTCACATCATATCCCTTCCTCTCCTGATGAAAACCTCTGCCTTGCACAGCATAGTCCCAACCTCAAGAGCAAACTGGAATAAGAGGGAACTGGCTTTAGACCTGTCCCTAAGTAAGAGTGGTCAAAGATCACATCTGAGGAGGAGCAGAAAGCACAGTCTTGTCCATGGTCTAGCTGCTTCATATGACCCTCTTGTGGCACCAACAGAAGGCTTTCCACAGAAAGAGGAATAGATAGTAACAGCAGATACATTCACCTAATGGTGTTGAGGTATATGTTCTGTTGAGTTTATTTATTGCACATAAGTCCATGGACCATCATTATAAACCAGGAAACCTATAGCAAGTGTTAGCTAGAGAGCTTGTCATTCATTCTACGGCCCCCTGTCATGGCAAAGACTGACAGGTGAAGAGTAAGGGGGATACCCCTGCCCTCAACCATGGCTCTCAGGAGGGCCATGGAGAACAAGGCTGAAGCTGACCTCTGCAGCATTGACCTCAGATACCTTCTTGCTTAGCTTTTTCATCTCACTGTCCTGCTCCTTCTCTCCTGACACTAACTGTCCAGAAGAACTTCCATAATTAGTCATTTATACATAATAAAAAATTCAAAGCAAAACAGCATATTTGTGCACCTATGAAGTCTAATCTCTAGCTGTGTAGCAGAGATCAAGAAATGGAGTAAGAAGTTACAAAAATGTAAACTTTTGTTTTCCAGCATTGTATGCATTCTATCTCCCACTGAATCTTGAAAATGTCTAAAAGCAAATCTCAGTTAGGCACAAATTTACTTGAGAAAGTACAGAGTTGCCCAGGGAATTTTCATTTGATGAAGACAGACTTCCAAGAAGAGAAAAGTCATACTTGGACTGTGCAGAAAGCCTACGTCAACCAGTGGGCATCATTTCAACCCACAGGACTTAGAACAAAATAGTCCCCCCAGAATATTCCCATCAGGAGACAAAATTAGACATCAAGACCCAACCTACTCTCTGCAGTGTGTGTTCAGAAGCTTTGAGGAGATATCCCTAAAGACCTTAATATAGGCTCTTACTTGAGAGCCAGTAAGATTGCTTCCAACTCTGGGCAATTTCCAACTTTAAAATGGTAACTTTTTGCTCATGTCACTTGTTTTTACTGACTGAAGGAGTCAGTAAGTAAAATGAGACATTTACATATGAATTAAAGGTGTTCAAACTCCCTCTATATCTGTTCATCCTTTGTCCCTCCCAGTACCCTTATGTTCTCACTTGATGAATGAGGAAATAGACTTTGAGATGGAAGGTAAGCGGCCCAACTCATACAAATTCTTAAGCAATTAAGTGTGTGGGTGCGGATGTGATGAATCTCTTTGTTTTGACTGCCTAATATTTCCTTCAGTTCCTTGACCAACACCTCAGGTTAGATGTCCCATTTTCATCACAATCTTCATATTCACTACCATTTATCTCCAGCTGCTTAGCTGCCTTAAATACCCTCTTCTCAATTAACCACAACCATCAGCAAAGTCAAAAGCATGAACATCAGGTCTAATTACTTCCTCTCCTTGATGCTATGAACAGCCAACTCATTTGTCATCACATGTCTGCTAAGTCACTTATAACCTTTTCTTCTTCTCCCTCTAAATAAACTCATTGTCTCTTACTTACATTCTTGTCTTTTACCAGGTTTATCCCTTAAAATTCATCCTCCATAATGAGAAATTTCTGTAAATTCATAATCTGGCCATTTCACTTTCCATGTAAATCTTCAGTGGTTCCTTATATACTTCAACATAAGTGTAGACGAGGGTGTGGGGTCTAGGGAGCATTCTCCTTTGCTCACTGATAGTCCCTGGAAGAGGACCAAGTCTGTGGAGACTTGGAGCTAGGACCCACAGTTGGAGAGTCACCGGCTAAACGAATAAAAAATATCTTGCTGTACAAGAAAGAATTCCAACACCTACCCCATCTCCCCAATCTCATTCCTGCTCATTTACTGTCTCACAGTTTATATTCCACAGGAAAGACTCTGAGAAAAAAATAGTTTTATATATTAGTTTTATTAACAAGACAATCAAGACATGGTAAGACTAAATAACTTGCTCATGGAGTCACAGCAAACTTGTGAGGCAGTATGAGCCCAGAGTCACACTCCTCATCACAACTTGCCATCCAAACCAAGGATCTGATACTTCATTTGATGGCTATCCTTAAGTGGAGTCCATGTTGCTTTGTATTTAGAAAGAGAATGGAGACAGAACATTTAATTCTGATCTTTAGGGAATCCAAATAGCAACACTCAAGGATCCTCAAATGCACTCAAATAAAAAGTGCAATTAATGTGGCTCTGAGTACAGATTCCTAATCTATAAAATATTGACCTTATACAGTTGTGAAGATTAAATACAGTACTGTATATAGAAGACTCTGTGGTCTTGAAAACAGAGCACAAATGTACACAGGAACCAGGCAGCTAGCTCACAAGACTTTAACTGTCCAGGTGAGGGCAGGGTCCTACAAGGGAGAACCTGTCCTGTTTAAAGAGGCAAGGCATATTTCATTCTAGTGGATTGCTGCCTGACACTTACAAATTAAGTGTCCAGTTTTGCCAATATTTCTTATTTTTTAAAAGAATATATCTTACTTTAAAACAGTGGCCATTTTTTTTTCTTAACTTGATTCAGCAATTACACTGCTAAGGCTATATGCAGAAAATACAAAAACATTAATAAGAAAAAATACATGTGTCCCTATGTTCATAGCAGTGAAATTCACAATAGTCAAGAAATGGAAACAACCTGAATAACCTTGATAGAAAAATAAAGAAGCTGTGATATATGCATACTTAGTGGAATTCTATGCAGTTGTTAAAAATGATATCATGCCTTCTGCAGCAACATGGATGAAACTGGAGGTGATCATGCTAAGTAAAATAAGTCAGAGGAAAAAAGAGTAAGTGATTTCACTCATAGGTAGAATGCAAATAAACAAAACAGACAGACAAATCTGAACCAAATCCACAGGACTCAAGACTGGCTAATGGTGGGGGTCCCTACCATTAGTGGGGAGTGGGGTGGGGGTGGGGGACAGGGAAGGAAAGAGGGAGCAAGGTGGTTGTAAAGAGCACTAGAACTCTGATGGAGCGTGTAGTATGAAATGCACACAGACTAAGGTGAGATCTCCAGTTCCTAAAAACATGCAGTAATGTATACAAAATAAATTATGAAACATTAAAAAAGAGTCATCGCAAGGATCAAGCAGACTACCAGGAATCTGGGAGTCGGGGTGGGGATGGGAGCAGGGGTTTGGCCTGCAGGCTACCCATTTGCATCCTCTGCTTTGTCAGTGTCTTCGGGCATGCTGGTTTCTTTGTTAGAGCTGTGGAGCCTCACAGAACAAAGCACCCAAGGGCAGAGAAATCTGGAGTCAGGAAGGCACTCTCCCAGGGGTGTGATTTCAGGGGCCCAGAGGAAGGACACTAATGATTGCCTGTGGACAGGAAGCAAATATGATAGGTGAGACTCATCAGGCAGGCAGAAAACTAGAAGAGTCTGAATCAATCTCTCTTTACAGTCAAAGGACTCAATCAAGATGGAAAACAATACAGAGAAAACTAAAATCAATGAGTTCCAAATGGTTTATTTTGACCCCTGGCTCTGAAGGGGAGCCACATAAAATGCTGCTAATATCTTCCCTGGGCACTTCGGTTTGCTCTCTTCCCCACAAAGCTGAGGAAAACAAACAAACAAAAAAATAAAACCCTGCCCCTTTGCATTGAGTTTCATGAAGGATTCATAAATTGGATCCTGTCATTCTCCTGCTTAGAATCTTTTACAAGTTCCTCTGCTATGTTCAAGAAAATGAAAGGTGAACTTGAAAATTTCAGCAGATAACCAGGAACTATAAAAAACTCAAAAGGATAAAATAGAAATTGAAACATAAGAAAATCAGGAAAACTTGTTTTTCCCTTAAATAGTTTATCCAGATTTCCTTATCTGAATTGGTGGCTCTTCTATTTTTTCTAATTGATCAGACCCTAAAACCTGGAATCACTGCTGACTCAGCTTGTCTCACATCTCTATCTAATTCAGCAGGAAACCCTGTTGGTCCTGCCTTCAAAATATTTTCACAATCCAAACATTTCTACCATCTCCACAGCTATTATTCTCACATAGGCAAACAGCACTTTTCACCTGGATTACTGTAGGGGTCGCCTCATAACTCTCCTGCTTCTCCACTTGGCCCCTCTTTATCAGGAAAAATATGCCATGGTATGGTGCTAAAATAAATATCATCAATCTCTCAGTGACTTAACCAACAAAGTTACTTCTCGCTTGCATTCAATATAGGTTAATTAATGGAGGGCCTCTGATCATAGCTCAGAATGACAAAGTACCATTGCTAGTCATTTGGTGGAGACAAAACTGCCCAGAAGCCCTTCATCTCCAAGCTTCCACTTGGGAGTGAAAGCTTCATTGTCCTCCCGTGTAAGATGGAAATGGTGGCAATCACCTTGCTGTTTTATTTTGAAAATTAAGTCAGGAAGTTAGATGTGGTGCTATTCTGCTACTTATTCAACAGGAGGCTTACCCCTCTTGTCCAACCCTCGGCATAAAACAGAACAGTGGTCACTGGATGATCGGTTCTAGAACCCCGTAACTTTTCAGAGTGCAAGAGACTTTAAAGATTATTCAGTCTAGTGTTCTCAACGTATCTCCATATCTTTACTGATGATAAGCAAAATATAACAAAGCAAAAATAAACCAAAGCTAACACCAAACCCCAAATTCTACTGTCACATAAACTTTAGGGAAATGTTTCTCCTAATTATGGTCACTTTTTCAAGGTTCAGAACTCACATTAGCATATGTAAAACTCTTAGAATCCTCCTTACAATGAGAAATCTGTTCAACTTTGTCTAACCCTGCATTCCCAAAATTTAATTGACCACAGTACCCTGTGTTTTTTCATCACATTAATGCTTATTAGCATCTCATAGAACTAATGCTCTGTTGAACTGAACTTGGGAAATGCTGACCTAGTCTAAATCTCACATTGACTTGAAGACCGAAGCATAGACCAGAGAGGTGAAATATCCAGGCCCCATGATACAGAAGCAGAGTGAGATTAGACACTGACTAGGGTACAGCCCAGAGGCAGATTCCTCATTTCATACAATGACTTTACAATAAATAAAGTCATTAAGCATGAATCAAAGAAGGATGCTTTGTTCCCATTTACTGGTGGTGTCAGAGTAGCCCTTAGGACTCTGGTTCAGGAATCAGGGATTTCCCAGTCTGTTTTCACTCCTTTACCTTCTTGTTGCCGGAAAGCATCATCCTCCTTTTAACCCTGAGTTCCTCCTTCCACTTTAGGTTTCAGGGTGCAAAATAAAATAAGACTTTGGGAACAATGTCTAGGCAGACCATTAGGTATTATTTATGGGTGCCTAGGTGTCTTACTAGACTGTATGTCTAAATGAGGGGGAAAATTGCTCTATAAATAACAGCAATAATCATCCCATAGCTTTGCTGTGTGGGAGAACTCACACTCTGAATGTTGCAGACAAATGATCTGCCATTCCCTAGACCCCCTTCCTTCCTGCAATCCCTCTGCACCATGAGTGACCCACCACATGCTCACGCATTCTTTATCGTTTTCTCCTGTTCTGTGCATGGGATGTGGCAGGTGGATATTTTCTCAGGATAAAAGTTTTCAGATGAGATAGATGGGCTGAGGCCAGGGTTTGGATGTATAATGCCGGAAAATATAACTCCTGGCTGAAGCATATGATATATTCTTCCCCGATGATCCTGGTTTATTAAGGGACAGGGTATAAGAGCTATCTCAATATCTGTTTTGTTATTTATATTGATGAAGATTGTGTATTTCAGTAATGTACTTTATTTCTAGATACTATGATATTAGATGCAAAATAATGTCTCTGGCTGATATATGGTTGTATGTAGCACTACCTTTCTTCTCTGATCTTTATGAGATATTGGTTCTCATTGGCTTGTTTATGCCTCACAATTTCACTATGAGATGAACAAGGATGATATTGCATCCCTTCTACAAAGGTAATTTGAGGCACAGATCAGAGAATTATCTTGCTTACTATCAGATATCTAGAAATTTGAAGAGCCTGGATTTGAACCTTTATTATATGTCTCTAATCATGACCCAGGAAAGATTATGTTAAATATTCCTGCCTCATTCCTGAAAAGAGTCCTGCTGAGTGAGCTAGAAGACATACTTGGTGGAAGTCAAGGCAATAGAACTTAATGTCCAAATCCCTATCACCCCAGTAACACACCGCTGAAGTCCTTAGCTGAGTAGACAGGCTACTAAGATAAATAATTTCCCCCTAAGTAATAATAGATTTAATATGTTGATTTTTCTTATTATAAAAACAATACATGTTTATTATGCACAGTATTAGAGAGACAAACACCCATAGAAAATAATATAAATATCACCCTATTTGCTACTCCTGAAAACCGACATTAAAACCTCGGTGGGCACTCTCCAGGCTCACTTCATCCTGTCACCTGCCTGTGTTGACAGCCCAGCTCACACGCCTGCACAGAAGACAGTATGGCTCTCTTGCTCTGTTATTCTCGGGTGGTTTCTTCAGCACCATTTATAAACATTAACAAAATGAATAAATTCTGGGCAGCAGGAAAAAAGGAAATCCCTTTCTTATGTGACTGTAAAGCATCAGTTCTCAACTTTTATGAGCTCATAGACTTCCGAAATTTTGATGAAACTCATGTGTACTTTTCAGAGAAAAATAATCTCCCCGTATCCATACTATAATTTGCATATAACCTTAAGGAATTCCCAGGCCTCCTGAAGGTCACATATAACTCCCCTGAAGTTTTCAGGTCTGAAAGACTCCTGTTGCAAAAGAAGAAAAACATTTTCATAACCCTTATAATGATCTGTATTTTTATATATTTATTTACTTAATTAGTATTTTTCTCTCTGACTAGATTATGAGTTTCACAATAGCAGAGACAGTTTATTTTAGTTAAAGATGCACATACAGAGCTTAGTAGCTAATATATGTCTCAGTTATTTGTGAAATGAATGAATGAATAAATGATTGAGTACTTCTTGGTGCTCCTTTGGTTCCCAGCAGTAGTAACTCATGCTTCTTATCAATAGGTGGACTGGCTAAGGAGAACTAGGGAGGGAGATGTTTGAATCTATCATTTTAATAGAGATATTTTAAAAAGATGGTGAATTGGGTGGCCATTGTAGGAAGAGATGGCATTTACTGTCTGGTAGAAAAGGGTTTGTAAACTGTACTTCATTCATGCAGGAAGAGAACATCAGTGATGTGGATCCTTAAAGACCTAATGGTTCACACGGGAGGCTTCTTTCACAGACTTGATAGAAGTTGCTAATGCTGATCCATAATGGAAAGCACACCATTTTACCAGTCCTTCCAACTCATTCACATTATTCACATTTCTACTTTTCCCAAAATTCAAGACCAGCATGCTAGGATCCAGCCTTGGCTTCCTTCATACCTGATCGGTATATACAAGATCATAGCACATTGTTCACAGATACTTGTGGGGGTTTTCAGGTCACTCAAAGAACCCATGGCAGAATTAAGTGAGTGAGCAAGCAAGCAGAGGTTTAATCAGAGGGTAAAGGGATAGAGCCGACCAAGGGAGGTCCAGACCCCGTGGATTCAGGGTCGCTACACATACCAGACAGGCACAGTGAGTAAGCAAGTTGGGGGTTCATTAGTGGGGAGCAGAGAGAGTGAGAGGATGGAGCCAGCCAAGGGAAGCTGAGACCCCCATTAGTGGGGAAAAGAGGGCAAGAGAGGATGGAGCCAGCCAGGAGGCTAAGACCCCATTAGTGGGGAGGCTGACTCAAGGCCTTGCCAGCGGCCTGAGGTTTTAAGGGAAAATCCCACATGGTGAGGAAGGGGGATTGAGAGACGGGTCTGCAGACCAGATTTCAGTTCCTGACTGGCCAAGGTGACTTTGTCATTTGAAGCTATTGGTGGTCTTCTTCAACTGATGTCATTCTTTCGTTTCTTGGTAAGGGTCTGTGCTGGTCACACACTACATGTCCCACATGTTGAACTCATCCATCAGCTTTCCTTATTGATCTGGATGCATCCATGACAGGGTGCTGGAGCCAGAGGCAGTTCACTGTCCTGAGAGTCCCTGGTTTAAGGCTTGCTCTTATAGGGGTTCTGACAATACTAATTCCTTATTTGCTACATTTCTATGGAAACCTATGTTTTGTGCTTCAAATCATTGGTGCCAGCAGTTACCAGGTTTGCCTCTGACACACTCCTGAACTGCAGCCCACTGGGCTCCATCTGGGGAGCTCCAGATTCAGCCTTGAATCTCTAATGCAGCTGGGTTGCAAAGAGAGAAAGAGGAGACCCCACTCTACTGTGATGTCAGGCAACGCATGGAGATAGGGCGTCCTCTCTTGGCCTTTGCTGCACGTCATTACCTTGTTCAGTGTACTCAGCACTAATGGCACAATAAACACAAATGTGCTTGGTGAGCTGAGCAGTGCAAAGCAATAAACTAGATGGGAAGATTAGATCACAGTTATGCTACTGAGGTGAGAGGCACAGGCAGGGGTGGATGGGAATAAGTAGGGACCAGTGGAGTGGCTCTGAGTCAGCCTGCTGGGAAGCAAGTGCTGCTCTTCAAGACAGGACCACAGAAATGTACTTGCCCCTTACCGCTCCCTCTTTCTTGACCTCACTGTCCTTTGAGACTTCTTGGCTTTCAACCCCAGCTGTTAGAGTGAGAATGCCTGGCACCTAGTAGCTAATCAATAAACACAGCTGATTTAAGCGGAGTGTGATTCAACAGTGTGATTCAATTGTTTAAATGCGTATTGAGTGCCTCTTTTCCAGGTATTGTGCTCAGTGCTAGAAAAGAGATCCTGTGCTGTCACGGTCGGTTCCAGTCCAGAAGGTGAAAACTCATACATACTATAAAATGTGTAATGTTGTGAAAGCTACAATATACGTAGGTTACTGTTCTATGAAATTATAAAGAAAGAATTGACTCTCAGCCTATAACATCAGAAAAACAGATAAAAAGTGATCTGTGAGTCTGACTTTTTAAATCCATGTCTTTGGAATACCAAAGATGTGTCAGGTACTACGTAAGCACTGGGAATAAAATGATACAAAATTACTTTGGTCTGAAAGGAGTTTACACTTGAATGGGGGAAACAGACAAATGAAAAGGCATTGGAATAAGTGTTTGTGGTAGATCATATTATTGCTTCGAATAATGAGTTTTCTTCTATAAAAGAACTACACCTACCTTTCTTGCCCTGCCTTCCCAAGAGAGGAATACACTTTTCTACTTCCCTGGTATTGGGCTGTGCTGTGTGACTTGTTTTTGCCTGTTGAATGTGAGTATATGTGGCCTATGGCATGTCCAACCAGGAACTTTACTTTCTATTGAGTGGTTCTACTCATGTCTTGTGCTTTTGTATTCCTATGTTGGCTGCCATGAGGACAGCATGTCTCAGGAGAAGATTGTACTTAGACGAGAGCCTACCTGGAGCAGACCTGAACCTGACCCACAGCGTGAAGCAGAGACTTAAAGCTCATTCTTGTCTTTAAAGATATAGCATGAGCAACAAAGACATCTCTTTGATTTTGCTGTGAACTGGAACTTTGGGGTTGTTTGTTATGCTATATAACTTAGCAAACCCTAACTGGTACCATGGTATAATAGAGTTAAGCAGAGAATGCTGTTAGAAAACATCTGAGAAGTTCAAAAGCCAGCTTGGAGCAATGGTTAACAAAGATTTTCTAGAGGAAGAGGTGAATCAAAATTGATTCCTGTGAAAAGTTGGAAGGAGAAGGGTGATACAGGAAGTGGGAATACTCATATAAAGGTCCAAATATAAAAGATTATATATATATTCAAGATGATCTGTAAATAATTTAGCATAGCTGAATTTAATTATGTGAGCTTACAGATGTAAGAAAAAGAGTGTGGCTGGCTGGTTGGGAAATAGCATAGTGAGAGATAAGATTGGAGTTGTAAGAAAAAGCATCTCATGAAAGATGTTCTGTGTGGTATCAGCAGTTTAAACTGTTGTTGACAGAATTTAGGGGCAGTGAAGTAATTTGACCTTTGAAAGGAATGATTCTGGCTGCCTTTGGAGGACTGACTGAGCAAAGAGAACCTGAAATACAAGAGGCAGTGAAGGCGCTGCTGCTGTACAGGTGTGAGAGTCAGAGGGAACAGAGAGAAAAGGATACAGTACAGAGACACTCAGGACTTGATATATAAGACCTGGCAATTGATGAAGGATGCAGGGCAGTGTAGAGGTAGGAAGGCTGTAGGAGGCTAGGTATCTGAGGGTTAATTTATGTTGGTGACATTCTCTCAGTTAAGAAAACAGAACAAGGACTAGACTCAGGGTGGTTAATGGAGAGAAGAAGGCAAGTTTACTTTGGGACATACTGAATATTAGGTACTTCTGGGGAAGCTAAATGAAGATATCTCTTAGGTATTAGCTATATGGGTAAGGAGTTCAGGAGAGACATATTTGGGTGTCAACAGGATAAAGATGGCAATTGGAACTTTGGGAATAGGTTAGAGTAAAAGAATACAAAATGAGAAGAAAATAGTGCTTAAAAACAAAGCAGTGCAGGAGCTATTTTTTCTCAGGTCCTATGGTTGTAAAGATTGATGCAAAATGGAAGTATAGTCCCAGGAATCTATAAGGGTACTGTGGGGTGAACTGTGTTTTTTCCAAAACTGCATATGCCAATGTCCTAACCCAGAGCAGCTTCTAATGTGACTTTATTGGAAAAAGAGTCATTGCATGTGTAGTTAGTCAAAATAAGGTTAATCTTATAGAGTAGGTTCTAATCCTTACAAAAAAAGGAAATTTGGATATAGAGACATGCACACAGAATGCTCTGCAAGGGTTAGAGCTATATTACTACAAGGAAAGGAAATATCAGAAAGAGTATTTCTGGAAGAGCTCCTTTTCTTAGTGCCTTCAGAAGGAGCATGGACCTGCCAACACCTTGATGCTGGATTGTCAGCTTCCTGAAACAGAGACAGTAAATGTCATTTGGTTATGCCATATAGTCTGTAATGCTTTATTATAAGGTCCCTAGAAAATTAACACAAAGTATGAAGAGGGACTTTTGTATTGTGGTTCCTTTTCTTAACATGATAATAACTTATTTAAGTGGTAGTAGAAAGGTCTGACAAAGGAAAGCGAGGTCGAAGATAAAGACATAAATGATAAAAGAAAGCCTCTAAGGGAAAGGGGCTAGAAATAAGATGCAGACAATTGGAGATAACAGCAGAGGACCCCAGATCCTACTGTGGGGGTGCAGGTGAGTATGGGCAAAAAAGTACTTGTAGCTAAAGGACAAGAGTTTCAGAAATGTTCAGATTGATGCTTTTTTGGAATCTTTACTCAGAAATCCACTTTTTAATGAAACCTCTTACCATCTGTTTAAAGGGTGCTTGGTCCCTCTCCTACCCCTCTTTATTTCCCCATGACAACTTCTGTATCAGGTTTACTCTATAATAGACAACTTGTTTATTTGCTTCCTGTTTGTCACTTCCTACTAGAACGTAAAATGCACAAGTTTAGAGATTTTTGTCTGTTGTGCTTACTACTACATCCCTAGAACCCAGATATATCTCTGACTCACAAAGGGGCTCAATAAATACCATTGAATGAATGGATACAAGAATGACAACTTCTATTTTTTCCAGTGATATAGGAGGTAAGGTCATCTGCTGAGGGAGGAGAAGAGAGTATCACAATGAGGAGTAATAGTGTTTCAGGAAGGATAGAAGTACCACCATGTCATGTTAGGGATCCAGTGGAAGTTGAAGACCATGAAATAGTTTGTGAGTTGTGATTTTTTCTCTAAATGTTCTTAGCGGATTCCATGTAAGAGGGAGGAAACCATATGGATGACTCCATGGCTGATGATTTCGAAGTCAGTGTAATGGAATCAAGAGATCAAGGACAATTTGGAAATTTGGCAGGAGCGTGGTTGAAGTTTTAGACCATGAGGTCTTACCTGGATAAATAAAGGAATAAAGACAAAGGGGACTGACAATCTTAAGATTATGACTTTGAAAATCACAGGCACAATGAACTGCAAATCCTAATGAATGGAGGCATGCCAGGCAAGTCCTATATGGAAGGAGATAAATGAGATGATTAGACAGGAGATGTGGTTAATCCCAGATGGGGAAAAGTTTTATAATATACTTAGGGATTGTTGTTAAGGAAAGGGCTCTGAATTTGATATAAGATTGAAGTTGAATTTGAACTCTGAAACCTACTAATATATGATCTTGGAAAAATTATTCTCTCTAGGTATCCATTTTCTCACTTTTAAACTAGGGATAATAATACCATCTTTCTCATGGAACATTTATGAGGATAGAATGAGATAGGATATGCACATGCACCTGGTATATTTAAGAGAATAAATCAGATGACATATGATATTGCATATTTCCTGTATAAATTAAATGTTCAATAAATATTGGATTCTATTTAGCTGTTTGCTCATTTTTTTAAAGACACACCTAAAATATAGGTATAGAAGGGTTCAAAAGAAATAGAAGATATGAGATTCATCTGCAGAATATTTTTAAATAGCAGATATGATTTAAATATTCTCTCCAACTTGATCTGCACCCTACTAAAAATAGCTGCTGGAAGCAATGGGGTGCCTTTAAAAGTGTTTATATAGATGAATAATAGATCTTGATTTGCACAAATAGCTCTAATGGTGATGTAGAAAACAGACAGGTGGTGGTAACAACTGAAGTGATTACAGAGAGGTTGGGTAATGTGGAGGTGGTCAAGCTGCAGATTTTGGCAGAAGACTAGGGGAACAGAGGTTCATTTGACCTCTGATTAACTTGTATCAGAAAAAGTGCCTAAGAAATTAGATATTAGGAAAGATAATTTGGGTTCTCTATAGTTTCTGTTTGAAAAACTAGTCAAAATTCAGATCCTATGTCTTCCATTATTGAATAATGACTTGAACCAATCACATAATTTTTTCAGCTTCATTTTTATCATATGTAAAATAGTGAAAATATGCTCATCTCAGAAGGCTGTTGTGGGGACAAAATGAGTTTGTGGAGCCAAAGGACTTCTCCTGGAGGTCCTATCTGGTAAGCAAGTGCTCACTATATGGCAGTAGTGGTTACTGTTCATTCTGTTTTTCATTGGGCTCCTTGGGTCTCTGAGATGGGGAAATCTGCAAGTTTTTTCAACAAGTAGATGATCATAAACTCCATAGATAGAAAACAGCGTGTGACTATATAATTTGAGTATATGACAATCTCTAAAACAAGGTACTTTCAAATTACAATGCTTTAAACGAAAGAGAAACTTATTCTTCTCTCACCTGACGGTCTAGCGATGAGAGGCCCAGGGTTCATGGAGCAGCTCTGATCTCTCCAACATGTGTTTCTGCCTCTGACTCCCAGGCAGCTGCTCTAATTCTCTGACCCTAAAACACAGAGGTGTATATTACTAGAAGAAGAGAATCCTGATGGGCTAGAAAGAAAGCAGAACAGAGTGATTTTGGACAAAAGAAATGGAGTGGGAGAAATGTCAGACAAATCCATTTTAAGCATTTGGATCACTTGGAAGATTCTAAGCAAAATACGGTTAGCCTCTCACTTGCCAAGTTTGAATCAGATGTAGCTTGGACTTTGTGGCTCAGTTACAGAGAACCTCAAAGTCAATGACCCAGGAGGTGATTATCATTGAATCTTATCGGTAGAGAATCCTATGGTCTTCGGATAGGACCTTCTTTCTACCATCAGTCACAGCAGTGAGATTCCTATGTCTGAATACAACACTCAGTTCCATGGAAACTAGGATGATTTGTCAATCTTTCTCCAGGTAACATTTGTACATTTCCTTCCAGTAATGCTTCAGTCACTTCCAAAGAGGATAACCTTTCATCCTCATCCTCTTTCTCATCCTCATAATAGCACTATGTGCACACACACACACACACACACACACACACACACACACACACACTTCTCTCCTGAGTCAAAAATTCTTTGGCCAATCTCTTATACAAAAAGAGTAATCAGGGATTAATTATAATTCATTCATTTATTCAGTACTTACTACCTATCAATCATGTTAGAGTTATGTTGGGCACTATGTTAGGCACACAGCCTACAAGGAAAAACATGACATGAACACTGATTTCACAATGCTTTAGAGCTGATTTGGGGAGAGAGATCAGTAAATGAATGATGCAATAAAATGTGGTAAGTGCTGTGACGGAAAAAGGTCCAGGATATAGAGAAATATAAGGTCTGAGGAGCCAAGTCTGAGTTGAGCAGGATGATTTTCTTGGATATTGTGATATTGAGTTCCTACTAGAAAGATAGATATTCATTCTCACGCAAAGTCAGTGTGAGGAGGAAAGGAGAAGAAATGAAGAGAGAGAAAGTTGGTGAGGAGCAGGAGGGAAGGGATCTCTCCACAGCAAAGCGGGTACCTGGATAGATGGAACATAGACTTTGGAGTTGAGACATTAAGAGGAGACACATTGGTTGAACGATATCTCTCTCTTTACCTTCCCAGTCCTCTCTTTAACACCTCTGCCAAGATAAGGGTAAGTTCATTGGTAGAGCTGTGTATAGATCCTAATAAATCACTAGAAAGTGAGATGGCTTCTTTTGAAGATTCCCTCTTTAAACAATGCTCAACATTATGGAGAACAGACGGATTAAGTCACTCAGAAGAGGATCACACATGAGTCCAGAAATGCCCCAGGAATCCTGACTCCCTGTCCTCAATGTGACCAGCCAGGAAGCATGTAAACAAACACTAAAAAGTGTGAGCTCTCAAAATTAAAGTGTTGAATCTTGGCTGCATGCCTCTCTCTGATGGAGCTATGTTAAGCTCTTCTCAGATCCAGAGCAATTATGAAGTTATAAATTCTTCCCAATGTTTTTCCATAAATAATACTTAAAGTACTGACTAATCTAAGAAATCATTTAACTCGCAGGTTACCATGACTGAGTCTAATCAAAATCCTATTTTGATAAATATGTTAACATTTGCAAGAACTAACATGGAGTGAATTTCTCCTCTTCAAATCATAACCTGGCCTAGGCAAGGTGTAATCTCCTAGGTCTCTTCTGTCTGGATACCATTATTAGCAATATCGACAGACATTTGTAAGAGAATCAACTGGGTGCATTTCTTGACCCTGGCAAAAAGAACAGAAAAATCCCCTTGTTATGGATTAAGTATGTCCCTTCAAATTCATAATCGAAGCCCTAACCCTCAGTGTGAATGTATCTAGAGATTATCTCTAGATATCTAGAGAGGTATTTAGTGTTAAACGAGGTTTTAAGGTTGGGGCCCTAATCCAATACAACTGGCATCCTTTTAAGAAGAAGAGACACCAGATCTCCCCTCACCACAAACCCTCACACATGGAGAAAAAACATGTGAAAACACAGCAAGAAAGTGTTTTTCTGCAAGCCAGGAAGGGAGGCCTCATGGGAAAATGAATGCACTACCTTGATCATTGATGTGAAGATAGCATAATTTATAATCTATAGGGTAGTATGCAGATGTATATGTAGAAGACTAACTGGCAAAACCTGAGACATCTAAGAGTAAAGACCCCAGAGCAAGAACCCCATCTTAGCAACTTGAGTTTAGGACACACCCCTAGATACACTGTTTTACTCCAGGTGACCTGGACACACCCAGGAAGGGAGAAGCCCCCACCCCTTATATATATTCAAGAATCCATCTTGCCTGAGTGAAAGGCAGGCAGCACAGGTCGTACACACATGTGTGCATTCCCTTGATGTAATTTTTCTGCCCGCAGGGAGCTTCAACTTGCTGTTTCTGTCTTTAATAAACTTGCTGTGTGTTCTGGACCAAATAGCACTCTCCACAAATTCTTCCTGGATAGATCTCATGTCTCAACAGTATGTCTCGCTCACCCTCACCCACATCAATCATGGGCATCTTGCCTCTAGGAAGGTGAGAAAAGAAATTTCTGTTGTTCTAACCACCCAAGCCATGGTATTTTGTTATAAAACCCAGGTAGACTAATTCACTCTTTGGAAGGTCTTCCAGCTACCATAACCCGACACTTCACTTATCAAGGAAGAGAAGAAGAGAGGTTCGTTCTTGTATCTCAACCATTTAAAGGGCCACACTTTTGCGAGGAGAAAGGGAGTTAACTGCCCTGCTCTACCTTCTGGAGCATCCTGAGATGGGCTTCTCTCTGCCCCTAACACACTGTGAGGAGGAAGGACTCTTAAGAAACAACATTAAATGAAATGACAATATCTGGAGAGCACTGAACTGTTAAATGTTTGTCAGGGTTTCAGCATGTTTTGGAGACTAGCCCAGGTAACATTTTGTGGAAACTGAATATCTTTGCTGGAAATATGTCTCCTTCCTGGGTATAGGGACAAATGGGCATCTCTCTTTCCAAGACATCCTGGGGGCTGTTTTTCTGTAGAGAAACTGAAATTCACCTGTTCTTCCCAGTGACCCTTATGGGACAACTCCCACTTCTTGACCAGCAGGAAGCATTATCAGTTATACATATACTCCAACAACAGACACACAGCCCAGTGGAGTTTGAGAACATGAGCACTAAGGAATGATGAAGAATGCACCTGGAAGGCATATTGGAGTGAAGACTGGAGGCGTCTCCTGCACTTATGAAGAATTCATGGATATTTTTGCTGCAGCCACTTCATTTACTAAGAATCCTCGCAAAAAAAGGCATGCATAATTGAAAGACCAAACAACGCCTCCTCCAAGAGACGGGGTCTGCCGCATGCTGCCTGGTGCATGCTCACAGCAGCAGAGGGACAGCCTCTTCTGCAGCCTCAGCTGTGCTTTACATTTAGTGCCTCAGAACTGTCACACTGTCAGTACAAAGTGTTTCTTATTTAAGTAGGTGGATGCTGGACACTATGGAATGGATGCTATTGAGAGAATATGCACATGTTCTGGAAGGTTGGTCTAGTATCTAGATCACTATTTTCAAACAGCTAGGCATGCTGCATTATGGGTCACCATGGTAGTGCTTTTGGCTGTAGTTAGCATTTTTTAAAGGAGAATAGAATATTTTAGTGTACAGACACACACACGCACACACATCCCCCCACACACATGCAATGTGTCCTGATGTGAAATGTGTGGGTTGAAAAAAATTTGGGGAAGCCTTTGGTGTCTATGATCTTTACATACCTCTTAATCCTGACAATCCCTAATCCTAGATTCACCTGCTTTGTGCTGAGCACTGCGCAAGGCATTGTGGGGTACAAATAGGTTTAAGATGTGTTTTCTGAACTGAGGGACTAATCCCGGGAAGGAAAATGCAGTTGAACTTTCTTCCATGCTTTTACCCTCTTAGCCAGGCACTTTGCTAGGCTCTCTCTTATGGGTCATGTTTTTATCTGACTAAAAGATCTGTGTGATCTGTGTAATTCTTGCTATTTTCTGGGTGAGGAAGCAGACTTAGAAAGGCTAATTAAGTCCATGTAGGTCACATAGTTCTCATGGAATACAAGACTTTGCATGAAATAACTGGGTGATATAACAGTAGCATGTGGGATTACATGCCGCAGTGTTTGTTACAGGCAATGATGGTCATCAGGAGTCCAAGAGATGAGAGCAGAGTGAAAAGGTCCCATGCAAATTGACAGGTTCTCAGCCAGGACCTTTATGGAGGAGGCCATTCTATGCTGAGGGAGCAGAATAAACAAAGAAACAGAGGAAGTTAAGATCAATTCAAAACACATTGACTGCTTTCCAGGTCCTTTGTTAGCAAATGGAGCATAACAAACATCAAATTTCCCTGGCCCCAAGGAGCATAGACTCCAGAGCAGGTGCCTGTGGCAGGAAGCATTTGGGGTAGATGCTGCCTGTCTTTACACTTAAGAGCATTTTTAGGAGAGCAATTTTTAGGAGCAATTTCCTGGTAGCTGGGACATAGAGTTGTAAATAAGCGGCTCAGGTTAAAAAAAATGTACTTTTTCCCCCCAAGCTACCAAGTTTCACTGATTAGAGAAAGAACAATTTACTGAGTAGCCTGGAAGAGCTGGTAGAGCATGGTGTTGTTTTGGAGCAGCCAAGAATATAATCAGGGAGTTTCTCGAGCATGGAGCAAGGGAAGAACCTTATTCAGCACCTCTGAATAAAACGCAAGGCAGAGCCAGCCAGAGCATGGGTCTGGATAAGAGCCATCCAGGATTCTTTGATGTGCAGAACTATTCCTGGGCATTAGTCCAAGGGCCCCATAATCCTTTGGTTATCGCCTTTTGCTTCTCAGTCATCTGCCCGCTATTATTCTGATTCCCCATGCCAGGGCTAAACTGTCTTCCTAGTGTTTAACTGGTAACCCGCCCCAACCAGCCACCTCCCACACACCTCTCCAATATTTTCTCATCTTGTGTCATATCTAGCAGTGCCAACAGCTGTGCCCCGGATTTCATTCTTTGTCCTATTCTATGTTCCTCTACTGCCTTTCTGGTTTTGCTAAAACTCGGCAAAACATCTCTTTGTCCATTTCTTCTCTTTCTCCTGTTCATGTCATTCCCAGTTCAGGCCTCAAAGAGTGCTTGTAAGGCTTCCTTTACACATGGACACATGCAGAGCTCTTCCAGCACCTGCCATCTCTCCAGCTAAGCTCCTTTAGAATGTTTTCCCCGCCTGTAGATCAAAGAGATGCCATCTCACCTTACAGAAACATCCATTTCACAGAAAGTCCTTCTCATAATGAATTCAGTGCAGCAGAAATACAAGATGACTTATAATCTTGGCTATTTCTTTATATTTGTGGCCAAGGGGAGGGGGGATCCATGGTCATTGCATAACATTGCTGTAAAATGCCCACACGCTGGGAGGGTTTGGCCAACAGAGATGATGTTGGGATAGACCTAACTACCCACTCGATACCAGTGTTTTTATTATGTACAACATCATGTGCTTGCAGGTTAAAATAGAAATTGTCCTGCAGCAGCTTATAGTGTGAAAAGGGGACATTGACATACTCATAAAGAATTACTGATAAAGGACAGACTCCTACGTGGAAGTGTCGTGACTGATTCCCAATTGCTCTAGTCAGAGGTTGTTGTTTGTTTCTCTTTTCTCTTGAGTCCAACAGGCTCATAGTCTTTCCAGGGATAATCAGACAGCTTCTTGGTTCTTGGCTTCCCCTTGTTGCATGGTGTGTGCCTGCGTTCATCTGTCCTGCTTTCCCCACAGTCAGAAGAGGTCTCCCCAAGGACGAAAAAGACAAGTGGATCGCATCCTCCATGCGCTGAGCTCAGTTGTGGGAAGGATGACCTAAAGAGTAAGGAACTTAGAGCAAGTGCCAAGGGTGTTAGTACAAAAGTTCAATGCCTGTTTTATTTTTAAATAATCTAAATAAAACAACATATTTTCAATTTCTTATGTGAATATCTTGACTCAGTATTTCTATTATACAAATACTTCATGATCATATTTTTAAAGAATAAATGAAGAGTATGGAAATACACAAAGTGAAGGATGAAAGTCACTCTTCATACTGCCCCACCCCAGGTAAGCACCGTCTGCCCTTTGATTCCCTTCTGTTTCCCTCTCAGGATATATGTATTTGCATGTGTGTCTCTATCCATAAGTGAAATGCTATTCTCATTCGTCTTGGATTTTTTCACTTAGAAATATGATTCAGAGATATTGCCAGGGCACAGTGCATATAACTATATACCATTCTTTTAAAGAAACTGTATAGTAGTCTGTAGAGTGGAAGAACAAAAAATGTACTTTAAAGGATCCCTTTTGATGGGTATCTAGGTGGCTGTTATAAACAGTATTAAAGAACATTCCATAGTCAACGTTGTTGTAGGTGTTCCTTTGTGCTCCAGAGTAGAGGGTCTCAAAGTAAAATTGTTGGCTAAGAATAACATTTAAAATGTTGACTGACATTGCTCAACAGTGTGTGAAAATGTTGTTTTCTTGTCTCCTTAACAACTGACATTACCAATATATTAAAAATATTTCCAATCTATGGCAGTGAGTGTGACAGAGAACCTCACTGTTGTTTAAATCTGAACACTTGTGCTTACTAGTAAGTTTGAACACATCTTCTCATTATTTTTATTTATTTTATTTATGCATATTGTCTGCCAGCTGCCTGTTTCTATACCAGAGTGTTGATCAGTATGGCTATCCACTGTCCAGCAAGGGAGGTCATTCGTCCCTTCAGGTGTTGGTGCCCTAAAATGCAACCCTCATAGTAGTCTCCATCTCAGAGTCAGTTTCCCAGAGAATCCAACCATGCAGTATGCCTGCCTTTGCTGGAATGATTGCAGGAGCACCTTAGATATTTGGGGTACCAAAGGAAGATTGTATATGGGTTCCAAACTCTGTAAGTTAGGAGATGAAATTCCTATTTTTCTCTAGTTTAATTTGATTCCAAATATTTCCACTAGGTGGCAAAAGCTGAATCTTACACCTCTCAGACCTGACCATCATCACCCCTTTTTCCTTGGATTGGAGCCAGTTCCTGGGACACACGAATACCTGGGACTGGGCATCTGGTCCTAGGTCACCTTGCGTCTGCACTGTGTCCCCTGAGATATACCTTATGTTCTCTGGCTTTTAATATTTAAGTGAAAGCTGATTTTAATTTGTTCCCATTCAGGTGAGTTTACTTGCCACTTTGAGGCCATTACTTGGTGCATTAGATAATTTGGATGTTTTTGTACATGTTGGGCAGGAGATAATCTGAGAATATGTCAAGTCCATTCACCCAGGCACATCACACAGGTATTTTCATGCCAATGCTCCCCAACAACAGGGCCTGACCTGCAAAGAGTGGAAACACTGTGGTCTTGCTCATTCCCATCCTCCTTTTGGGAAAAAGAGATAGAAGACTCTTTGCTTCTGATTTTTTTGTCACCAGAACACCACCCCCTCACACACACACATACACACACACACACACACACACACACACACACACACTGCCCTCTTGGCAAGATCTGTGGCAGGTACTATACATGGGATTCCTTTCTTGAGCACCTACCCATTTCTCAGTTCCATTCACTTCTCTTTGAATTTCTCTTCTTTCCTAAACAAATAGGATCATGATTGAGAATCAAGACCATCAAATCAAATCTTGAGATTAGGATGGTTACAAATACCTTTTCCAAATAGCTTTTCTATGCCATGCCTTGTTATTTTGAAATTCAAAAGCTGAGAACTGACTCTTTTGTTCTCTGCATTATGCTGTGTCATCTGTTCTCCAGGGAAGTGAACACAGGATACCCTTACTGCTGCCTGAATGGTGGGGTTGGATGATGCATGTAACAAAAAGTTAGAGAAAATCAATTATTAAATCAAAATATTATTCTGCTGCACCCCAATCTTTATCTACTTGTCTTTTAACTTTGTTTATGGTGTCTTTTGTCATGTAGATATTTATAATTTTTGTACCAAAGAACCTGTCAATCTTTTCCTTTATAAATTCTAGGTTTTGTATCTTAAGAAAGGTTTCTGATATACAAATTAAAAATAGTTTTTAAAGATACTTTTTAAACTCTTCCATCTATCTTGCATGTATATATATATATATATATATATATATATATATATATGCTTGCATTACAAGATTAAGAAAGGAAGAATTCCTCTCTCCCCTCCTCTATATACCTAATTTGCCGTGCATCATTTGTTTTTACAGTCAATTTCTTCCCTACTGACTGAAAATGCATCATTATTATGAAGCAAATTCCTATAGGGATTTCTATTCCTTGTTCTAAACTTTTCCAGAGCCGAGTATTCTAGACCCAGAATTAGAATAAGATGGCTGTTGTAAGTGTGTTGCTCCTTCAGTTGGCTCCCATTCCTGTGTACACGTCAAGAAGAAGAATGTGACTCTAACACCTAAACACTAAAGATAATGTGTTTGCATGCAACATGTCTTTAAATTTAAACAAGTTTGTTTTTGATGTATCTCCAAAAAACAGTGAGCTCTTCCAATTCTGAAGACAAAAATAGCTATGCTAAATTCCTAAAAGATTTTTGTTTGTTTTTAAGAGGAAGAGAAGCAGGTAGGAATGAAGACAGATAGGAAGGAGGGAAGGAAAGGGTTTTTTTTTTATTTATTTGATTGCCTATTTTTGGCAGTTTTTCCAGCCCCAGGTCTCAAAACTACGTCCTTTGCTTCATGTGGTTCCTGTCCCAGCTGCAGTCTCAATACCTGAGCCACCAGGGCTGCCAAAATCTTTAAAGATAACTTTTAATGTATCTATTTTTTATGTGATGAAACTCTGTTGTATTGTTTTTAAAATACTAGCAGATATATTTTGAAATGTGTCTGATGACTTTTCTGTTCAGAATTTCTGATTGTTGAGTCAATGCTGGCAATTCCATCTTCCTATGAAATCTATTTCATCTAGATATTCAAAGGAATTTGTTTAAAGTTGTACATAGCATTTGCCTTTCATTCAAAATTTAATTCACAAGTTATATCTTATATTGCTATAAGTTTCCTTTGATCTCATAAACCTGAATTCTATTCATATTATTGGTCTTTTCAGATAACCAGATTTTATTTCTATTGCTCAGTTTTTCTGCTTTTATTGTTCATTTTATTCTTTCTTCTTTTAGGGTTATCCTTTCTCCCACTGATTTAACTATTTCTTTTCAAATTTTTCTTTGTAGTCAACATAGGACATTAGCTATGTTGTTCTGGCCAATGAAAACTACTGGGGGTTTGGGGAAAACATTTGCTTTCTTGATGAAATGGAGTGGATACAGGCAAATGCACTCTGTAATCTTCTTTTTATGCTGCTTAGAATATTAATTCAATGTCTGGAGAAGCAACAGACATCTTGAGAGATAAGTCAAACACTAATAGAATCATTAAACCATTGACTACGGTATTGTTTAACCAATGAACCCATCTCTAGACATCTTTTTAAGGAAAGATAAAGAACAATAGGAGCTATTGTTTTAAAGCACTGAATTTGCCTTTTTATTGGTTATTTGTAGAAATATTCCTAATGCGCTTCTAAATGTTTCTTGTCTTCTAATAATGTCATTTGAAAGGTATAAATTTTCTTTGGCCATGATACTTATGATTTAATATTTTATATTCTCACCCTTTTTAGAATACTTTGCATTTTTTATTTGAATTTCTGTTCAAAACAGCATTTTCTTCTTTCAAGTAGTCTCTCTTAATTTTTTAATTTTTAAGCATATTGTATTTTGATCTGAGAACATGATCAATACATAGCATTCTGACAATTAAATGCACTATTTTGCAGTTTTATTGAGATATAATTGACATACATCACTGTATACGTTTAAGGTAAACAGCATAAAGGTTTGACTTATATATACTATGAAATTATATCACAGTAAGTTTAGTTAATATCCATCATGTCTGGAGATTTTTTTACCTGAAGACATACTGTTCTCCCTCCCTCCCTCCCTCTATCTAACCCTATCTTACTCATCTACCTATTTATCTATCTATGTCTGTCTATCTATCTATCTCTCCGTCTATCTATCATCAGTCTTCTTCATTTATTTATTCCCAGATTTTACTTCTAAAATCTTCTGAACACAAATTGTTATATTTCTGCCCTTATTATGAGTTGTATTTGTATATATATATATATATATGTACATACATAAATATATACACACATATATATGTATCAGATATTTTGCTGTATTTAAAAATTGTCCATGTTTTTTTCTTTGCTTTGTTATCATTTTTTTTCCAAATATTTTGGATTTTTTGTATTATCTTTCCATTTATCTTAACTATTCATCTGTAACACAGGAATTAAAGGTATATTTTTTAAACCACATCATCATTAGACTTTTTCTTTCCCTAATAACAGAGATTCTTAGGTTGTTTTACATTTTTCCTGGTCCCCGTTCTCTCCCCTGGTCTCGCCCATGTTAAGAACATTTGTTATTCGAATTTTGGATGTTTAGTATTACTTTAAAAAAAAACACAAATAATTAAATAGATTATTACTGGGTTTCTCTCTACTAATACTTGCATCTTGATCACTTAGAATATGTTTTTTTATCATTTTTATTCATAACAATCCTCATGTTCAGTAAAACTGTCCTGATGTTCACTGGCATCGAGTGAAATGTGCGTGCAGCATGGCTCCTATGTGCCAAGGCTCTGCAATTCACCTCTGTGCGCTCTCGCTACCATTATATTGTCACTTTTCAGGGACCTCTCACTTTTTGCCACTTATTTTGACTTCCTCTACTTGGCTACCCCCACATGGGACTGAGTATGAACTTAAAACAAGTAACAACAATATCAAAACTTGTTTTGTCTCAAGTTAGAGAGATCCTAGAGTCTTTCTTTTGATTCGTTTCATCGGATTATCTTGACTAATTCAATCTCTCTTATACGTATAATTGCTGCCGAGTCTCCCACTTACACAATGTACAACCTTAGGGAAAAATCAAATTTATTAATTTTTGTATCTGCAGTACTTGCAAAGTGTCAGTCTTATAGTAAGTGCTAAGTACTTTCATCCAGTTAATGAATGTGTCTCCTGTTCTATGTGGACAAGACACAGAGGCAATCACAATAGATTAGAACAAGGTTGGTGTCCAATGAATATATGCTGAAGTTTGATTTATAAATATCATCTTTAAGTCTCTCTAACTTGACAGAGAAACAAACCAACTTCTACATTACATTTAAAGGAAATAAAAAACATTCAGCACTTTTGCAATAGGAACAATGCTATTCTGAAGTGAGGATATCAACTGGACTCAGCAAATGCAGTGTGAGGGCTGAGGGTCAGACCTCCAGGGTTCCCTTTCTTGATCCTTTAGCATATCACTTTTCTCATCTGTATGACAGGGATATAAAATAAAGAGGAGCAAAGTGTGATGTAATAACTAGTATGAACATATTAAAATCTGGATCAATACTTTGACTTACACATGTGATTTAGTTTGAGCTACTGTAAATGAAGTAAACATAACTGGAAAAGAGAAAGTGTGTTTGTGGATGTGTACGGATGTATGTTTGTGTGTGTGATTATACTTTCCACTCATATTAACAATTACATCTCCTTGTCTCATGTAGGCAACTTCTTTGTACAGTGACATTTCTACAAACTTTTCATTTCTCATAACATCAAACACAAACATTCTGGTTAACACCACTATTTTCTTCCAGAAGCTGTTGCCATTGCATGATGATATTTCTGGATGGCTGCAGAAGGCACAACTATGTCCATGTGTGTGCCTTTCTATTAATAGTGACACGAAATCATGCATTTAGGGTCCCAGAACCCACTCTCACTTCTTCCAGGAGCAGACCTCCCTTTTGAAAGGGAAGGCTACAGGGAGCCACATTTTAACTGAAATCACTTGTCCTGTACTGTTGTAGTCAATTGCAATGCATTTCTATATTTTGTCAACATATACCATCACTGGAAAGCTTTTCTAGAGTAGATGCAAGAAAAATATTCAACAAGCCTAACTCATCTATTTAGTCAAGATTCTACATTTAATTAAAAAAGATCAAATTTAGTGTCAATAAAGATGACGTTTTAATGTAAAATCAATCTTCTGCTTACTTAAAACAAACTACTTCTCCCCCAAATAATATTTCTCTTCGTGAATAAAAAATAATGCTCTTCAAGTAGAACTAATAGACGCTGTGCCTACTGAGTGCCAGTGACTTTCGTATTTAATCCTGAGGCTGATTTTACTTCCCAAATTCACCAAATTCACCAATGCAGTGTTGACTCAGACAACTTAAATAATCTGGTAAACAGTGTGTAAACTGGGGCTTCCAGGAGAACTCAGCCCTGCTCCCGTCAACAAACACCCACCTATTCTGTCTCCAATCCTCTTGTCTATCTTGATACTCTCTTCTTTCGTAAGATGTTACATTTGCTAATGTTTTTTGTTTTTGTCATTGTCATCATCATTGCCAACTGTTTGTGATAGTGTATTTTCCTCTGTTTCACATAAGATTGGATATTGATGACAAATGCCTAACCCAGTGCAAAAAGGATGGAGGACGTAGAAAACCTGGGTTCCAACCACCTCCACTGCTCCTCATGCTTCTGACTGGGAGCCTCCCTTCATCTCTCTTTTCAGGAAATTCAAGTCCTATTTTTAGTACTGTCACTTCTCAAATATTACTTTCAGATCTAACATGGCTATCATTTTCTCTACCGCTGGTTCCCATACCAAACCAACATTAACAATAATAAAGATTGCAAATAATTTAATAAAATATTATGAAATAAAATATGAAAACATATCTGAAAATAGAAATTCAACTTAGGGAAAGATTACCAAACATTACTGTAATTCTGTCCATAAACAATAAAATAATTTGTTTGCAAGGGACTTCAAAATGTACTTACATTATTTTTGTACCATTCAGCTCTTTTAACACCCTAATTTAAAGCTTCTACAGGATGGTGGGAATGCCCTGCACACAACAGATAATGGATTCCAATCCTTAGAGACAAAGGGCGGAGTACTTCGGTGGTGGCTCAGAACAGTCAAGAATGATTCAGGCAACTGTCTCCATCTTTCTTCCTCTGGACGTAAATCAAGAACTTTAGCTTTTTAGGTTGCCAATTCAACACTTTTTATAGGCACTTAATTCACTCAGAATTAAAAATATATACATATTCCTCACAGAAAGTACCATTATTCTTCAGTATGACACATGATTTGATTTTAAGCCCTTATATGTCTCTTCTACAGCCTACTGAGGGTTAGAATCACTCAAATGTCTAAGATGAACGGCACTGCTGCCTGTCGGCTACTCCCACCCAGGCTCCGTGCAGACCCTCCTCGGGGAATTTTCATCTCCTCATGCCCTGCCAAAGTTCTTGTGGAGTTTATGGGGCAGCACATGGATGAGTCAGGTATCTGATAGGAGGGTTATGCCATGCATGCCCTCTTAAAACTCAATTGCCTTCTCCTGCCAAGCAATATTCAGAATTACCAAGTTGGCCAGTCAGGTGTAGTTGTTGGCAAATCCAGATTTGGGACCCTGTGTCTCCTCCCTGGGGCCTCCATGTCTATACCTTCACCCTCTCCTCCCCTGTCCCACAGCTCTGCCCAGCACACACACTCTTACTCTCCCTCTCACCTCTTCTTCCATGACCTATGCTTTGGAAGGTGATGAATGCCATTCAACAGGGCATCCAAAGACAATAGCTACCCAGCCTCCCACAGAGCACAAAGGAAACTTCTGACACCATGCATCCTGGAGGTAATGGCTCTCTGAAGTTCTTATTGAATTTTTATCCAGCATAGTGAATGGGTTTTTTTTTTTTTAATAAAACTGACTTTAAAGAGGTAGGAACTGGGTGCGTGTGTTAGACCTTGTGCGTGAGCTTTTGTTTTAGTTAATATGCAGCAACTCTGTGAAGCAGGTATTATTATTTCCACTTTATGGATGAGAAGGAAGAGATGAGATAAGAAAATTGAGGATCAAGGAATTGAGGCTGATAAAAGGAATTAAGCACAATCCTTCTGATTTTAACTCTTATATTCTCCCCGTTGCACTATATTATTCTGTTGCTTCTTTTTGAAATGATGATGGTAACTGATAGAAATCAAAACCAGATGACTGTGCCTATAATTCCAGTTAAAAACAACAACAACAAAAACACAGAAAGCTCTCCTTTTGTAAGAATGTGGATTTAAATCATTGTGTCCTTAATCTCTGTGTTAAACTTTCATTGTCATAACAATTTAGGCAAATCATCAATAAGTAGGGAAATCTCCTGTTCTTAGTCAATTTTTCAAAACAGACCCTCATCATTTCAATATTATTTTACTCTGGACCTACTCCATTTGTATCAAAAGTGACCATAAAGGGCCCACATCCAAGTTGGCCACCAGGCTGCCCCTCTCCAGGGAGAACCCTTTAAAGAATCGGAAACTTGCCTGCTCTCTCAATGACTGTCTCCCTCCCTGGAGTGGTACTTCGAATCAGAGCTGGACCCAGCTCCACCCCAGATGTGAGGCAGGCCAGCGTTCCTCCTCTCTGAGAGTCAGGGCTCTCCCCAGTCTGGGGAATGTAAAGTCACCCACCGCACTCAGCTTCAGCCAAGGCAGGCCCAGCGGGTGGGAGGCAGAGCGGAACAGTGCCTTTTGTTGAGTCCTGAACATTATTTCAGCCTGCTCTTTAGATTTAAGCTCCCGCAGTTTTTTTCATAATAGCTGAGAGAAATGAAAAACACTGCCCCACACCCCTGCCCTCCCACGCATCACACACACCTGTCTCCTCCCCCTCAGAGGGCTTTCTGGTTCTGGCCCACCGGGTGTGTACAGCTGGGCTGTCCATTGCTCCTCCGGGGGCTGGAGGGCTCATAGGGCCCACAGTGACCCTCCTGGACTTCCTGTCTGGGTGGGTGAGGTGACATGTGTGTATTTTGCAAAGAATCAGTCCCCATTTGTACTCTCTCACCTCTCAACACACAGAGGCCCAAGCTCTCAGAAGGGATGGGGTTATGAACCCCTAGGCTGGTGGCCTCTCCTCAGAAGTTAAAGACCTCCGATGCATCTCCTTCCTCATTCCCTGTTTCTTATGTTTTTCCTTATTTCTTATCAGCAAATAGAAAACACATTTCTGTGGCAAAATCCTCTTTGCTTCCAGGTGAGTGAATAGTGAGAAAATGCTATTCTGCATCTAGATTGGAGGTTCCTTTCCTGACCTTAATTCTGTCTTAGGATCATTCATCGTCCTCTGGCCCTTGACCTTGGAAATAAATGATGCATAACAAGCATCTGGCTAATCCAAGACACAAATCAAGTACTGCAGACACCTGGTTAGAAGTACTCTGGTTAGGAGAGCTTTGGTGGTTGAGTGAGGAACTGCGGTTGCAAGATTTCACTTTCAATCTTCTTCCCCCAATGAGCTTCTGTAATCATTGCCTCACTGCTAGTCACAGAAATTCCCCAGCAAGGCCACAGGCTGCACCACTATGGAAGGACTAAGAGCTCATTGATTGGGGGCGGCTTCAGTTCTCAGACTTGAAAGTTCCTGAGACTAAACTGGAAAGTGGAAAGGAAAGATGCTGTCTCCATCAGCATGACTCATTTCATTAGGGATGGCTCTAGTGGAACAAAAGCCCAGGGTCTACTTTTCCATCTGTAATGATGTCAGTGAGCTGCCAAATGACCCAGCGCACGTAGATGACACTGTGTTCAACCCATGACGAAGGAGAAAAAAAGGTGACTTCAGTAGACGGAGGTAAGCTGTGCACTTTTTTGAAACATGAAGGCCGCTGGGAAATTTTACTCTGTGTTAAATTCAAGCATTGAAAGAGATATAGCTCTCTAGATAGTTCAGCATTTAGCAGCACTCAGAGCCCAAATTAGACTTTGCTTGGGTAGTCCCTGAGGACATATTTTGTCTTAGTGAACGCACAAAGTACAATCCGAAAGTGCTCCCTCCCGGAGGAGTCGCAGGTCACAAGCCCAGATAGCTCCTCTCGGCGACACGTGGTACATACACCACATCAGCTCCAGTTTGACCACAACAGTAAAATAAATGACAATCAGTCAATGAGTTAGATGTATGGTGATAGTAGTAATAGAATTATCTTTGCTGTCCCTGTTTCAGCCATGGAGCTGAGATGACTTAGACAAAACCCTAAACCCCTCTAGGGGAGGAGCTGGGATTTGAACCCAGACAGATGCACAGATGCAGCCCCCCACCCCCATCCATCTGTATTCTCAGGCAACAAGCATGTTGATGATGACAAGTGTCTGCTGAGTGTGCCTGTCCTGTGCCAGGCATGTTTATATTATCTGTGTGTAGAGCGCACATGGATCTGAGCATTAGATTAGGTTTCATTTCTTTATCTTTGAAAAACTGTATTACAGCACAGAAGGACGAGGTGAGGAATCTCAGACATGTCTCTAGAGCCTGAAAGTTATGCAGTACACTTCCATCTCTAATTATTAGTTATGATACCCCTTGCCTGCAGCATTCTTCCTCTGCCTTATAGATCTAGTCTCCACTTCTTTTACAAGGTGCATTGCGACTTTTACGATCCTACCAACAGAACTTTCATTGATGTCTATCACTTTTTTACATTCTGATCAAATTAATCATGTACACAGACCTTTACAACTCAATACTAAAAACAAAATATGGGCCTTCCATAGTGCCTCTGTCACTCTGTGTGCTGTTTCATACACTTTGCAATCCCATATTCTATTAAGCATAGCAAAGTGGTTCTATATAAAAATGTCTGAAATCTACTGGAAGCTTTCACAGTGTTGAGATGCAGGATAGTAACTTAGAGGCCAATCTGAGAAACAAAGGCTTGGTTTGAATTCCAGTTCCATTGCTAACCTGTGTTCAGGTTTTCTTTGAGCTTTAGTGTCCTCATCTGTAAAATGGAATGAAAACAGCATCATTTCACAGGTTGTGAGAATTCAATGAGACTAATGCACGGTAATAATAAAGTAAACACTGTCTATCAGCACACCCTGTTGACTCAGGTGCGAAGCTGGTGACTAGTATGAGCATCATATAAAGTCCAAGGACACAGGGCTTGGGGAGACAACTAAAATAAATACACAAGCTAATTAAAAAGTGTTTCCTTCCTTAAAGAATGCTTCTTCCTTTTCTCCCTTCCTTCCTCTCTTAAAAAAAACAAAATAAAAGCAAAATAAACAGCAAAAAAAAACCCCTAACATTGCCTATTATGCCTGGCAGATAGAAAATGTTCAATAAAAATAGACTAGAATTATTAATTTATTGCTGCTGTCATGCATATGGATATTAAATACCATTTGTTCAAGGTACATGTTTATTGTGGTTTAAGGTGAGCACATTAACCAATGTTAGTATCTCTGCCTTTCCAGGTAGGCACTAAAGACCTCAGTGACCCATGGGCGGCGCCATCATTCCAGAGGGAAGTGGGATGGTGGTAAAGGAAGCCATCCTTCCTTCTGCTCTGTGCTATTATCATAGCTCCCACAGTCATTCCAAAGCTTTTAACTACTCATGTCACCACGCTGAGCAATGCACAAAAGACTGGGGTAGAGATAAAACTCCTTTGGGAGCTCATGATCTCAAGGACATTTTGATGGGCATGTGAATTAGTACTTAAAGACAGGAAAAGAGAAATCTGTTAACATAAAACATTCCTAAAATGGAAAGAGACCTTTAGATTTATTCTAGTTCTCTAATTTTACTGATCATAGAAGTAAAACGACCTGCTTGCAGTCCCTCAGAGCTGAGACTAGCTTCCGGATCTCTCCGCTCGCGGTATTCCTTCCCCTCAGAGCCTCTGACTGCACACCTGCAGGAGGTGCTGTTCTCCTCAAACATAAGCCAAAGTGAACAGCACCTTTTAGACTTGGGCAAAATGCTAGCACTCTTTACAGCATAGATCTAAACAGATACTAAGTGTTGTCAAAGTGAAGTAACATAATGCGAATTTTCAAAAAGTTGGGGGTCCCTATTAAATAATTAGCTGTGGAGATCTGGTAGAAATATTTCAAAAATGTGTGTGGCAACACTGGGTTGGTATGGGTTTATCAAAATCAACTTGGCAATGTTCTGCAAAGACCAAAGTTTAACAGAATTCATGTTCACATTGTATAACTTGCTTCCAATCAGAAGAAATCCAAAATTAGAATCACCAACTTCCAGGCCCTTAGAGTCACAGTATCTCTCAAGAAGTCATTATGTCCATCTGATGATTTCTATCTGATATTTATCCTTACCCACCACCAACATCTGCACATCACTGAGGACTTTCTAACTACCCAAAAAATCTGCAGTCAAAAGTCCTTAAGCATGTCTAACTTAAATCTAGCTGGCTGCATTGCAAACTACAGCATTTAATATTATTCTTGTACATGCTTGTAGACTGAAGCATGCAGAATAAACTCACTCCTTGTTCTCTTTTAAAGAAAGGTCTCCACACCAGATTGCAGTTCTTCTCAAATCTCAGAAGCTTCATCCCTTTCCTGGTACCACACACACATGAATGACTTTAGGAAATAAATAAAGTGAGTGAAAAACAAGAATAAGGTAAATATTCTGAAACAGGAGAGACGTCAGAAGAAAACACTGGCATTTAATATTTTCAAAGCAACTGCATAGAAGGTTGATTGGGAAAAGGTGACAGAGAAGAGAGAAAAGAACCTGTCATTGAAGATAGTTTCATTGGAGAGGAAAAGAGGTACCAACAAATGAAATTTGACTCATCTTTGCAAGTTTCACTGAGCATGAAAACGTCCCTTTAAAATTTTCCGTGAACCAATGCTGGCTCTGGGATTTTTCCAGTGCAAAGGGAATCTGAGTTCAGGAGGCCAGGGGATAGGGAGGGAAGGGATTTTTTCATGCTGGGGCCTCTGAGACTGTCAGTTTAAAAAATGAAAGTAATAAGGAAGGGGCAAAGTGGCATTTATCATTCCATCTCTCCAGGCTCCTGTCTCTTTAATCAGCTAGCCTGATTTGCCCAGTAAATGATTCCAGAGAGAGAGAGAGAGAGAGAGAGAGAGAGAGAGAGAGAGAGAGGAGAGGGAGAGAGAGTGTGTGTGTGTGTGTGTGTGCCGTGCGCGTGTGTTGCAGCTCTGTCAATCCTTGGATTAGAACCAATGATTGCAGTTTGTAGGAGGGCTGTCCAGGGCCAGATTGTACGATGTGTCTCAGTGCCAGAGTATGAGTAGAGATAATTACTGAGAAGTCACACTCTCTCTCACCCTCGGCTTCTTGTGGTGCCCTTCAGCAAAACAGTGGATTTAAATTTCCTTCCAGGCGCTTGAGAGCAACGCAATCTGTCAGGAAAGAAAGAAAAAACTGAACCTGACCAAAAAGAAGAAAAAGAAGAAGAAAAAAAAAATCATGAAAACCATCCAGGCAAAAACGCACAATTCTATCTCTTGGGCAATCTTCACGGGGCTAGCTGCTCTGTTTCTCTTTCAAGGTAAGAGCTTGCTATTGATTTGCCTACAGAAGACCCAGGAATTGTACTGTGGTTTTGCTACGACTCGCAGACTCCTGAGTCGGCTCTGCTGCGTGGTTTGCAGGTGGAAGAGAGGGCGTTTAAACAGCATGGCTGGGACTTCATTCTCCCGACCAGGCTGTGAGAATATTGATTTGATTCTGGCTGCTACCGGAATGGGGGAATATATATGCATAAGTAAAATGTGTCTGAGCTCTGGTTAGGTCCGCGGCTGTGTGCTGGTCTCCTGGCTTTATGTACCATTCTTACACACATGCACCAAGGCGCACACACGTCAGCAAGGGAGAATTACAGATTCGGAGGGCAGGGGCTTGCTAATGAGTTGCTTATGTTACTGGGAAGAAATTGCAAGAGGAAACTTTAAATATTGGCCTGTGAACTTGCGAAGCTTCTGAAAGGAGCTTAAGGGAAAATGCAGGCTAGAAATAATAAGGCAGCGGCACATCTTAGAGGGTTCTGCCCAGAGATTCCATTTGAAAGGATGAATCAATTTGCAGCAGCAGTGGACAACTGTATTAGTTTGGAATGTGCTTGGGGATGTGTTTGTGACCGGGTGGCGGGTGAGGGAGGGGTGGGGGTGAATAACAACATAAAGGGTATGGAGAGCCTGCGCAGGGGCTGTGAAATTCTTTGGAAGCTTTTCTAAGTTGAAGGGAGAGAAGCAGTAAGAGTGGAATGCTAATCTTCTATTTATCAGCTGGGAAGTCCAGCACAGGGGCTGCTGTTGAGGGCTGACCCATGGCTGCTACCTGACCAAGGGTGCTCTGATGTTGGCTGTACTCGTTGGGGCACGTTTTAGCAGCTGTTTGCCCCTCGAGTCCATTGGCTGCACCGTGTGGTCCCCACTCTGTCCTGGCTCTCACCGTCCAGCAGCAGGGCTCTCCTCAAACCTGCTTGCTCCTTCCCGCTCCTCCTTTGGTGGGGTCTGGATTGCTTCTTTCACATCATAGATACCTGAGCTCAGAGGGACTGAAACAAGCTGAGAACTTTCCCTGGGTGGTCCAGCAGGGCTCTGGGAGAGGATTCCTTGCAGAAAAGAAGCAGGCAGAGCTCCCACCTGAGCAGCTGGATTCCCAGAGGAAAGTTCAGGCTCCCAGGGTGGAAACACATGGAGAGTCCCACCCACCTGGTCCTCACTCCCTGCCTGCTGTAACATGGAGTTCTCTTGGTCTTGCCTGCTGCCCCACAGTGCTGCTGACTCCTCTCCGAGGCTAGGCTTTGGGGATGGCTGCTGCCCTTTGTCATAGGTTACAGTGGTAATCATGTGGACCCACACAAGGTAGGCAGAGGGGCAGTCTGGGAAAAATGGAATGCCTTTGTAGGCTTGGCAGGGGTGCAGGGTGGAAGGCAAAGGTGGGTCAGAGGGGATGGGAGGGGATGACAAGGAGGTCCACAGCGTGGCTTTTCAGGGTACCCTTGAGTGCTGCTGGCTACACCCAGCCTCAGGATCCCTCTCCTCGCCTGTGTGGGGATTGGTGGGTGTCCAAGTGAAGGAGGCAACTTGGAGGGTTGCTTGGTCCCGCTTACGTAATACAGAGCAGCATGTGTGGGGGAGGGAGGTACACAGCTCTGCCTCTGGTGTGGGTATACAGGTGACCCAGTGAGATCAGAGCCTCAGCATTCGCTGTGGGGAAATCGAGTCTATGGCCACGTGCCCTCTGGGACATTGATTACCCTAATAACCTTGATAACTCTGAATAACAATAAAACTAACTAGGCAGTGGGTGGAGGATGGGATCAGAGGAAGAGAGACGGAAGGTCCCTTCTCTTCCATAGTTTCCACCTGTCCTGAGGTCTGTCTCTTCCATCTACAACATCAAACTGGAGACAGGGCCACACCTCTACCAGCAACAGCCCTTTGGCAGCAGGCCAGGAGCCCCAGGCCATACCGAATTTACATATACATTAGCATACATGACTTTTTTTCATCAGAAATAAATGCAAGGCAGCATAATGTCTGTTCACACTTTGAATCACCCTGCGTAGATGAGTAGAAAGAGATGGCACATTTCCCCAGGGAGAAAGCTATGGCCAGACGCTAATCTTGGGGCAGGGACCGCGGCAATCGGGACATCACAGCCCTCCTCACAACTGACTAAATTCTATCTGGACTTCCCGAGGTATCATGGCCCTATTTGTGCTCCCCACCTCAAACAAGCTCTGAGGGACTTCAAACGAGTCATCCTAGAGCAAGGCTGTCCAATTTTAAGGCAAAATGACCCCTACACCATGTGTCAGCTGGACCTGCAAGGATGATGTCTGTTTTCTCTGTCAGGAGCGGGAAGCCAGAGCCTGCCAGCTATTGCTTATCAAACTTACAGAATTACTGAGGCAGCCCAGGTCTTGCCTGCAATAATCCACCCCTATTGCATTGACCCAGCGGGACTAGTTAGAATGCAGTCCACATTCCAAGGCAATTTTTTCTTCTTCTCTGTTTTTGTTTGAAGCTACCTCTTGCTGGAGCTGCTACTTCCTGGGTTTCTTGCCTCCTTGAAAAGGTGGCTGGTGCTGGTGACAGGCAATCCCCCCACCTTACCCCCCTCACACACATCTACTCCCCCACCCCCATTCAGCCCGCAACCATGATCCAGCTTAGAGGGGGGAAGGAATTTCCATGGGAATCAGCACTGATTAGCAATGGGCTGGAGTGGGGTGGTGATTAGTGCTGGGGGCTCTGGCCCTAAGACACACCAGGTTGATTAACTAGAGGCTCCTCTTTCCTCTTTGCGGGCCTGGAGCTTGGAAGCTGGATCCCATGAGGTCCTTTCAGCACAACGCCCACCCTCTGCTGCTGAGAGGCTCTGAAAGGAATGGCTGGTGGTGTTACAGCTTGGCTCTTTCTAGAAATCTGACCATTTTCCTTCGAAGGATGAATGTTCCTTTTAACACCTCCTGAAGAGTTTGGCTCAATTCCTGTCTTACCTTTCATTTTCTCTCATCTCCTTACATTTCATATCAACTTACTTGCCCACTGGAGACCAAACACGGCAATGTGAAGAAGGAGATGGGGCTAAATCCATATTCTCTTTCAATCTGCACCAGCCACCATGGTCACCCTTTAGTGGGGCAGATCATCCAAGTTCCTGCCACTCACTCTCATGAGCCAGTGCCAGCTGTCCAGGGCTGTGAGAGATGAGAGCGGTAGATGAGGCCATCACGTTTAACTGCCAAAGTGAAAAATTGGTTTGAGATGGTGGGCCCCTGTGCTGGATGTTGGGGGCATGTGGGTTATGTGGACATGTGGAAGCAAGGCCAAACAATAAGAAGGGGAGGGAAGGACCTCCGGGCATCAGATTGTCCCCACCCCCCAACTCGCGGCTGCCAGCCTAGTAATTGCCACCTGAGGGCAAGTTGTAGGCAAGAGGTGAGTCGCACACGCAGAACACTGTCCTCGTCCTTGGCGATGGGCCTTGGAACCTGTGGTCAGGGTGCCTGGGAAGTCCCAGCAGAGACCAACAGTGACGCTGAGCTTCGTGACGTGGTGCTTGGGATGGCAGCTTGATCACCAGGTGCAGGGACTAGACCTGGCACTACTTCTTCCTCTTGCGCACTCTTAAAGTCAAATATAAGCCCACAAACCCCTTCCTGTCAGCTTTGATGTCTTGTGTCTCAGCTGTGTGGTCTTGCAGTCTGGCTCTCTGACAGTGTGCTCTTCAGGGACTGGTGGTCCTCTCCTCATGTTGTCTGCTCGGGGGCTGTCTTCATGCAGGCTCCTGGGCATGAGTGCAGGCTGGCAGCCCTGAGACACAGGATGGGCCTGTTACGGGCATCTTGTCATGATGAGGCCAACAAACTGATGTTGGCTGAAGCCACCACTTATCCCTTGGGATGAAAGGAACGCTCTTTTTATCCTAATAAGTAGCAACATTTTTGAATGAATACGGGACACGTGATTCTGACGGGCAGGAAACGCTTGCTGGAAAGATTCGCACATCTCTGGCTGCACAGATCTGGTTAGGGCTAGCGTGTCTGGGGTTGGGTTCTGGTCCAGGTTTGTAGATTTGGAGCTCATGGCCTACTCCTGCCCACCAACTTCAATGCTCCAGACGCTAAAATTAAAACAGCCAGTGGGAAACAAACCATAGCTTCCTATCTCACCATGGCGGAGAATGTACAGACCCTTCTGCTCTGAATGAGTACGTCTTCCAGAACTGGAGCTGTCTGGTGGCCAGAGCACAGCATGGCGGGGAGCATGTTCACCTGCACTCCAAGGTCCCTACCTCTGCTGGAGGGGACTCTCCTTCCCTCTGTGAGCCCCTGTCCCCACATGCCTGCCAGGTTGGGAGCTGCTCCCCTGGGGTAGGACAGACTCATTAATGCTGGGAACACTCCAGGCTTGTGGTGTTAAGTGAACTCCATGCTGAGACTGGTTGTATTTATGCAGTTTGCTTCCTTTCTGCTCTATTGGCTTGTTACATGTTTACTTTATGTCTATAGTCATTTGAAATTCAATAAAGCAAATTAAACATAAGAAATGAAAACACGTACAAGTAAAGTAATTTGAAAGCACACAGGTTGGTGGTGGGGATGGGGTCACTATCATTGCAGCCGCGCCCCTGGTGTCTTCTGCAATGCAGTGTGGTTAGTGTCCTGGGGGTGACTAGAGGGGTCTTAGAAGAAGCAGGCAAGAAGAGTTTTCCCAGGCAGACTTCTGCTCGCAGGCGCAATGCTGGCAGGACATATGGCAGGGAGGAGAGGTGTGGGGGAGGGGAGCAGCAAGGCCTTTTAGAGGGAAAAACACAAGCAACTCTAATCCGGATTAGCGAAGGTGGGGAAAGGGGGCCTGGATCCTCTGCTTTGGCTGTGATTTTGGTCAGTTGCTTCTGAGAGCCATATATTTTATTAAATGCATTTATTTACTGATGCAGCCTTCTGGACTCAACCTGCTCTTGCGATTGCTGCTTAAACTTCAAAAATGTGTGTTCATCCACCTTTTCTCTCATTCTCTTTTCCCTATTCTTCCTTCTTTTTCTCTCTTCTCCCTTCACCCATCCCTTTCTCTGTGACCCCTCTCTCCCCTGGCTATTCTCTTTTACTCTTTCCCTTTTTCTTTCTTTCTTTCATTCCCCTTCTCCTCCATGGGAAAAGTAATTGATCAGTTGACAGATCTAGGTCAGGCTGGCAGGGGATGTTCTGCTCCATGCAGGCTTGCCTCAGAGAAGGAGGGGAAGCCTGTCTCACTGAGGAGCCAGATGACAGCACACGAGGAGGAAGGGAGGTCCACACTGCCACGACAGCGACTTTCCTTCATCCCTACCAAGGGGTCCGGGATCCTGTTGATTACAGAGTCTTCAGCTATTTGATAACCCGACACTCCAATTTTCCATGTCCATTTTGTCTTTGCCTCTTTGCTGTTTTTTACTCCACTTCTATACCCTGCTTGTTCCAGTTTTCTCCTTCTCCCTTCCACTTGCCCTTCATTTTCTTCTTCCAAAACTACGACAGGAGATCACAGACTCTTCTCTTCTTAAGACATATTAGAGAAATGGCCTTTTGTTTATTTGCAAGAAGAAAAACAGGAACCTTGCCAGGAGAGCTCTGTAAGTCATTTGCAAACTGCAAAACAAACCAACAAAGATTCACATTTTCATTGCTGAGAAGAGAGTATTTCAAGAGAGACTGTCAAGCTAAGAAATCAAATATTGGAAAACACATTCCTCAGCTCTGTTACTAAGGACATTTTAGGTTACTAAATTCGATTTTTTCTTTCTTTTTTTTCTTCCTTTGGCATCTCTGAGAGTATTGCTCTTTATAGAAACAAGATGGATGGAAAAATTGGCTGGTTTTGGCTTCCCTTGTTCATTTAAATTTGCTCTCTCTAGAGATGCTACATTAGCTTTGTCTTGGTGGTGTCATCAAATTCTAACCAACCGATTCTGGCTAATTGTCGATTTGTTCATTGGTTCAATCACCCTGCAAGTGTTTATTGAGCATCTATTATGTTCCATATATTGTTTTTGCTTCTGGGAAGATTTCAGTAACTACAACCAACTAAAGAACGAGACCCAAGATAGTACAATCCCACAGTTGTGGCTTGGTATGCCTTCTTTTTTTAGTGCCTTAGGAAGCATCAGTAGAAGTGCCAGAAGCAAGGGGGGAGACTCAGTGACCCAGCCTCTGGTTTCTTGCATAAGAGATGATGAATGGCAAGAAATCAACTAACCCTCAGTCTTGGTTTTTAGAAAGGGAGCATTGGGAGTAGGCATATAACTCTGGCTCAATGTTAGTAATAAACAGGCAGTCTTGCCTTTGCTATGTCATGTTGTCTCCTGACAAGAGTTGCTCATAGATGTCTGTCTTTGTTTACCACACGGGTGGTGAAATCTGGTATAAGTTGGTTGACTTTGAGACCATTGTCTCTTGTCATTCAAGTTATTGGTTGCTTCTTGGTGCCACTGCCACCCTGTCAGAAGCCTGACCTCCTCCTTTGTATCCTACCTTCTGCACAGAACTAGAGGGCCAAAAGAGACTAGGGGGATCCACACTGAGGACCAGGGAGGGCCTGCTTCAGGTAGCCAGTGGGCAAGGTAAATGCTGTTCAGGAGACCTCTGTAAGGGACTCAGGGTAGATCTAACATGAGCCCCCTCCTGAGAATCCTTTTATTATCCATTCATTAAACCCTGATTTAGGGTTCCCAGAACAAAAACACAACCTTCCTTCTTTTTTCTCCTCTGGTACTATACAGTGGTTGAAACACTTATCTTCTTTCACTCCATCAAGGCAACTTCCATTCTCATTCTGTACTGCAGGTACCCCACCCTGCTTTCAGATGAGGGTCACCTGGGTGCTTGCATCTGCATTTCCATAGTGGTGGTGGTAATTACTCTTAGCTTTTCTCAAGCACAAGAAGAGTTAACCACCTTTCTCATGGATCCACGATTTGTCCAAGTCAAGCAGCATAGAGCAATTCTCCATCTCCTAACTCTGTGTCAGATGTCAGAAAGCTCTCTAGGGGAAGGTACAATGTAAATTTATTTGCAATGCACTCATTCTTTCAGTTTGTGGTTCTCAAGCTTGGTGTGCTATAGAATCGCCTAAGGAGCTTTCTAAGTATAGTGATGTCTGGATTCCATGCCAGACCAACAAAATTAAAAAATATTTGGTGATGGACCCCCCCACTCCATCCATCTTTTTAAGAGCTCTCTAAGGTGCTCTAATTTGTGACTTGGTTTGAAAACCATACCTTTAAAGTCATCTGAAAGTGCTCCATGGCCTTGGGTGAGGCACATCCCCTAGATGAGCTTCAGTTTCCACATATTTAAAATAAAATAAATGGATTAAATAAGTTTCCTTTCAAATTCAATGTTCTGCAAATAGTTTTTTTGTTTTTTTTTGAAGCTAGTACTTGGAAGGTAGTGGTGCTAAAAGAAAATATTCAGAAGTAGTCATCTCTACTTAACTAGAAAGCTAAGAATATAAACACAGCCACAGATGGACAACCAAAGTCAGAATATGAGTGGGATGTGCCATGGAGACATTACGTACTGTATCGTAATGATATATCAAACATCCATATTCGCATACATTTCTTTATAATGTATCTTTAGGATGGGAGGGAAGGATTAATTAGTCACGGCCTTTCAGGTAGGGGAGTCAAGAATGATAATGACTCTTCATTTATCAATCTTACAAGAGAAATTCAGGAACCATTCAAATGAGGGTCAAGAATTATTGTATTAGAGCTGAATTTAGAGTATGCTAAGTTATGGTGAACCTTGGAGAAGTTCCATTCCTCAGTGCAAAGATTTGTACAGCTTCCACAACCCCTCCCCAGAATCCTTTATCCTGCATGCTTCTTCCATTGCTCTTCTCATGGCCAGTGAAGGTTCACGCTCAGAACATCGGCAGCAATTTTTCAGCTTGTGTGTTAGTCAGAAGTGGTGCTGGCTCCACTCTCCAAGCCAGGTCAGCTCCTGCAGTGTATGGAGGAGTGAAAAATGTCTGCTTTTGTAGAGTCAGCAGACTAAGAGGCACATTGGAAACAGAGCTACCTTGCAGATTTGTGCCAAATGTAGTCACTGAGTCATCCACAAGGTGTTTGCTCCCCAAGATGTCTGCACTGCCGTGTCAGAAAACCCTAGAGTCACAAGTTCCAAAGAACTTTCTAGATGACATATTCAATTCTTCTCTTTGAACTCTGACACCTAAAAACACAGCTGCAATGTTCTCCTAGCTTCTGTCTCCAAATAAGGGGAACTTATATCTCTTTAGATAGTCTACTGTTTCTAACCATTATATTTCAGGAAGATAGAAGAGGGAGAATATCTTCTTACAGATTCCAGCCATTAGCTCTAGGTCTGAATGGAATTATAAGATGCTGGATGGATTGTTTGAGGTCAAACCCTGGCACTGCCACTTCTAGTTTGAAATCTTTGGCAATTTAATCAACTTCTGTATGATTCAGTTCTCTCCTCTTTATAGTGGAGATAATTGTGGAATATACCTTTAAGACTCTCATGAGGAGAAAATAAGTTACTGTAGATAAAGTGCTTGGAACAGTGCCTAGCAAATAGTAAGCTCTCAATAAATATTGCCTAATAGTATTATGATTGCTATGAATGCTACTACCCACAGGACAAGTGTAATTTCTTTTCCACATGACTTTTCTTCAAATATTTGAAAGTGAGTTCCCCTCCCCCACCATCTTTCTCAAATCTCCTTTGCACTAGGTTAAATATTCTGAGTTTTTCCTCTGATCTTCTATATAATCATCCATAGAACGGGTTGTTTGCCCTTTTCTAAAGCTGTCTGACTTCTCAGTATTCTTCATAAGCTGTTCATTTCTCAGGGTGCTCTGAGAAGCCCATAATAATATAGGATCTGGCCTCTCTGGTTGCTAAAGCCAAACAGGATGAAGTCTCAGCTCTTTGGAAGACATGGAAAGTTTAAATATCTGGTCCAAGTTTTTGAGCCTCACCTATTCCTCTGCACGTCCCATTCCATAACCTTCTTGAAGTTTGCTGCTGTTCCTCCTCCTGGCACATGCAAACACTCTTCCCTCTGCTAAGAACTGCCCTTATCCACCTCAAAACACTTAACATAATGAAGACACAATTCCAGACTCAGCGTCTCTTTGAAGTCCCTCATTTCTTACTTTGCTCCTATATCATTTCTGTGCTTAGCTTCTTTCTGAATATCCGCCACACATTGTGAAGTGAGCCACTTAGTTGTCCAACTCCCCTACCAGACTGTGAACTCCTGGAGGTCAGGGACGCTTTACTTAGCATTCCTAGCACACCTAGCATAGTAGTTGGCTCAAGGGTGACCCTTGATGCTTATGGGTGGAAAGAGAGGGGACAGACAGAGATGGGGAGAAAGGCGTGAGATCCCAGTAAAAGTCATATAACTTGATCTATTTACAGTGAGCTCCTCTTAATTTGACCCCTCATTATCCTATGTCTGTGTCACTTTACTATACACACAACAACCAGAGTTCAGAATTCAGCCTTTCAAAAGTCATCTTTTCAGATTTAACTCTCATCTTTTTTTCTGACAAGATCTCTTTTTTACTCTGAATCTGTAACCCCATATATTAGTAATATTGCCTGGTTGTAATCAGTCATAAGGCATATGTATAGGCACCTAAATAGTGATAGATGAACTCAATCCAGCTAAACTCACCCAAGAGCAGGAAAAAGTCAGTCTGGTGATCAGTAGACACAATGACTAGAAGAAGGAGTGGCTGTCTGAACTGATGTTAGCATCAGAGGGAGTGATAAGGACAGGGAAGGTTACATCTAAAAAAGAGGAATGTGACTGGATGGATTTATTTAGCCGAAGAAGATGAAGTGGACCAGAGTTTCTTTCTCGCTTCTTCAAATCTTCTTTTTCCCCTTTGTCTACGAAACTTTCCAATAGGATATTTTACTCTCCTTCCAAACAGTCAAGAAGAAATTTGACCCAGTCATGGAAAGGATTAATTGCAGCTTCTTTTCCCCAATGCAATTGGTGATATGCAGAAATCCACAGTTGGATAAGCCATTTTGTTAATTCAGAAAACAAATAAAATTTAATTAATTGCTCTATATTTCTCCTTTCTTTTCTCTTAAAACTTCTTAATAGAAAGAACTAAATGCCTTATCACCATTTTTATTACATCATTGCAGTGTTGAAGCCTGTCCAAGGTCAAGAGCATTTAATCACAAAACCCAAAAGCTTTTTCAGAGACTCCTAGACTTGTGAGATACCCTGGCATTTGCCTAGTCTCCCACAAAAAGCAGTAATACCACCTAAATAATGCTCATTAATTCCTTTTCAATGATTCCAGAGATTTTCACTGAGCAGATTCTTACTAGAGGAGTTGTGGCCCCCAGTTCTTGCTGTCTATCAGAATAACCCATGGAGATTGTTACAAACAAACACATAAGTCCTCCAGCTCACCAAAATTCTAACTGATAGGTCAGAATAAAGCAGGATCATCTCCACTTTGAAATAACTACAGATGATTCTATTGTGCAGGAATAGGTGATAATGATTGATATTAGCACCCCTTTTCATAGTTGATAAACTCCATGAGAAAACACTATTCTGTAGGAATGTTTGATGTTTCTTAGTAACAGTTCTATTCTTTATGAATAGTGCCCTGAATTTGCTCAGGGCAGCAATTTGCCCATTTAAAATACTCACCTCCAAGATTCCCTTATTGTTGTATATCACAACACAAGCACAAGCTTAGTGGATGTGGTTTGGAGAATTGTGTTCTGGAAGCCTGAGTTATTTGAACTTTACAATTACCTCCCTTTTCTTCTTGTTTTCTTGTCTGTGGAGGAAACAACTTGCAGACGGGAGGACAAGAAAACACATGTTATAAATGGCAAAGAAGGAAGTTTTAGGTTGAACCGAATAGGCTTGCTACTTTGGTAAATCAAAAATATTTGAGTACAGATAATTTTATATAGTTCAATCTAATAGAAGGTCCTCAGGTTCAAGATAACATAGCAGCTATATCAGCTCTGGAATACTTCAACACTTAAGAAAAAAAATCCTTTTCTAATTATACTTCTATTACTTGCAGCTGAATACAATCCTAATGAGTCTACGTGTAGTAAACAGCTTGCCTTTACCTAACTTCTGACAGTTATAGCTGTGAAAAATTCAAGTAATATTGTGTGATCGACTTTTTAAGAGATTATCATTAAGGACCATACTTATCTTGACTGTCTTAACTCCTTCCCATGATTATATTACTTAAGTTCTAAACCACTAATCATCCAGATCATTGTCTTCTGAACATTCTCCAGTTTCAGAACGATACACTACATGGTCTACCATCTTATAGATGTAGTCTGATTAGGAAAGTGGAGAATAGATTATTACCTACCACATTTTGGATATTGTCATTGTCATTGACTTATATTGATTTAGTTGTTACTCTAGGAGAAAAAAGATTATAATACAAAACCTTTACTACCTTGTTTATAGTTAATTTTCTTTAAATATTTTCTTTCAAGTGTTTAAAATGTCATTATAACTTGGGTTTATTATTGAAAACTATTGAGATTGCTTTGGGTTCTTATGAGCTATCATTATAAGCTTTGTGCCATCTCCAAATGATATAGGCACGTCATCTATACTTTATCAAGGTGAATTATATTTTTTATAAAAAACAACATGGTCAAGTTCTTACTTACATTTATATTTCATCCACTGCAGAGTGATTTATTCATATCCTACTGTGTGTCATACACAAATAACATGAGACATATTTCCTATATTCATTGAAGTAGACAATACAATGTAATATGAGGTAGCTAGAATAAGAGTAAGTCATGCTTGCTATAGTGGCATACAGGAGATTTTTCAGGTTATAGAAGCATCTTAGAAGGAAGAAATGTTAAAGCTGAAACACAAAGGTGACTAGATCAACTGGATAAGAAGAGATATGAGTGTTACAAGTAGAGGAAACTGCACATGCCAAAGCCTAGAGGCAAGAAAACATTGTAGATTTCTAGGAATCCAATATCCAATCTGGCTAGATTGAGTGGGTTTGTGTGACTTTGTGAGCCAACGGGAGAATGGAAGAGAGATACCGGTAGAAACACAAGAGGTGTAGGTAGAAATCAGATCTTGAATGACCTTATGATTCTTATTAAATATTTTATACTGAGATGAAAATATGTCAAAGGATTGCATGCCAGATAGTAGCATGTTTAAATTTGTGGTTTTCATTGTTAAAAAACATTATTTGGTTTACATAAAAAAGTCAAAATATTGCCTGAGGATTAAAGAGGATAAGACTAGAGGGAATACACCTCTTAGGGAATGGTATAGCCAGTCAGGCATGAGTTAATCAGAGTAAGAGATGCAGAGATTGAGAGATATGGGAGTATTCAAGAATCATGGAGATAAAGCGGTTATTTCTTGGAGATGGAGAGGAAAGATAATGATAAGTGATAAAGCAAAGTAAATAGAGCTGCCAGATTTTTGGAAGGGGCACATAGGTGAGTTTAGGGAGAGCGTGATGCATGCAGTGTGAATCATGATGGTTTGAAGGTGTCTACTGGGTTTTTACAAGGATTTTTTAAAATATGAAGTTAGCTAGCTGGATCTGGATGAATCTGAAATCTGGAAGGGTATCTGAACTTGATGAGAGATGGTCTTCAACACATATACAGTTAATTACCCTGGAAGAGGGTAGAGAGTAAATGAAATAAAGGCAGACCGCTAGTATTCTAAGATTGGTAACAAAAGAAATATGGAAATAAAATTGGCAAGAAGTGGCCAAAAATATCTGAGATAAACCAGGAACATGTGATGGCATCTAGGTCAAAGAATATATGTTTGGGTAGGAAGAAACATTACAATGTCACATGCTACTGAGGATCAAATGAGATTATACTTAGTGACAAGAATATCTTTATCCCCTTGGAAAACAGTTTGTGGGATGGAGTCATAATGTAGAGGATAAAAGTGGGGTGAGAATACAGAAAACGTGCATAATTATTTCAAAAGCTGTGGGAGTTGTATAAATATAAGAGGAAGAATGTAGGGAAACAAAGTAATTGCAGCTGTAGAGAATGGTGTTGCTTTTGTTAGAAGGGAAAGATCTTTGAATGTTGATGAGCAGGGCCAGTAAGGGCGGATATGAAGGGAAGATGTAGGAGATGACTGACCAAGTGAGGAAAGAGAGTTGGAAAGGTGGCAAATCTTGAGCACAGGCAGAAGAATGAGTCTTGAAGAGAAGGAGAAACTCTAGTCACAATACTATTTAAAGTAAGGAAGGAGAAAAATATTTGAGAACTTCCATTATGATTAGATTCAACTGTAAACAACAAAACCTGCAAAATATAAGTGGTTTAAATAGACAGAAATTTATCTTTGGCTATAAAAACTCTCTACTTATTCATGGATGGTGTGATGCACTCGTTTCTGTCATTTGGGTCTGTTGTAACCAGGCTCTGATGGCAGCATCTGGGTACCAGAAAGTGGGATGAAAGAAAAGTAAAGGAGGAGTAGAATGCCCAGAATATACTCACCCCACTTTAATCCGCCAGACAAATGTCCTTTCTGGAAGCATCACAGGGCAGCCTTCCTCACATTCCCTGGGCCAGAGCAACATTGTTACATTTATATGCCAGGGGCTGTGGGAATAGCATATCCACATTGGATGCCCATGTGCCCAGACAAACTGAGGGGCCTAGAAACACGAGAAGAGACAATTAGCGTGTTGTCAGAAACCAGGGATCACTAGAACTCCCTTTAACAAGGATTGAAAAGGTCCTTGGTCCTATGCACACACGTATGCTACTGGCTTTGTAGAATCTAACCATGGGCTTTCAACAGCTCTAGTCTTTAGGGAAATGCAAATCAAAACCACAAGGAGATACCACTTAATATCAATTAGGAAGGTTATTATTTAAAAAAAAAGAAAATGTGTTAGTGGCTCAGTCACTATGGAAAATAGTCTGATAGTTTCTCAGAAAGTTCAAAATGGATTATTATATGATCCACATGTAGATATACATACCCCTAAATTGAAAGTAGTGACTCAAAGAGATATGTGTATATGAATGTTTATAGTAGCATTATTCACGATAGTCAAACAGTAGAAGCAACCCACATGTCTATTAATGGGTAAGTATGATATAAATGTACATATACATAAAATCAAATATTATTAAATCTTAATTAAATTAATGAATGAAATTTTGACACATGCTTCAACATGGATGGACCTTGAAAACTTTATGCTAAATGAAGAAAATGAGACATAGAAGGACAAATCTTGTATAACTGCAATATAGAGGGCACCTAAAGTAGGCAATTTATGAAGACAGAAAGTAGAAAGGAAGTTCTCAGGGACTGGGAGGAGGAGAAAATGGGGAGTCTCTGTTTAATAGGTACAGTGGTTCTGTCTGGGATGAAAAAGTTCTAGAGATGGATGGTGGTGATGGCTGCAGAGCTGAGCGAACGCACTTAATGCCACCAAAGTGAACACTTAAAATTTTATGTTATGCATATTTTACCACAATAAAGGAAAATGAGAAAAAGAGAGAGAAATAATTATCTTTTCTGGCACAGTGTGCAGATGAACTTTCAGGCATGGTGACAAGGAGTTGAAGAAGGCATTTGCATTTTATGACTTTATTTTCTCTGAGCATACTTGGGTGAAGAGGTCTGTTTGCTGCATGTGTGTAAAGGTCTAGGTATGTGTTCACACATTTCTAGACTGCTTTTTTCCAGAAAGCAGAAAAGGACTGAAAAAGTTACCTGTGTAATGAGGTAGGTAGTTGGGAATCAAAAGGATTCCACATAGTAGTTATTACTCACTCCATCCCTCATGACATTGTCTTCTTTTTGCATTTTTTAAGATTATAATATGATATACTTATAGCTTACTATTAATAGATTTTTCTGGTTCTGGCCCTACCATTTAGGAGGTGGTTGCTAACCCAAAGCATTCAGAGCTCATATCCAGCATATTCTTATGTGGACTTTCTAAGAAATTACAAATACATAGTTTAACATTCACAGTTACCCTGCACATCCCTACACAACACAGTTCTTGATCTCCGCATCAATCAGATTATTCTTTTCCCATTCCAATTCTTTCATTGACTCTAGCTTTAGGAATGGAGATTTTTCTGAACTCTCTATATTCCTAGCTACAAAGTGGGATATTTGGACTTCCTTGGAATATAGTTTTCATGTTTAGTTGAACTATTCTTGTGAAGCCTGTCACAATACATGAGAAAGCAAAAGCCAACAATTTTACTAGGTGCTTTTTGAACAGTGCAGCTACTAGTGACTGCCATCCTATCAGTTTTCCCCAGCAACTACCCTTCCTCTTACTATAAGCGCACAGCAACTCAGAGTCATTTAGTCTCTGAGCCATCTTTGTGTCTCTCCCACTCTGCACCAATCTGCTGCTGTCTCAGCTCAGACTTCAGTCACTGCTTGTTGAATTAACACAACTACTATGTTGCCTGCTACTAGGTTACATCTCAGCTTAATTTATCCTCCCTCTTGCCAGAAATCAGTCATCTTACTAAAAATTAAAAAAAAAAAAAGTCACCTTGGTCCACTACTTAAAATTTCTACCAGCTCTGCCTGACTTTCAAGATAAACTTCAAGTTTTTTAACTTGACCCAGGAGGCCCTTCCCAACTCCCCTCCAGCTCATTCTCACTCCATCTCCTAGCATTGTCCTCATTCTGCCCTGTCATGCCAATGACCCTGGACACTGCTATCCTTCTATGACTCACATGCTGCTCTCTGCCGGGAAGTCCTTCCTGCAGGATTGGCACTGAGAAGCACTATGCCTGCTTGTTTTAATGTTGAAGGTGATGGAGTACCTAAGACCAGGAAAGTAACTTAAAAGACTGCAAAAGGAGAGCAGTGTTTTGAGATCTACTTTAACCTTTATTTCTATACTTAACCTTCCTGCAGATCCCTTACCGCAGTTCCTGAAATAGGAGGTGCGTGCTGTGCCACACACACCATCCGCACCATGGCGTCCCCAGGTGGCCCCCGAATCAGGCCATCTGGGCTACTGAAATGCACTGCTATTCTCTCAGGAGACTGGCACCCAGTGCAAGAACCACAGACGTAAAGTCCTCATGATGCTCTTGCGGAGAGAGTTGGGACCAGCAGGGTGACTCTGATATCTGGGTACCGCATATCAAGGCAAGAGTCACGAATGCGCCCTCCTGGGAGGGTTCTCAGCTCTCTCCAATGTGCCCCCTGAGACAAAACCCACCTTGTTGGCATGTAAGCCATGAAAAGACACAAACCATGTACGTAAAGACACAGACGTGTTCCCTTTTGCTCAGATTGCCAAAATTAGCAAATACAAATCCAGGTGGCCCAATAGTTTGAATTCCAAATAAGCGGCAAATAAATTTTTATTATGCACAGCACATATTGTAGGAAGAATTCACTATTTATCTGAAATTCAAATTGAACTGGGCTGCTTTCTACTGTTGTTCTGTTTTTATCCTTTGTCCACAAGTGTTAGGTATGGAATGGAAATAGCCTGATCAGAATCAAGTGTCTAAAAGCTAGAAGTAAGTTTTCATATTCTTTTTACTAAAACTTTTTAATGAGGATTCTATGATTTAGTGGAGAAGAAGAGAATAGCCACTCCTTCTGGTTCAATAAATTATTTGCAAAGTGTACATTAGGGGAGAGGGGGCAGAGAGAGGGAGATTGAGACAAGGTAGTAGTTGCCAGGGCTCCGCACACCAGAAAGTTCCTCCGTGGGCTGAAATAACTGAGCACCAACAACGGATCGAGGTCTGAGTCTGTATTCCCACAACAGTGAGACAGGCTCCAGGAGACTGAGTTCTCTCCCTGGGGGACCCGGAGGTTTTCTGCCGCCCCTCTTACCTGTCCCAGGTGACAGCAGGAATGAAGGACAGTTTCCTAACAAGAGGCAGCCAGGGGAGCGGACTGCTGATACAACAACTTGCTGTGCCTGGAATATCCATCCGCCTAACCTTCTGCAGAGCGGCAGCAGGGTCGTCACGGGGAATTTCAGGTTTTATCACTCGCCTGGGCGGCAGGTTTTCTGGGAGCCAGCATCCTTCCCATTGTGTTTTCCAGACCTGCAACCTCACAGGTTATCTAGGGAATAACATGTGAAACAATTCCCTTTTCTGTACACCCCACCTCCTTGCCTGCTTCTGATCTGCTTGCATTTATGCAAATGACTGGAAAAGCAGTTTGGGGCTTATTTCTGAAGCTTTTAAGGGCTTCCTAAGAAGCCTATTATTGAAAAATCAGAAACTGAAAAGTAACTTCGTAGACAATGAATTAGCAGCTCCGCCGCTGTGTGTAATGCCGAGTGTACTGTAACTGGCTGCATTACAAATAGGAACTCCCCTGGGATTCGGTAATCAAACACGTGGCAACAGGTTGTCTGTTTCAACAGAGTGAGTAATCAAAGGAGATTTGCGGTTAATCCAAATATAACAGACAAGCATCCCAGCGAAGGCCGGGAATAGCAGCACGTGGAGGGGCGGGCCAGTCCAGGGCTCCCTGACTTGGACTCCAACTCTTGCCAGTGGCGGGAACTTTGAGGACACAAAATTCTCCATCTGTGCACTTGAGGCACCAGCTACATAAAGGGGAAACTGAGGCTTGGTTTCAAGGGAAGCAAAGCAGAATGCTAACCTTAGCCTTTGCATCTTCCCTTTGATCCATGATGTAACATGGCAAAGGAAATTAACTGGTATTCGGAAATTTGCTTTTAAATTCTGAGTCCTATGCTGGTTAAGAGAGTGAACAGGAGCTCGAAGGAATTACCCCTTCTCGTTAGAAAGTGGTAATGTGGATGCAGTGTTTTAGGAGACTGAAGAAAGTATGTCTATCTCTATGCTTCTCAAAGTGTGGTCCCAGCAACATTAACCTCAGCAGGGGACTTACCAGAAATTCAGAATCTCGGGCTCCACTCTAGACTTATCAATGCAGAGAAACTCGGAAGTGAGGTCAGCAGTGTGTGAAGGAGTCCTTGCTGATGTTTGGGAACCACTGGTTATTCCGATACCTGAATATTGTAGGTAAGACTCAGGGTCCTCGTGTATATGCGTGTGTGCGTGTATGTGTGTGTCTGTGGTATGTGTGTATATATACGCATATACCCATGGCTAATTCCAGCTCAGGGCATGGAGCAGTTCTGTGTTCACCTCCCTGTCTTGATTCCAGCTACCACACAGGGCCATGGGGAAAGAAATTTAACACTTAATAAACATGTACTAGAACTCGGTACCAGGCACTGGTAAATGTTTAATATGTGATATTTTATTTAATCCTTTTTACAACCTTACGAACTAAGTGCTGTAGATATTATCATATTGCTGCACAAATTTTGGTGCACAAAGGTCAACTTGCCCAGATCTGGATGTTTCCTGAGCCTGTGCCCTTTTGTCTATCTCACGCAGCATCTCTGACACATGCAGCCCTTGTCCCCAAAATGCCTTGGCTGCCACCTCTGCAAGCAACTGTCAGCCTGGCAGGGCCCCAGTTCTAGGTTTCCATCTCTCCCACCCTACCCGACTCCTTGCCTCATGTTAATTTCCCACCTGAGTACTGAGTACTTTATAAATAGCAAATCTAAAATGAATTTTCTACCAGCGATCATTAGCTCCCTTGACATCCATTAAACATTCTCGCAAGCAGAGTGAAGTGACAAAAGGGATTGATTTTTACAGTATGCTTAATAGGGGAAAAGAAAGAAAGGTGTTGACAAGTCCTTTTTTTTTTTTTTTTCTGTTCTGATAGCATGAGGAATTTGAAATCAGTCAAATGACTTTGATATGAAAAAAAGAGACTAGAATTGGGGGTGGGAGGAAAGAGGTAGGGAGAGAAGCAGCTACCTCAATACCCTACTCAGCCCATTTCTGTCTCCATGACAGGTAAACATGAAGTTAGTTAGCTCCTGCCAGGCACCAAGATGAATATGTCAGATTTAATGCTTCAAAATATATAGGGTCCAACCTGGGGAGGGAGTTGGGGGGTTGGGGGAGGAGAGGCAGCAGTGTTAGGGGAGAAGGAAAATAACCAATCTTCTGCTGAAACTATTGGAAGAATAAATGTATTGATATAATAGTTGAAGTCAGAGAAGGCTAGCATATGAGGCACTGTAGCTGAAAATTTAACTTTGATTTCAATTTTCATATTTGTCAGCAATAATTAGATTCACGAAATGTTTTGCCACTGTTCTAAAATACTAATAAGTTAGGGGCCTGTGTACTGTGGTTAATGGAGTCTTTTTTTTTTCCCTAGTGGTCTAGAAAAATTCCATTAAAGCAAAAAGTCATTCCAGATTACAGAGCTTCCACACCCGTGGACTTTCTCCTCCAGTAATGCCTTCCCAGAGTGGGGAGCCCTTTGCTGAACTGTGGAGCCCCTGGCTGAGAAGGGGGCTGGGATTCATATGGCTCAGCTGTCCATCATTGCTGACCTGCACAGACCTGTGTGAAGGAAGCCAGTCAACAGAGACAAAGGGAGAAGCAAATTCAATAAAGCATCACAGCTGGGAGGATGAGCCTTTATAAGCATCACCTCCTGGCTCAGGCTGAAGAAAGCACAGGGCAAGAGGGTGGCCCGGCATGTGGGGCACCTGGCCCTGGCTGAGAAGTGTGGCTTGTGAGTGGGACAGCCCTGCCTCTCACCAAACCAGCTCCCTGCTAAAGACTTAATGGTGATGCCTCTCCGGTGGCAGAACCATGAGGTCCCTGTCCCGCTCTGAAAGACTGAGTTCTCCAAGGACAGGGTTTGATTAAAAGGCCCACAGTCTATTATTTTGAGCAGCGTTTCTGTGGGGTGTCTGTCTCTTCCTCATAGCCTAGGGACTGCTCTGCAGATCAATGTGTGGTGGCGGGTAGGTGCCTGCACTTCCATGGCTAAGTGTGTACTGGTCACACTCTCCAAAGTCCCGGTGGATAAAGAGGGACCTGTGGCCTCCCTCCCTCCTTCTACCCTACCTTCACCCGTGGTAGGGACTGTGTGTGCTGGGCCCATTTGGATGGGCTGGCCTCTCTCTGGGACTCTTTCCGGGACAGATGGCCTCTCTGAGACTTCTGTGTTAGCGTATCCCTTGAACTCTGCCAGGATACTCTTAATTTTCCTCCCCTAAGTACTGAAGAGAAACCCCAAAGTGTCAGTTTTAAGCTCCCCATACAAAGAAAAAATAAAGCAAACTACACAGGACCCCATGCTTCCCTTTATTTCCCTTCTTCTCCATTCCCATTCATGTTAATTTGTGCTGTGCTGAGTCTCATAGCAAATTAAGTGGGAATGGGCTAACCCTACATTTTAAATGGGAAATGATGGTGGAGAGTGTAGAGGGGTAGGGAACCCCAAACCCTGCCAGAGCTAACCATCAACTGGGATAAAGGAGGACTTTCAGAAATCCCCTCTAGAGGGGATAGCCATCACCACCCATTCCAAGAATAGCAACTCCCTCCCCCAACCCTCCCACAGGACCCTGCTTTCTGGGCCTCTGCCCCAGGATCCCCCTCCCACGCCTACCCCTCCTAGAGGACTGAGAGCTGAGTCTGTGCTACTTCCCCCCCACACATAAGCATCTTCCTTTGGCTTCAGCCTCTCCGCCCCGCCTTCCTTGCCTCTTCCCACCAATTGCTATTTGCTACTGCCTTGCTTTTCCCTAGTGGCATGTGCCAGATCTTATCCCTCTGCAGCCCTTGAGGATGAAAGAAGGAGGGGATATTAAATCCACCAGTGATACGCGTGGCAATTGGGAGAGGCTTTTGTTGTGTCATTTCCTACCTCCTTCAGCCTATTAAGCAAACAAAAGTGCTTGTGGAATGAGAAATGTAAATGGCCAACACAAGCCGATTAATCCTAGATGTACAATTCCATTAATAAGGCCGCTTTTTAATAGGCAGCTTTGGCAGCAGCAGCGGGCAGACCAGGAATTGATGTATTCTCTGTAATTGTATTGCAACTAATAGGATATGAAGAAAATTGTACCGGAGAAGCAGGTCTTTCAACACCATTTTCCAATCAGCTAAAATAATGACTTTCGGCGGAAAGACTTGAAAAAGTAGTGGCACTCACAAAAATATAACATCAGCCAAGTTATCCATTATTCTGAATCCGAGTTTGGGGGTTCTTTTCTTCTTTCTCTTCGATGACCCCCCATCTCTCTCAGCCCCTCCATGGCCCAGTCCTCCTGATGCCGAGATGGTTCTGCCTGCCTATTTGGGGAGGAAGAGAGTAGTGTGCTCCAGAGAGAGAACAACAGAACCGACCCAGTGTTGGTTTTTAAACTTGATAGTCAAGTTTTGATGGTTCTTTACCTCTCCAAATTCCCTTCCAGCTCCCTAATGAGGTGAATCTGAGTGCCTTTCCAAAGATCAGGCTAGGAGAGCAGCAGAGAGCATTCCAGGGCCGATATAGAATGGGATGCACACGTGTGCTGCTTGTCTGAAGTGACTGCCTGGCCATGGACTGGAGCTTCTCTGGGAAGGGTAGCCATGCATTCTCAGTTATGGATCCATTCAGTTATCACTCAACATAGAAGGATGGTGGGGACTCTGTTCCAGTTTATGGCAACATAGCTATGAATAAGGCACACCAAACACTCCATCCTTGTCCTCAAGATGCTTGCAGTCTATGGCATCAGCAGTGTTTATTGAGCTGGTGCTTGATGTTATATCCAGTGCTGGGTCCACTGGCTGAGCCCACTCTGTCCAGAACAAGAGCACCTCTGCTGTTGTTGACTTTTCTGTGGGCTGGAGCCAGGACCACCTCCCAGCGACTCTCATACCCTTGTGACTCTCCTGGTCACTGGATCTCTCTCCTGCCCATCTGTATGTGGACTCTGACCCTCCTTTGGTAGAGGCTGGAGAGTAAATATAAAAAGAAAAGGCAAAGCACTTTTCAGTTGAAATCCCCAAGGAAACTGATGTGATTGCTGTACAGAAATGGTTCCAATAAGGGCAGAAAGGAATATTGCTTTTATAGCTTTTGGGACATAAAACATTTAGAAAATGTGATTGACTGACAGGGTCTAATTTATCATTTATCTCATTCCCTCTGCTCTCTCGCTCTCTCTTTCTCCCTACAACATACAGGCAGACACACACAGGCAAACTTTTTTTCCCCCCTTTTTGCTTTCCTTTCTTCTCTCTCAGAGACTTGGATTTATCATCATTCTGTTAAGCAGGAGAACTCCTGTGGCTATCTATAATTAATGCTCAGAAACCTGCCAATCCGTTTAATGACACTGGCAGGTCATGGCCCCCTTATAGCTCTCCATTAATCATCATTAGAACAGCTCTGAGTTTTTACATTCTTTTTAAATGTTAATTCACCTCTGTAATGCTCCTTTTAGTTAAAACCATAAAGAGGCAAGTGGTGCTCCCTCCATGTGGCCCACCAGGGGAAGGCATGGTGGAGTTGATAAGGCCTGGCTCTCTCCTCTGTTCTTTTGCCCTCCACCTCCTATCCCCACCACCAGATATCAACCCAGTTTGTTCTTTGGTTGCCTCTACTGATCTTTTAAAAAATGCCTGGTGGCTTGAAGTTCTGGGCACATAAACACATCCTGATATCGTTGGACTCCCAAATCTGAAGCAATAATCAGTGATAAATGATTGACCCAGGGTTGTAGTGTGGTTTGGGGGCTGTCGAAATGTTTTAGCATAGAAAATTGCAGAGGTAAGTTGAGTTCAGAATGGTCCATGTGATTTTCCCAACTTTCAAGAATGAGCAGGACAGCAGAGGTTACGGAGAGAACTCTTTTTTTGCATCAAGATTGCTCACCACTTGCCTCGTTTTTGTCACTAATGGACTATGAGACTTTGGGCAAAACATTTAACCTCCCTTCTCATCTAGAAAATGGAGCCCATATCTGTCCTGCCTAACTAATAAGGTTAAACCTGTAAAGATTAAATGGAGTTGAAATTATGCTACTCTTTTAAAACTGATATATTGATGTGAAGTGTCAGTATTAGTATCACGTCTTGGCTTTCTCTGTCACTTCTCATCTCTATCTCAGCTTCCTGCTGTCGCAGCACCCTGTCATTACTCATACCTATGTCGATCCTCACCTCTCCACATCTGTTACACTTAAATTATATTTATCAAGTCAGAAATGTGTATTTTGAGTCACCGAAATGTATGTAATTGAAAGAATATTAAATTGGGAGTAGAAGAATCTAAATTTGATAATTAGCTTTATTACCCATAATCTGTGCAACTCCGAGCTGCTTGATTTACCCCTCTGAGATTCATTTCTCTCATTTTTGTACATCATTGTTTTCAAGGCCCCTCTATATCATGAATTATGTGATTTATTACTTCCCCATGAGCCTGTCCAAAGAGCAATGACAGTGACTCCAGTCTAACATGACAAATGTATCCCTTTCACCATTTGAGCCTTTAAATTCTCCTTGTCTTGTTTAGAACTCAAACAAAAGTAAACGTAAATACATGGGGAAATGGAAATCATGTGTTTAATTTATTTTTGACTCACCATTTGATTTTTCTTGATGCCTCCCTTCTTTGTGCTAGGTATTTAGAAATATGAACTTGATCTTTATTCAAGGTTGTGTCAAGTCCACACACTAAGCCTAAGGACTTCTCCAAGATACAGGCACTTCATATATTTCATCATTCACTTTTCCTCTAAAGGAGGCGAACCACAATTTATAGGGGAGTGAACTGAGGCTCGAAGAGACAGACGTCTGGTCCAAGTTTCTGTGCACATTGCAGGGTCATGGGGTCACAAGTCGAACTTGAGTATTAAGTCCACATTTTTGTTTGTATTACTTCCCCTTTCTTTGTCTATTCCCCCGGCTTAGTTGGATGAGGATGAGGCGATAAAGCTTGGGTGAAACACAGGTGTGCTCTGATGGCTGTTCTTGTTCCTGCATGAATTATAACCAGTGATCTAGGATTTGGACTAACACTTGCTTTCTGGGTTTGACTCCTCATTGTGCTCATGTTCTCGTTGGCATTGCGAGGTCTAGATGTGCTTCCTTGGGTTTTTCTACAGGGAAGTCTACCAGCAACCACTTTTTATTTTCAGTCTTCCTACCTGCCTATGATTCCAGTTCCTTTTTCTTAAAGAAACAGTCATCTTCTCTCTTCCCTTCCCTATAAAGCATCGATGAGACTCTAAGCAAACACTGGTCCCCAAGCTGGGCCTTGGCCATCTGTTCTGTCCATCACCTGAACATGCAATAAAACCTGCTTGACAATGATATCAGCAAAAAGGGCAGAGAGGGCTGCACGGGTAGAAGCTGCGTGAAAGTCATTCTTCCAAAGGTTGCATTGGGAAGATTTCAGCCAGAAAGGACTCTAACAGCAAGCACTGTATTGTGTCATCTGCCTCTCATTTCACGACTTTGCTTTATTAATGAGTTGTGTTACTTTTTACTTGGTACAAGTTAGCAACAAGATCTTGTAATCATGTGGGGTTGTATACATTTGAAAGAGTTTTCACAAACCTATTACATCTTTAAATCTTCATGACTATAGTTGGATTTTAGAACTGAAAGGGCCTTAGAAAACATTGAGCCCAAATCTCAACTGATTATTATTAATGTGTTTTGTTTAGTTTAAGTAATGTGTCCTTATTAAATATAATTTGAAAACCATATTAAAGTAGCTTTAAAAAGATTTAAAATCACTCATGCACAATTACATTTAATGTATTTCTTTCCAATTTTTTCCTTATTCTCTGCCATGGTTTTTATTATATTGTTGTAATCATATCATTCATATCTCATTTTTTTCTTTTAAGAATAGATCAGAAGCAATTTTCCATGTCATTACATAGTATTAGTGAACGTAATTTTAATTGTTTTCATTACATTACATCAAATAGATATACAATACTATCACCCTATGTTTGGACATTTATGTTGTTCTAATTTTTGGCTGCTATAAATAATTTTTCAGTGAACATCTCCATGAATATAGCCCTATTTTAGTTTTATAATTGTTTCCTTACACCAGATCACTAGAAATCCTATTAACACCGGTTTCCCTATTTTACTCAGGGGAAACCGAGGCATAGAGAAAAGAAATGACTAAGTTCTATATTTAATTAGAAGAGCAGCATTTAGACCTGAAAGCTCCCCACATTACATTTCTTCAGCTATATGGTGGTCTTCAGAATTTCTAAATAAAAGGACTTGAAAAATGTCTTCAGTGTCCACATAAAAGTAATTTTAATTTTGGGATCCGATAATTGAGGAAAAAGACATGCAATGAAAACTACTACACATTCTGTTGCACTTGTAAGGCAGCAACCTGGAAATAATAATAGTAGTACATGTTGAGAAATATCTGTTCCGTCTGCTGACAATTCTTTACATACCATTATCTTAAACTCCTTTAAAAACTCTTGACCCACCTCCTCATACCCTTTCTCTAACGAGGGTCCCTTGTTCTTTAAAATGAAGGTATCCTTAGTTTTCTGCCAGGATTCTCATTCCAATCTGGAACTCATGGTAACCACACTTTTTTCCCCACTGGAAATTTTAACCTGCTTAATTTTAGGAGTGAGGTTGAGTAACTATTCTGCATATTGCGAGCTGGGACGGCTAACAGTATTTCTATATAAACACTTCAAGACTTCACAATATGAAAGAACAGTATCCTATAATAATGATTGTTTAGATGTACTGACTACCCATTAGGTCATAGGTCTATCCTAATCTCTATGTAGGTATTATTTTGGCTAATTTTTACAATGTTCCTATTGTTTATCACAATTTTACAGATGTGAAGATGGTAAAGGATAGAAGTTCAGTTCACTACAGAAACTAATGACAGACAGACATTTGCATGTTAAAAGCATGACCATCAATCCTATCTTACTTGTACATACACAGTATCCTTCATCCTGTTTCTTCTGAACATTTGAGAAGTATGATGAGGCAGGTCATGTCCTTATATTTTCTGCTTTTGCTCTGATTGTTATCACTCATTCAGAAGTCAGTTATGGAATGAGGGACGATGTAGGAGAAATCTCTTTTACAGGCTGACTCTGCACAATCACTGAGATAGGAGTGGGTGGATGTTTATTCAGGCAGGCACCTTTGACCAAGAACTCTGCTCTGGCATGACTAGGAAGAAATGTATGATCATGTTTGCAATATCTGGTTGGACCAAATGGAAATGCCAATATTCAACCATTTTGATGTCTAATAATATTATTTTTACAAAACTTGCCTTGACTTGAGTAGTGTCTCTGTTCTAAATTCTTACATTGCTAAGTAAAAGCACAGGATTTAGAATTAAAAAGTCCTTGGTTTGAATCTTGAAACTGCCACCCATTTTATGACCTTAAACAATATATTTATTCTTTCTCAGCTTCAGTTTTGTCCACTATACGATTATTCTGATGTTTAAATTCCAGAATATATGTAAATGCATTATGGACACAGAACAATTTTGCTTCCCACTTTCATTCTGAATCTGGTGACCTGGCAAGGATGCCAGAGAAGGCCGTCTGAAGGTTATCTTTTTACACAGAATGCCTATGTGCTGAACTGTAAGTTGGTCTCTAACTTCACAGGCATAACAAGCTTATGTGAACATGCTGATATGAACAAAAGAAATAAGGCATATCAAAAAAAAACCCAGAACTTGTGTTTTCAATTCCTTAATGTCTCTCCCTGAGCTTAAAGGAAAGCCCGTTTCCTGCTTCTTCTCGCTGAGCCAAATCTTGAACCTTGCAAGTTTCTGGAGTTTGATACTAAACTTTCCTATATTGCGATGACAGCAACAATAACAGAGTAAGATATACATAGAGACAAAAAAAACACGAGAGAGAGAGAGAGAGAGAGAGAGAGAGAGAGAGAGAGAGAGAGAGAGAGAGATGCATGAATCCCCATAGAAGATGAGCCACGCTATTTGAAGTTATAGAAAAGAAGCACAAGTCAATAAATGGGTAGAGTTGACCCTTATCAAGTGAATGCTCACTCAGGATGGACAGGTATTCTGAAACAACCAAGAATTAAACATAAGCCTGCAAGAGAATACGAACATCTAGAAAGTAATTATTAAAACAAAACAAATAATCTAAAGTAAATAATAAAGACACAAAGGATATCCTGGTCATACTTGTACTATGGAATGTTTACTACAGCTCGCATTAAACTTCTATCTTATCTGTTGTAGTATTCCAGCAGAACTCAGTGAAAATGATCATAGGATCATATCGTAAGACCTAAGAGGACTGTCACAAAGCAATAGGATTGTTCAACAGGAGAAAGGAATGTTAAGGGTGAATTAATACATGTTCACAATTAAAATAGAGGCTCCTCCATGTGCATGACAAGCAGCTGTTCTTCATTAGGCTTTGGGGACTAAAGAAGGTGAAACTTAATTTATTTGCAGTAGGAAAAGCTTAGACTGCACATGAGGAAAAGCCAGTCAACCCGTTTATACTTCCAGATTCTGAGGTCTTTAGGCTTCTTAGACTGTTACTGTTCTCTGAAAGAGACACTGTTTATTTGCATTCCGGGCGGAGAAGGGACTCACCTCCTTACTGTAGCCTGTTTCTGTCTCTGCTGTGTAAAATAACGCACACCCCATCACTCAGCAAGGCAGTCTCCCTCCTTGTCTTAAAGGTTGCAGCACATTATCCAAACCTTGGACCCCACAGTTTTTCAGTCCTCTCCTATTTTTGCTTCACTCCTTATTGTAGTTGCTTTGATCTTGTCATCATGCCTTTACAGACATTTCATCTTCCTGGCTGTCTTTCCTTCGGTTGTATTTTTTTGGAAAAACCTCAAGCCTGGTTGAAACTACCAATCGACTTTCTCTGATCCTGGATTGCTGGGGGTGTGGGGGGACGGGGAAGAAACCAAAGTAATCTGATGTCATTTTAAATCTCCGTGGGTACTTACTACTTCACAGGAATCCTACAATGCATTCCTAGGAGGTTTGCTTTCATTCCTCTGAGACATCTAATTTATACTTTCTCCCTTTTATTCATTTTTCATAATCTTCCAAAAAATCTCATTGCTCTCATTTGCAGTGAATGACTCATATTTCATTGAGTAAATGGAAGCAATCAGGAACTAACTCATATTCCAGATACCATATCTTTCAACATACTAGTCTATTTGTAGACCCTTACTTTTCTCCTGTTATAATAGGAAAAATATTCCTTTCCATTCAGAGTTTAACTTCTTTGTGTATGCTCTGGGTCCTCTCCTCTTCTCCCACAAGGACTTCAGTCATTCAATTATCTTCCTTTTTCTTCTACATCATTACTTCTTTCCTCTTCCCTGGATCATTTCCATCTACACACATACTCTAGCGTCTCCTATCTTTAAAACAACAGCTATAACATCAACAACCTCGTTTACATTCACGTACTCCTTCAGCTTCATAGTTTTGTTTTGTTTTTTTACTTTCCTTTCAGTAGAACTTCTCAAAGAATGATCTTTTTTTACTGTGTTGTGTTGACTTCACCCCTCACTCACCCTTCAACTCTGCGGTCTGGCATTGGTCATTACCATTCCACTGACACTGTTCTTATCAAGGTCATCAGCAATATTTATATTGACAAAATAGTGGTCAATTTCCAATCTTTTATTCACCTCTCAGCTTCACTTGACATAGCTGACCCTTTGTTCCTTTTTGACAATTTTCATCTTGACTTCCTGGGCATCACAGTCCCTTGGCTTTCTTTTTTCACTTCCATAAAAACATTTATTTTCTGTCTTTTTTTATGGCTTCTCCTCTGCCTGTTCTCTAAATGCTGGGTTGCCAAGGACTTGCTCTTTGAGCATTTTCTCTCTATTTTTCTAGCATATCCAATGTAGTCCTATGGTTCCAGCACCTCTCTGCATTGGTGACTGCCACATCTGCACCTCTAGCCCAGATCTTGTTCACGGACTCTAGATTTATAAAGATACCTCCAACTTTACCATTTCACTGACTGTATTTGATGACCCATATTTTCTACATTTTTAATTTCTAAAATCAGGATGTATCTTCCAGTCAATGATATCTTAAGATCTCTGTCTGCCAATGGTAGAGGTTTAATAGCCATTGCTTGCACATGCCTAACTTTAGTACATTTCCTTCACTTCCTTGAGTGATACGCATTGTTGACACTACATGTGTTGGGCTTAATTGCCATTTAAAATTTCTTCAAAAAATGATACCTTGAATCACACAATGATTCAGCACTGAAATAGAAATTATCATGTACACAGAAATGCAAGGGAACAGAACAGCAGGGCATGAATTTAATAATAGGAAAATATATGTTTGCCTATGGAAGAATGACCACATTTCCACGTGCTGTTGCTAAACAGCAATCAGGTGCTTTGTAGAACCTAAGCTAGAAAGGATGTCCACAGCCAACAGTTTTGTTGAGTTTGTTTTTTTTTTAAAGTATCACACTTTATTTAAGGTAGAAGAAATTGTCAGTTTCTCCACAATAGAAAAATATTTCAAATCTATAGAGGCTGTGTGACCAAGTGGAAATGTTTCAGTTTTTTCTTTTATTTTCTTAGCATTACTAAGCTGATTGTGTGTCTTAGGATAAATTACATCTGCCATTTGTTGCATCCCAAAGGGAGTCCATTGGTTTATCTTCTGAGACCTCCCCGAGAGGCTGTTCTTCCCTCAGTGTTCTCAGACTCACTAATGTCACCCTTGTGAACAGATTGCTCAAACACAAAACCTAAGCTTTGTCATTATTCTCTTCTCTTCTCCACCCCTAATATCAATCTATCAACATTTCTTATTAACTCTAGCCCCAAATAAATCTCCAATCCATTTTACTTCCCCTTCATTCAAATACCTTCATCCAAGGGACCGTGATTACTTGCCTAGAGCACTACAATGATCAATTTTGCTGCTTCTACAATTTATACTCATCCTTTAGCTCATGCCCCTCCATCCCATTTCCAAACAGCAACCTAAGTAATTAGGGTTACCATAGGTGCCTGTTTGACTGGGATTGTCCAGTTTAGCAACATTGAAAACTGCCCCATGCAAAGGCAGCCAGAACATCCCTCCCTGCCTGTCTACCTGGTGATATTCCAATTGGTCCTGGCTTTAACTCTAAAAATTATGGTCCATTTAAAAATATACTTTCTAACACAAATCACATTTTGGCACTCTTCCTGTATACATAGAATATAATACACACCTCCTCCCTCAGTCCAGGGTTCTGAAGTCTTGACTTACCTATCCTATCACATAGCAGCTCTTACAGATCATCATCTCCCTCAATAATTCAATGACTATACTACAGGAACTTGGTCCATCTTTTGTTTCTCCGACTTGATCTTACTTCAGGGACTTTCCATTTGCTGTGTCTTCTCCATTGAATGCTCCTTGCTACAGAATTTCCATGCAGGGTGATTTTCTATCATTAAAATCTCAGAGAACATTTCTCATGCAACTTATTTAAATGTGCTTTTATCCTCTCTACTATCTCATTCTTGAAACCTATTTAGAGTCCCTACCACTTTCTAAAGTTATCTAGTTAATTTGCCTATTTGCGTATCATTTATTTCCTCCAACTGAATGTTAGTTCAAGAGGGAATGGAATTGTCTTAGTCATTATTCCCTCTCTTTTTTTAAAGAAAGATTCAGGCAGGAATGAAGGCATTAAGGAGAGTGGAGGTAGGAAGGCAGGCAGTGGGAGAAGGAAGAATCACTTTATTTTTTCCATTTGGTTGCTTATCTTGGTTGATCCCCCAGCCCCAGGACTCTAAACAGGATCCTTGGGATATACGTGGACTGAAGCAGCTAAAAGCGGCAGACCAAACTGATAAACCAACAGGGCTCTTCTCATTATTCCCTCTTTAAGACTAAAGGTAGTGTTCAGAGACTACTTGCTGATTGCTCAATAATGTTGAAATTCATGGAGGAATCAATATTCCACTTTTATTTTTTCTAGTAACTGGTGTCTCAGAATTTAACAGTGTTACCAGACCTCCAAAACATGACATATAATTCCCTTCTAGAAATTAGCACAATTTGCTAATCCTTACGTGCTCTGTTTGCTTATTTGTATGGTGGTCATACAGGAATTGGTATCTCCCTGGGATGTGTTAAGAATTAGATAAAATAATCTATGCACACCAATATTTTACCTATGGGGAAACCTTATTAGATTTTTCTTTGAGAAAAGAATAAAAGCTTTTGCTCCTCTAGATCACCCACCTGTAGGTGCCTTGGGCTCTACAATAAATAGCTCCATAGGCCACAGATAAAGACACCTGGCCCCGTTTGAGCAAGAACTGCTACCTTTGTTCACAAGGAGTCAGCTTTCAAGTTTAGATTAAAACAAGCTGGAAAGTTGAGCTGTTTACACTGATAGTTAATGATATAGAACAACATTGCATGCTACAGATATTGAAGACCCAGGTCTGTCACTTGTCCAGGCACTTGTTCACTCCTGAGGGCCCACTCAGTTTCATTTGCATCGTTGGTCTGAGGATTTCTAGTGAAGAGGAATGAGACCAAATTTTAAAAATACATTTAATAAAAAAGCTTTAAGGAAAGACCTTGCTGAGTCAACGTGTCTGTCTTGGCATTCAGTGTGTTTTCATCCTAAATAGATCTGTTAGGTGGTCAGAAAAAAAGTCTCACAAAGGGGAGCCCTGTGCTGTCCTGTGCTTGTCAGTTTTTATACAAGTGCTACGTACAATGCCTTGGACAGTAACACCAGGTCAGACTTGTGAAATTTTACAGCAGTCCCCTGGAAAGCATACTCAGGAACCCAGGGACCGAGGACAGAAATGTGACATGTACAATTTATATGGGAAACATGCCTCAGACCCAGAGGAGGATGGCAGAGCCGTCAGGGGAGGAATCCTGGAGGGGAAGTGTGGTGGTGGGGTAGGAGGCAGAGAGAGAAGCTGGTAGCACCTTGCTGCTTGATCTCAGGCTTTGTCACGCTCTCTGCCCTACCTCAAATCCTAGAAGAAACAATTCCCATGGACTGATATTGAGGGGAAGGAGTCAAGGGGTCAGAACTCCTTCCAGGGACACAACCAGAAAAGACTTCCTGGTCTCACAGCCCAGATCCTTGGGTCTTGGGCAGGAAGAGAAGGCTACTCCCGATGAAATTTGGGCCCGCCCCCTTGGCTGAGCAAATATGCCACTAGCATTTGGGTTAATGAACTGTGCATTTTAATAAATGGTTCTTATCTTGCCAGAGTGGTGCTAAATTGTCAGGATTTTAAATTAACTTAATAGTTTCGTGGATGGTACTTACTCACTGGTTATTCAGAAAGTAGATGCGGCCCCCAGCCTGGGCTTCTTACTGAATTATGCAACAGTTAGTTATTTCATTTGGGTTTAAGGGGAAATGTTTAGGATTAATGTGCAATGCCTCAATGCCCCCCTTAACGGGCATTTCCAGGCCTACCCGAAACTAAAAGCCCATTATTCATCATTGGGTCCTTCAGTGTTCCTCAGGCTTCCAGACAAGATCATTCTTGCACAGGAAGGCCAACAGGTTCTTGGAAACACTCTCCCCTGCCACAAGGAGACAGACGTAATGTCCTTCTCATCTTTTTTTCCACTCATGAAAAATATTTGCAGAGAAGGGCAAACCCCTAGCCTTCCTACAGGGAGCTGATAATCTATATGTTAGAAAACTCTAAGAGTGGAGTTATAAAATTTCAGGACTTCTGAAGAGGAAGGAAATTAATTCTGTCCAGGGGAGAGGAAGAAGAGGGGTGAAGCCAGTAGGAGGTAACATTTGAGCAGGGTCTTGAAAGGATGCATAATCTTTATAGGAATAGAGTGTAAAGAAAATTCCAGATAGAATTTTAATCCTCTGCCTGACTGCCTTATAATGATCAGCTGGTAGATACAAAGAACTGTTCTTTTTGAGCATCTGCTGTGAAACTAATACACATTCTTAACAAGAACCTTTATGAGGTTTGAAGAAGTACTGTTTTCATTTTACAGATGAGAAAACTGAGACTCAGATGGGAGATATGTTGCCCAAAGTCACACAGCTCTGGGCACACAAAGATCCTAACTGAAACCCCATTTGGTTAGTATGATTGTTTCTGAGTTCATTCCTTTTTACATAAATTTACTCCAGTGATATTATTACTCCAGTGCTGATTCATACATCATGTGTCAGAAATTACCTTTAGAAAACAGGAAACATCTGGTGATTCAGGGACTGCCAGTCCCATGCAGAGCAGAGTGCCCAGCAGGCAGTATGGCAGGTGCCACTAAGTAGTCAGGACATGAAGAAGAGGGACACCAGGCCTACCAGCTGGACACAAGAAATCCAGGACAGAAGTCACCAATGTCGGCAAGCAAACAACAGAGAGGAATACGGGCAAAGACCAACAGCAAAGCTCATGTTCTAAGATTACAAAGTATTGGCATCAAAGTTAGTTTGGCAAGCAGGACAGAAGGAGTGTCTAGGGAAGGCTGAGAGTGGGCACTTGCCTGTGACCACCTGGAGTCCTCCGAGCTTATATCTATGGGCCCCAGGATGGTGGCATGAACTTGGAGCCGCTAAGACACAGCTTTGGGTCTTCCTTCCACCGTGTGGGGCACACGTACCATAGTACCAACTGGGACCACCCTGCTGGGAACTTCAGGTGTCTCTGCCCCTGGGCAAGGACTCTACTGTGACTGAGGAGAAACAGAAAACAAAACCTGGCCCTTTCAGCTCCTCTGTAGGTCCCTGGGAGAGGCATGGGACCTGCTGAGTGGAGTGACCTTGAGAAGGTCATGCAGGCGTCTGAAGTGGTGCAGTGGCACTGGGCAGGGGGAGCCGCGCCAGCCATAAAGGAAACACTGTCTATAAAAGACCTGCCTTCCCTTTCTTGTGGAGCAGACACAAGGCACCGACTTCATTTTGCATTCACAAAGCCTTCCTCAGGAAGCGCCTTTAAGTACTGCTGAGGGAGGCTTCAAGAAGCATGTTGGAGGGTCAAACACACATCTCCTTGGGCTTTCTTTCATCTTCCTTAAAAACAAAAATCTCTCCTTTTTTAGTTGCCTCCTCCTGCAAAAAGGGCTAATCTTTTGTTAACAGCAGCCTCCCATGGCACAGAAACTCAGCAATTAATAGAGAAGGGAGGACAGGTGGAGGGATTCCTGTGGACCAGAAGGGGACTGCAATCAGGAAGGAAGGACATGGATGGTGGAGCTGGAAGACACTGGGATTGGGAGTACAAAGTGCTTTCCCAGGCTAGCCTGGACTTTCTAGAAAGGTGTTTTTTTTAGGTGCAAGTCTGCACCTGTGACCAGTCAATTCAAACAAATTCCTTCAAGAAGGGGATTAAAGGAGAAGGGATTACAATGGGTGGCATCCTCCAGACCTCTTTCTCTTCCCATGACCCTTCCTAAGATCCTTCCGATGAACCCATTTAGCTAACTGTTTTATCTTTGGTAGAGAGGTACCTCCTTCACCCCTGTCGTAAACAGATTCATTATTTCCAACTTCTGATTATGGTCTTTGCTTTAGAATGACATTTCTAAAGCACAATGTGCTCTGCTTAAAAATCTTCAATGACTCCCCATTTCTCCTAAGATATATCTCCAAACATTACAGCATGGTTTAAAGGTTTTTGTGCCCTGAGCTTCTAGACATCACACCCTGGTTGGCTGCAGACTCCTCCCTGAGGCCCTGTGCCTCCACATTCCTGGCCTAGCCTCCATCTGATCTGACTTTGCCTGGGGAGTTACTCTAACACAAATTCTTCACCTCATCCCTCCCCTGGCAAATCTTTCTTGTCCTTTAACACTCCGCTTGAAGACTACTTCCTCTGTGAAAGTTTGGTGTTCTTTGGTGGCTTTATCATTTTATCTGAGATGCTGGCATGGCAGTCCCAGTACCTCTCTAATAATGGGCTTATTAAATTGTCTTTTAATGACTCACTAGTGTGGATTTTTGTTTTTGTTTTTGTTTTTTTGCTCCAAAACATTTTCTAAATCATTCAGTGTGCCTTATCCTTCTTACACAATACCTGGTACCCCATTCACAGAGAATACATGTCTAAGTCAAAGACTGCCAAGGACGTATAATATCATACAATAGCCTACTCCTCAACACTGGGGTAGAAAGGGAAAGAGAAAGAAATGGTTTCTGGATCCTAGTGATTTTATTTCATCAGGCAAGTGTAAGAGAGATCCTGCTGGAAGATTTAGTTGGGGGTGTATATGTGTGCATATGTGTAGTTGGGAGTCACTGAAGCCAATTCACAGTGAAGAGACAGCAGTTAGCAATACTGGGGTCCTAAAATCAAGAGGAAATGATGTTCAGGGACCCCTATAGTCCCAAACTTCAGTGTGGGTGGGGGCACCTTTCCCCTCACCCTGCCATACTTGCAGAGTACAAACAGCATTTTGGGCAAATCAGAGCACATGGCTGTCACTTTTTTTCTTCTTCTTCCCCAATTATGTGTTTGGAACAGAGCCCCGAGGACAGTTTTATGCAGCAAAGGGAACAAAACTATAAGCAGCATTTGTCTTACTTACGTGAAAAGAGCTATTTCAAAATCCCTTTCATGGCTAGATCTGAAATCATACCTGGCGCCTCTCTGTACTCTAGCCTGGTGGCTCCTGGACCCCAAGTGACAGTGTGTCCTGCCTCTGTTTCTGGGGAGTGATGACTGGGTGCCAGCCTAATAAAGTATCATTCCTCATTCCATGTCACTGCAGTTCTAATTGCAAGTTTACCTTCAGTACACTGCACCTTAAGAGTTACATCATCCCTCCTCTTCCCCTGTGCTACGTCAGCTTGGAAAGTCCTGCAGAGGAATGTTAATACTGAGGAAGCAAGGACAGCATTTGTTTTGATCTTCCAAGTCTAAAGATCCTATTTATGGAATCATGATGAACACAGCATTCTAGGGGCAAGTTCGGGTGAACTTGTCAGGGAGGAACAACCTGCATCAATTTTTGGAGTGTTTCAGTTTTATGGAAGTGATACTGTGTGGAAGGAAGGAGAAAAGGAAGGGGGAGATAAGGAAGGGAAGGAGGGCTAAGGATTGGGATGCGGAAGGAAAGCAAATAGAACATTTGATTATCTGTACACTTTCAATCCCAAGCACACCTTTGTGAACAAAACAAAACAAAACAAAACAAAAACACCACTATAATCTCTGTAACTTCCAGGTCACAATCTGAAATATAAAGACCAAATTGTCCTCACCTTCCTCCTTCATCATGTTAGCCATTTGGATGCTTAGCAGAAGCAGAAGAGTTTTGTTAACTCCTCAAGTAATTGATAGTAATGAATCTGTTTGCTGAGCGATGTGGCATATTGATGACACTCGGGTCTGATCCACAGTGCGATTCCAAGAGCAGGGTTTGTGTTTAGCCTGTTGAGTTAATAAAGTCTGCACAGCGATTTCAAAAAAGAATATGTACTCAAATGTGATTCTTGGCAATAGCATCTATCTCTTTGTGGGGCATGTGTTTGATTCTGAGTCACCTGCAGTTATTAAGACAGGGAGAATATTTGCTTGCTATTGATTGGTTTAAATGAAGAGTACCTAGGCTAAGAGATTTGATCTTTAGATGTTTCAAGATTCAGAGCGGCGCTTTGGTCTGGCCTGGTTGCAGAGGTCTTAGGCCATATAAGATCTAAGATGTAACAAGAACTTGGCTGTTTTTGGTAAAAAATGAAACAGAATTCCTAGCCTATCGAATTATACAGCAGTTAGTTATTTCATTTATCTTTAAGGTTTTTGTGAGGGCTACTCAATTCTTTTGTCTCTTCCATACTCCAGCTCCTTCACATGCCTTTTGAATAGATAATATTTTCCAAGGGAAAGAGCATCGGTGCCAAGAATGGAACTGGTGCCACCTTGCAACCTGCTTAGAGAAGTCACAACTTGCAAAAATATTGTTATCAATGTTAGGGAAGTAATTAAAATGAACTAATCATTTCCTCAAAATATTTATGTATTGAAAGTAATTCTGACTGATTGCCTTTAAATAGCATTTCATTCTGTTTCGGTAATAAACAGTGACAAGTGTGCTTCCTTGGCTTTCAGGAGCTCAGCCCACCCACTGAAGTAATGACCCAGAGACCTATGTATGCTCTCTCTGACTTCAAGTTCAGAAGAGTACCTAATGGATGACGTAGCCAAACCTTCAAACCCAGAAGGAGATTCTTAGCTAGGCTGACTATATTTCCTTGAGACAAAAATGGGATGGAGGGACCTTTTGGGCGCCCTCAACAGCCTGGGCTCAGGGCAACTCAGCTGCTCCTTTTGCCCCACATTGTAGATGGTCCTGGTTTATTAAAAACAAGACAAAATTGACGGTCAGAAAGTATGAAAATAAATGGTACTGTCCCATTTAAAACAATAAGTATGGTCAGCCTGGTTGCTCTGTCCAGAACTGTTCTGTTGTCTTTGGGAAGCAACCTGTCCTGACCTTAACACTGGTATTTTCTCCCCAGTTCAGACATTATGTCCAGTTAATGTTGAATCCATCATGCCACAGCCTGGAAAAGCAGTTCTCTGATCACATTAAGGCTCACACACCAACAGCTGGGTTTCCAGACTCAAAGATTTATTAAAAATAATAGTGTTTGCAGCAGCATTGTCTTTTGAAGTTGCATGTAAACACATTGTTCCTGCAGTGTAGGCAGCAGGCTCCTGGCAGTCCAGACTCTGAGGGACAGGCGGGAAAAGTCATGGGGACAAAAGGATAGGAAGAGTGAACCAGCATGGTTATATTGCTATCTGACTGTGATGAGGACCAGGGAGTTTAGTAGGGGGAAGAGAAGAGGGAGAATGGGAGAGGACAGAGAGGGAGGTGGCAAGAAGGGGTAGGAGGAGAGGAAGAAGGGGAGGAAGTGAAGGGATTGTGAGGACTTGGAGATGTTGAAGGAGGAGTGGGAGAGAGAAGAGGGGGAGGAGGGGAGGAAAAGGGTGCAGGTGAGTGGGGAAGGGGAAGAAGAGAGGATAGGGAGGCCTCCTGTCTCAGGAAGGAGAGGCAAACAGCTGGGAACCCCCCAGGTAGGGTTCTGGAGAACTGGCTATATAAGTTTGGGCAGTCTCAATTTCATCTGCTGTATGTGTGAAAGGATGGATATTTTTAAGTCTCCTTCATCTTCTGGCATTCTTGAATTCTAGAGAAAAGATCCACGTGCAGAGACAAAGAAGAGTAAGATGTTTTGGTCAAAGGTAGGAACACAATAAAAAATTAGCTAAATTTTGCAGAAAAGGTTAGGGTAGCCTTCCTTTTCTGGGAGATGAAGTTCCCTGAGTCATGACATCCCTTTGAGGTGATCTTCTTCCCCTCCAGGGCTGAGGGAACAGTCTGCCACTGTGGCACTTGCCCTCTGCTGAGTTCCTACGTCATGAAACACCATTCAGGGACCAGTGTTAGCTGCCAGACCAAAGTCTGTCCCTGCAACTGATCAGAGCAACATACCCAAGATGCTCACCTCACCTGGGCAGTCTCTTTCTGAAGTTTGGGACTTGGAGAGTGAATGGAGACCTCTGGAGGAGGAATGAGCAAGACTGACATTCTGAGGTTATTGGGATGCAGACACCCTGTCCCCATGCTCTACCTTGGAGACTCTGCCCAGAGTGGATGGCTTCTGCATTTGCCTGTTACCTGACATGAATGGAGTCACATATCATAAACCCTTCTGCAGATAAAGTCATTAAAGATAGTACTTAAGTCACTTGTTTATTCCCTTTTTCAGATGTTTTTTTAAATTTAAATTATATTGAAGTAACATTGTGTCATAATGGTTTAAGGTGTGCATCATAATAAATCAACATCTGTATATAACACATTAAGTTTTCCAGCCCAATTCTGTCCTTCACTATGTAATTGACTCTTTATCACCAATTTACCCACCCTCCTCCTTTTTATTTTTCTGGTAATCACTAGTTTATAATTTCATAGACTAAACAACAATTTTTGTTGTATATACCATTTATGAACAAAATTATGTGGTGTTTTTCTCCTTCTGACTTACCTCAGTAAGTGTAATTCCTTCAGCCCATCCAAGTTATTGTAAATGGCAGGAAAGTGCCCATCAACAGATGAGTGGATGATGATGTATTTTATATATATATATGTATATATATACACATATATATATATATGTATATATATACACACAATGGAACACTAGGCACCTGTTTTTTAATACGGTTGAAATCTGAATGTCTATTCCTCCTATCAAAATGCTTTATCTCCCCATCAGTGCCTTGAATTTCCCTAACTGCTTTCAGACTCTTTATAAACCTTTTAACCCTTTTCAGTCTTGAAAATTATTCCTTCTATATCCCAACAGGATTGTCTGTGCAAAGCAGCTGCCCAGGCCTTTGGAAAGTAAGTTAGGAATTTCCGAAACCCAATGAAGTACGAGATCCAATCCAGTCACTTGGCACCTGTATGGACAATCCTATGATTTAGGGGTACATCAGGGGTAAGCCAGGAGCTATGACAGATAGGATCGTTACTGACAGTGAGCACAAGGGTCAGCCATTGGGGAAAATGGGGGATGGATTGGAATGGAACTGAGCTATAATCATTGACTTGCAGGAAGTATTCCAAGTGGGTATCTCAGCCCGAGGTGGCATGACCTTACACATGAAGAGAATGTCTAGCAGCTCCCAGTGTATAAGCAGATGAAGAGGGGTGCTCTCTTGTGCTCAGCTCCTCACAGGGCCTACACACCTCCCTGAGATCCGAAGTGGCAGGTACACACTGACTGCTATCGGCCTAATAAACCCTTCTGCAGATGAGGTCATTAAGGATAGTACTTAAGTCACTTATTTATTCCCATATTACCTGGTTTTGTAATTCAGAGGATATAGTCAAGTATTATATTATTAAACACAACAAAATAACTCTGAATGATCTATTCCACATCTTATGAGGGCAAGCATGGGGACCTGCTGTGGGCACCCACCTTGTTGCCCAGGATCCTTCCTTTAAGCCCAAGTCCAGCAGTAGTACGGCGGTCAAGGAAATCTTGTTAAGAAGGCAGGTCCTCAGGTCTAACTCCAGACCTCTGAATGTGGAACTGAGGAATAGGGGTCCAGAAATCTGTGTTTGAACAAGGCCCTCAGGTGAGTCTGACCAAATCTGAATTTTAAGAACAACCGTGGCCCAAACCATGATGCTCTTTAAAATTTCCAGGTAATTGAATGCTCATAGTGGTCAATCAGGGAAGGCTTTCAGTGTTTTCCCCACTTGCTGTTTTTAATATGCTTATTTTGGCACTAGGTGCAAGAGGTAGTAAATTTTAAATATGCAGAATATATGAAATACCCCACATTGGTGACTTTGAGATTCCAGCTGACAGATTTAGCAAAAAAAAAAGTACAGAATGCCCAGTTAAATTTGTTGTTCAGATCAAGAATGAAAAATATTTTAGTATAAGTAGCAATGTGTAAGGCATAAAGGTTATTCATTTTTCATCTAAAGTTCAAATTTAATTGGACATTCTATATTTTATTTTGTAACTGTATTTGGGGCATCAAAAATTAGGAAACCTTCTTTTTCAGTTTTTTTTCCTTCCTTCTGTACATGCAAAGTCAGACATATATCCTATAAATGTGCTTTTATTCCCCAAAATCCCCTCTGTGTTGATTAGAGAAGCTGAGAGGAACGAACACGTATGAGTGGAAAAGGAACTAACCTTCAAGCTCATCATTTTTACCGTCATTATTTCAGTTGCACAGTCACCACATTATCAGAACTGCTGAGCAAGAGGCCAAGGAAACCTTTGCAGAATCATGTGGCTGCAGCTCTCTCTCTGCCTCCCACCTCAATCCCAGAAAACACCATAGCTCTGTCGGAAGCCTCCAATGTTTGCTGAGGAACTCACCACCGTTCTGGCCAATGAACTGCTCCTGATTCCAGTTAGACTTTATCAGCAAAACCAAGTTCATATTTGTACAACAGAGACTCTGGGAATGTGCATTAAACACAACAAAAGAGAAAAGACATTTGATCACTTTCCCTCTCACCTTCCACCAGGATAACAGCAAAGCAGATTCAAAGTATGGGTCCAGGGCAGGAGACAATTGAATATTATTTTGAATCCTTTGATCTGATCAGCATAGGATATCCTTGGTAGAGAAGGCTTTCTGGGATCCAGAAATAGCTGGATTTTGTTAGACATTAAAGGACTTATTATTTCATATTTGTGGAACTAGAGAGATACGTTCATTTGTCTAAAGAAAATTAGAAGGTAATGCCCAACACTGTATGTGTAGACTTAAAACTTAATCATTGAGAGAAAAAGATGTTCTGATACAGGGAGCTCAGCAGGAGACCAGGGCAGGTATATTTCTGTTTACTGGTGTGGCTGCATGGGCTTGATGATGTGCTGAGTCCCTGCCAGAGGCCAGGAGCTATGCCCATTGACTTGTGCTTGTCTCCGCCTGAGCAGACCTGCAATACAGACTCAGACTCAGGAACTGCATCCAGCAATGGGATTGGCTAGTTGGGTCCCTGAAGAGGGCAATGGTGGGTAAGACATTTGGAAACCACAGTAATCCAAAGGCCTCCAAATTCTAGTTCATGCAGGATCAGATCAATATGTTATCTCTCTAAGTCTCCTAGGTTTTTTCCCTATAAGAAAAAAGGTCCTGCAGTTAGTTCTGAGATAGATGTTGGATAATTCTGAGTACAGTATAATTTGCCAGAGAATTTATGTCAAGGAATACTAGAACTTCCATTCCAGGTTGACTTTTTTTTTTATTAAGACATAAAATGGTATTCTCATTATATTATTGATATAGTACGTTGGGCATTTGAAATGGGGGTTGTGGAAATTGCCAAGAACAGACTGGAGAAGATTAAAGTCATCATAGTCCTTCAAAATCCATTGGGTCATCTCTTTTTTATGGGAAGCACAGGCTCATCCTCTATACAAAAGCAGCCCTTTTCGTCATCCATGATATATACAGTTAGAAAGTTGTATTTTTTGTCTCACCTAAAACTCCCCTTTGGCAGTGCAAGTCTTTTGGCAAACAAACAGCCCATGGTAGAAAATGTCCTAAGCTTTTGGCAGTCTCCTGATAGGTTTGGTTACAGGTTTCATTTGCTCTTTTAATGGGATTTTCTGTGAGTTATTGGCAGTCAGAGGGGTTTAGACAACTGGCTGAACAGGAGGCATCATAGGATCATAGAATTTTAGAACTGGAAGGAACTAGGTCTTGCCATCCAGAAGCAATCATTTCACTGAGGTTCCGAGGTAGTGAGGCAGGGGCGATTTCATCCAGCTCTTTTGCCACATGACTAGACTGATGGAGACCTTTAAATGTCAACAAAGCAATTTTGAGTGGAATTCAGAGCTCACTAGGAAACTAGTATCAGAGTTGTGATGTTAGAGGAGTCTTAGGAAGCAAAGCCTTTTCAGTCAGTGGCAGCATTCTGCAGGGACCGCAGCACATCACAGATTATCAGCGTGTTGGGAAATGCTGGTTTGAAGTCATGTGGACTAGAAGCTATGAAGAAGATCACTCTCACCTTCTCAGCATAGATCAGACACCCCCTAAAGATATCCAAATCTCCTTTGTTTCCCATCTCCCACTCACCAGGGAATTGGCAACAGTTCTTTGAAAGACTAGACATTGAGTGAATCTAAGCAGGTAGAGAAGGAACAAACACCTTTGTCTGAGCTCTCCCACAGAGTGCAAATGCAGAGTGAGGGGGTGGAGGCTGACAGACCATAACTGAGTGGCCTCCAAAGCCTGCCCATGCACTCAGAGGCCAGGCAAGATTATGTTCCTGTTTGTCTCCTATGCCAATTGCTGGAACCCTGGCAGGAGTCACTGGAAGTAAAGAACAATGAAACCAACAGAGAGATTTTCCTGGTTAGCCTATTGATTCTCTATTAAGTTGCAAGAAAACAAAACAACTCACCTGTCTCTTGATATTTGTGTAACATGTGTGTACAAAACTATGGACAAAATTTCAAAGCAATGGGGATCTGTGTTTCGCACTGAATTCCCATGCATTAAGGTCAAGATTATTTTAAGAACTCTCCAAGGTTTGTACTTTCATGGCCACGTGGACAGACACAATCATCAAGATGTGCCCTTACTAGACCTGTTCACAGAGACCTCATAGAACCAGGGGAGTCAGGCATCTCCTTTAGATTTCACAGATCCATCCATCTTTCCATTCATCCACTCATATAACTGCCTTTCCTTGACTTATTCATCCATCTAGCAGATGACTCAGCCTACCATGTGCTGGGTACTGATCTGAGTACACCAATGAAGAAAACAGACCTGGGATTAGTCCTTGCCATTAGCTTATAGTTTTGAGAAGTGGTTGTCCATCAGTCTAGAAATAATAGCTAAATTACTTTTGTGTTATTGATAAATTGATTGTATCATGTACCTGTAAGTGTATTTGTTATTATTTATAACTGAATAAATATGAAATTGCATTTGTGGTAAGTAATATGACAGCAAACCTGGTGGAATGAGGGAGATCACTGTGGGGATGGGGGAGGTTTCATAGACAGGATGATCTAGAGAAGGGTTGCTGGAGGAGTGACATTGAAGCTAAAACCTGAAGGATGAGAAGAGCCCAGTGGTGAAGAGAGGAGAAAGGAGAGCATTTCAATGGAGGGAGGATCATGAGAGAAGGTGGTGAGGTGGGAAATAGCTCAGCATGTTTCAAAGGACTGAAAGAGGCCATTGTGGCTGGGCTGGGCAGGTGAGGGAGAGACTGGAGCCAAATGAAAGGGACGGACACAGGAGATAGATCAGACAGGAGTTTGAAGGCCATAATAAAAAGTTGGCTTTTATTTTAAGTGCAATGGAGAGACACTGGAGGGAGAGATGGGAGTATAAAAGGAAACTTTGGCTATGCTGTGTAGATAAATTGGAGGAGGGCACTAGCAGAGGCTGGGGGATTATCACAGAAGCTTGGGCAAGAGATGGCAATGGTTTGAGCAAGAGAGGATATGGGTCAGAATTGGCTGCACATCATTTCTGGAGACTGAAGGCCAAGTCATCTAAACCGGGGAATGTCATCGGAGGAACCTATAATAGCAGCTTTCGGTCACTTTCTCACTTGCTTTGATTGTTGTGGGCAGGTGATCAGCACCAGAAATGGTGTTCTACTCTCATTTAACAGTTGCTCAATGGAATTTTATCAGTGATGGTACAATAGGTTAAAGACTCATAAAGATAGTGGTTCCCAATCCCCAGACCCTGTGAATATGTTACTTTACACAATAAAAGAACTTTGCTGGTGCAATCACCCAGGTGGATCTACTGTAATAATGAATGTCCTCATATGAGGGAAGCAAGATGATCAAAGGCAGTAGCAGGAGATATGACAAGGAAAGAAGGAGACTGGAGAGGTGCACCAGGAGTCAGGGTAAGTGGACAGCCCCTAGAAGTTGAAAGAACCAAAGAAATGGATTCTTCTCTGGAATCTCTAGGAAGAACAAGTCCTCCCTATACCTTGACATTAGTTCACTGTAGTCTTTTGTCAAATTTCTGACCTGTAGAAATATACAATAAGAAAGGCATTTGGTTGTAAGTCACAACCTTTGTAGTGATTTGCTACAATAGTAATACAAACGAACACTAGTACAAAAGGCAGTAAAGGTGAAATTGTGTTGGCTAAAGACTTACTTACTGTGTCAGGATCTGTTTCTGCACCCTCTGTCACTGCTTTGGATCCATTGGACTGAGACTGACTTTGCATTATGATTCCTCTAAAGTTTGCTTCCTACCGTATAGCAGCCAACTGAGGACATTCAAGTCTTGGGTTTTTGGATCGGATAGAATCAGAAAACATAACCCAGGAAACCAAATAAGAAATGCATATATTTTATTTATTTTTCTTTTTTACAGGAGGCAATTTTAATCAATATAGGGAACAATGGCAAGACTAATAGTCTATTATGACTAGCTGTTTGTTGACAAATGATGAGTCTAATTATATTAAAAGACAGAATGCTTTCCCTATGCAACTCTAAACCACACTCTCAAGAGTCCCACTCCCCCTGTGATACTGACCTCTCTTGAGTCCTCATCCTCACCTTCAGTCTTTCTCCATATTAAGCCGGTGGAGTGCATCTACCTCCAGAGTCTGGAGCAGAACGTGCTGATCCCTCCAGGGTGTGACAAAGACTTGAAACTCAAGGGGACTCAACAAAAAGTGGGGGTATACCAACTTGTGAACTGAGATTTTATTTCAAGAACTCAAGCATTACCCTGAAATAAACAGACATCTATCCAGCAGCTGTCTCCTCTGCTGACACCCACCGTGAGATCTGAATTTGCCCTCAAGTCTGATGGCATGTCTGGCTCACAAGCTTCCTGCCTTGTCTGATCAAAGGCCTTGGCTAATCTTTTTCTCTCTGAAGGATCTAGGACTCACCACTTACCAGTGGAGGAGAGGACAAGGCATCTCAGAAAAACAGAACCCTGCCTGTGAGATGGTCCTTCTCTTACAGGGGCCGCTGGCATGCAGTCCAGGCTAGAGGGAAGAAGTGATTGGGCAATACTGAAGGTCTTCTGGGTCCTGTGACCTTTCCCCCACATAGCCTCTTTCTTTGAAACCAAGACTAATGATCTGGTCACCCTCCAGACAGGCCTCCCGGAACAGAGGCTTAATTAGGGCTCATTTATAGTAAGTTACTGCATCTGCAGTTCCAGTCGACTTCCCCAAGGGCTCAAGGCAAAGATGACAGGGGTTGACGTGGGTCAAGATTTAAACTCTTTCCCAGAACTGTAACCTCTGTCCTGACTGGTTCAGGCTTCTCAGGCAATCCTCAAATTTAAACAAAGCAATTGCTGACTAACCTACGTCTCTTTATTAAAAACACTCCACCTTAACCTCAGAGAGATGCATATTTAGCATTGCGATTATTTGGGTTTAGCTATTTTCTGTCTCTTATGAATACACATGAGGACTCTCCTTTTCCTCCTAACTTTGCTATAGAGACTGCCTTGCTAATAAGGGTTGTATCTGTAAATGCACTTTACTTTCATAATTACTGGGGATTTAAATGTTCCCTAGAGATATTATCTATTCCTGTGTCCTGTGAGCAGGCTACACATGGTCAGGAGAATACGTTCTTGGATTGGATAGCCAGGAGAGTTCTCATGTTCTAGTTTAATGTCACATTTTGGCCCACAGTGTAGCAAAGTTAATATAGGTATCCTCTTTTGCCTGATGGAGGAAAGAAAGGCTGTGGGCTATGGTGGAACAGAGGAGGGCTGAGGATCTGATAGGTGATTCAGATCAGAATCACATCTGACAGCAGTTACAGCTAAATATACCTCTTACCAAACATTTCAGAAATTGACATGTGTTCAGCCCTGATCTGCTGCCTCACTTTGACTACCTTCACCAGATTTTCCATCAAGATACTTGTCACCTGGATCTGAGATCTGTCTCCTCTCTACATATTTCCCTTGCCTGAACTGGAAGGTGCCAATTGCCTGTTCTTCTGGCTGTGCCTGCTGCTTCCTGCCTGTCTGATGAGTCCTTCCATGGACTTTCTGTCCCTCTGGACTCAGTGCCCGTGTTTGGGCAAGGACTTGTGCCAGTGGTCACCCTCTAGACTGGAAAGCCCTGCTGAGGACCCCTAGCTTTCAATGCCTGTGGCAAGTGAGATGCTGAAAGCGAGCTGGTAACAGATATGGTTCACCTGTACTCGCTGTCATAACAAAAGGTTGGGTGATGTAAACAACAGAAATGTATTTTCTCACAGTTCTGGAGACTGGAAGTTCAAGATCAAGATGTCAGTAGATTTGGTTTCTCCTGAGGCCTCTCTCTTTGGCTGGTAATAGATTGACTTCTTGTTAAGCCCTCATATATCTTTCTTCAGTGTGTGTGTGTCCTGATATATATCTGTGTCCAAATTCCCTCTTCTCATAAAGACACTAGTCAGATTGCTTTAGGGCCCACCTTTATGATTTCATTTTACCTTTCTTATTTTTATACAGACCTTATCTTCATATATTCGGAGGCACTGAGAATTAGTTCTTTAACATAAGGATTGTGGAGGGACACAACTCAGCCCATAGAACTACCCTGTGCAGAGCTTCATTTCACTCTGCTGCCCATAGACATGGAAACAGTGACGATGACACTAATAACTCTTAAAGTATTGCTTACTTATGCCACGTTCTCTACTAAACCCTTACAATATTATCTCATTTAATATTCACAACAACCCTTCAAAATGGACATTATGAACATTCTCATTATTATTTTTATCTGAGGCACACAGAGCTTAAGTCACTTGCAGTAGACACTCAACTAGCAAGAACTTGAATCCAGAATGACTAGCTCTGAATCTGCACTCTCTGTGGTATTAACATCACTTATAATGGTCATATTTATTGAGAATTCATGTGTGCCAGGTAAAATCTTAAGAGTTTCATGAACATTATCTGATTGAATCCCACAACCCCTCATGAAGCAAGTGTTGCAAAATCACTCTGTCATTGGAGAAAATGGGCATCAGTGAGATGAGGAACTCACTCAAGGTTACAAAGCCAGTGCACTTCAAAGCCAGGATTTGAATGCTAGTGTGACTGATTTACAAAACAATGCTCTCAGCCACCACAAAGGGCTGCCTCCTGACTCTTAGGTGGCAAGAAATCTTAGGAGATCTGGAAGGGTAGACGGTCATTATGATTCCACTAACTTGGTTTTGAAGGAGCCACTTGAAGCAAACATCTTACTATTTTGTGTCTTGGTTTTCTCACAGGAGAAACAGAATTAAATTGATTAAAAAAAAAAAGAAGAAGAAAGGAATGAAAAGTGTTTTGGACTCAAAATGTTGAAGAAAGAATGGCTCATCAAGGGTTATCACATGTTGGGTTTCACTTTGGGAAGAAGCAGTTTGCTTTGAAAGTTACAGGACATTAACAAGAGATCTGGGAGCTTGAAAATCAGCGTTAGATAAGAAATGATTATCAACCATCTGAGTCTTTAAAAAGACCATTAGTTTTTCATCAGGCTCATATTAAATAGAAAGTCAGAAGTTGTGAGGTCCTTCTGAAACTCAATTGGTGACAAATTTCTTGAACAAATCTCAGAATCGCCAAAGTTAGGAAGTAAATTGGCCATCCTCCCTCCTCCCTATCAGATGGACTCTGAGTCCTTTTGGTCAACAAGCCTGGGTAGGAAATCTCATCAGAACCCACTTCCTTTACCCTCTCTACAAAGGAACACATTCCAGTGTAACAAGAAGGGCAATGTGCCAGAGTCATTGAAGATGGCTAATTTTACTCCTTCCTCCTACACTTTAAATCCAATTTCTTATTAAATGAATTTTACATGTGAAAGTTATTTCTTCTTCTAAATTTTAAATTGTTGTTGAATATTGAATAAACTGTCAACTTAAGATCAGGGGCCATTTCTCTTATAGTTCTTATCTCTACTTTGTGAAGTAGTTTGCCAGCAACAAATAATCAATAACAAGATCTATGTCTGCTGAGCATTTATTGTGTGCCAGACATTGTCCTAGGCTCATTCCATATTTGTTACACCAAGTGTGGTGTCAGGACCAGTAGCACATTATTTGCTTGGATTTTCAGAAATGAATTCAGGCCCCATCCTAGACACTGTCCCCAATCAGAACCTGCATTTGATTAAGACCCTTGGGTGATCAATATACACATTCTAACTTGGGAGGCAATGCTTTGACTCATTTAATATATTCAGTAGAGTTACTCTAGGAGGTAACAATGTGTGCCCCCATTTTACCAATGAGATAACCGGCACTCAGGAAAAACAAGTTGCCCAAGATTATAGTTGATGAGGTGGGGTGTGAGCTGAGACACACTGATGACACCTGGGTTCGTCCAGAAAGAATTCGTGGAGAGACAGTCAGTAGATGGGAACACACAGTTAATTTCTTAAAAGCAGAGATAACTACTTAAGGTTACATGGAGAGAATGCATGTGTGTGTGTGTGTGTGTGTGTGTGTGTGTGTGTGTGTGTGTGTGTGGCCTAAGCTGCCTGCCTCTCCCTCAGGCAAGGTGGAGAGTAAGAGGCTCTTTTGGGCGTGTCCCAATAACCTGCAGAGAAACCGAGAGAGCATCCAGGGGTGTGTCCTAGATGCAGGGCTGCCAAGCTGAGATCCCCACGGGGGTCTCTTTCAGGTTTGCCAGTTAGTCCACTATTCATACATCTGCCTACTGCCCTGCAGATTCCAAGTTAGGCTGTCCCACATCAGTAGTCACTGAATAGGTGTTCAGATAGGTGATTTAATTTCAGTTCTGTCTCCATGCTCCATACCTTTTTTTTCTTCTGCTGTGATGATTTAGTGGAGAATTCACTTATAGAAGAAGATTCAGCACCGAAGACCTGGGTTCCCTAAGTTTTGAAATGTCCTTGAATAAAAATGATGTGGTTAAGATTGTAAGGTTTTTCTGGGCTCCGCGAGGAGAAAAAGTTCAATTAGACAAAAAAGCAGAATAGTTAGGTCTTTACTGTACTTTGCGCACCCGGGCGAAACTCCCAAGTCCGCAAAATGGGCCTGGGGAAGTCGCTCGCTAGAACAAAGTGGGACCGGCTCTTTAAGCAGAGGAATTTCGCGGGCTTCCCATGTTGCGATTGGGGATTGGCCCCGTGAATCCAGGTGTGGGGGTCGCATCCCTTATTCTGATGTCATCCACCTTTTTCCCGGGCTTGGCCGCCAGGCCGGGCATGCCCACTGTCCCTGCCCGCTGTCCCGTCTTTCTGAGCCAGCCTAACAAAGATGTTGAAAGGAAAATCTCTACAAGCGCAGCTCATCCGTTCATTCATGGGGGCCAAGTGGCTGTTTCTGAGAGTCTCTTGGTAGCGCAGCATGGCAGGTACTGTCTAGGGAACAAGGACTACAAGGGATCAGTGACTGGCTAGGAGGAATGTTGGTCGCCCAGAAGTCACGTGGGCCAGAACTGGAGCCTCCGTGTGACTCTGAATGCTTTCTGATGTCAACGATCATCAAAATGGCACCCTGTCAAGAGGTCCACAACTCCAACTTCCTTCTAAGAAATAAAGTATCTCTTCCTTCTCCGTAGCTGGCCAGGACATAGCACCTTTCCACTGCCGTCAAGGAAAGGAGTTGGAGAGAGGATTCTGGGTTCCTTGAGGAAAACCCACAGCCAGGCTCTCTAGTCCCAGCTCAGGGCTTTCACAGGGGTCTGTATGGAATGCTCACCTGAATGGCTGATGAGACAGGCATCCTGTGCCTGACATCCACTTTACAGAGTGGAGACAGAGCTTAAAGCCACCATGCTAATAGATCCTAATGGCTTGCCTCCTGCATTTACATTATTAGCAGTTCCTTTGACTGGCATCATGATGATAAATGAAACTGCTTTGCACCATTACATCAAGCACTAATACAGAATGGGGAGCATTTTTTTTTTTTAAAGGAAAGAAAAGGGAAAAGAGAGAAAATAGCAGATGGGGAAGCAATTGGCTTCTGGTGTCCTGCTGAGCTATTTGCATACAGGCCCGGTGGCCTCCTGGGTGGCCCTACTCTTACCTGCACAGGCAGGTCCTGCCTCTCCCAGCTGGAAAGTGTCGCCAGCCTGAATTTCTCAAGGGTTTGTGAACCTCTAAGACGCGCTGGCAGGCTGGCAATCTGAGTTATAGGACGTTCTCCAATAGTTACAGATAAATGCATTAAGTATCTAATTGGCCTGGAATAGGATGCTTACCCTAGAAGGAACACACAGATTCTTTCCTGTCTAGTCTACTATTGTTTAGGTTTGTTTTGCTTATTTTTTTACATGTCTGTCATCTCAAGTTTAGGTTCTCTTTGTTTTTAGGATCATTGTACTAAGAAATAAAAAGCCTAAATTAAAGTTCTCACTTCTCTGGTCTTCATACTTTGGGGAAGCCTTTGTGGAACTCAGTTTTCTCTTTTTATAGGTTAAGATATTTGATATTTAGTTTTTGGAGTTGTTTTGGTTTGACTTTTGGTTTTTGTTTGGTAGTAGGGAGTTAAATAATTTGATACAATAACTGTGCAAAATTTTAGGCAATGCAAGTCTGCAGTTTCCAAAAGCCCCCTAATTCTCCTTGCTGAGTATTGCATACTCTCACACACAGTCTGGGCCCAAGTGTCTCCATCGATAACAGTTGTTTGATGTTAAGACTGAAAGACACAAAAGAAAATACTAAAGACATAAAATTCCTGCAATATTTAAGAATCTGAGTGGGGAAAGAATCATGAATCAGGGGAAATACTGGTTTCCTTCCAAAGTCACTAAGACGACAGGTTTATTAGGTAAAGCTGTGCTGTGTCTCATATAAGAAGAAAATATCTCTGCAAATCTTCTCACTGCTCTGGAGGGAAAGGGACAAATTCGAGCTTCATATTAAGCTGCCAAAGCCTGGTTTAATACAGGTCTTTCTTTTTGCCTTTGCTACTTGTAGTCTTCTTCCACCTGCCCCCAGGTGAGTGTGAGTCTGTGAGCAGATAAAGAGATCCTAAGAGGGCCTTGGACAGGAAGGAAATACCGTGGTACTAGAGTTTGGGAGTGGCTGGTGAGGTTACTTTGGATCATGATGCAATTGGTGGACTGGTGGACACAAAATGTCTTGGAGTAGAAACTGCCTTTTAATGTTTTTTATTGATGACTCAAGGGGTCTTTTGGGAAGTTCCTGGAAGGAAACAACAAAGTTACAGCTGTTTTATCTTCTTGAGCAGGAATCTTGGGAACGTGAAAGATATGTTGATGAACACAGCGAAGAGGGAGGTCAGTAAGGTGTGTAGAATTTGGGTTCTCACCAGTGGGATCTTATCGAGGTTGATCACAGGGGACAGTCTCTGGAGTTAGGAATCAGTGGCCTTTGTTGCTGGTCAGCTGTGATACTACCTTCTTGGAAGCAGTCAGTGAGGGCCTGGCGAATTTTATAGCCATGATATTCTCACTCCTTACTCCCAGAAGAGCCTCCTTGTTTCCAGAAGTTTTCCTCTTTGTCCTCAGAAGAGTCCTGTTCCATCAAGAGGTCATCTTTCCTTTCAGATCCTTCTTAACCACCCTGAAGAGCCTTAGTGGCCATAGTTTGGATGCCAGAATGGAGTCTGAGACAGGATGGGGACCTCACGTCCACGTATTTCTTTGGCAGTCCTGTGAGTGAGGAGGGCTCTTGGATGGTGGCGCTGGGCTGTTGGTGTCGGTAGAGAAGGACCACAGGAGCCAAAATACATCCACATGACAGAGGTGACGGTGCTCTTGGGCACACCTGAGGAACTCTGTCTTGTATCTCCAAGTAAACCAGTATGCTGGGGGAGGATTTCTCTGCTCCCAGCTTCTAAGGAATTGTATTGAGCAACTGTGAATAAAAAACAATTAAATTTGCTAAAGGTCTGCAAAATCAGCTCTAATCTCTTTGGGGACTTGGAAAAAACAAGCAAACAAAAGAGCTGAGTTATCGATTGCTGCATTTCAGTGGCTCTTAATCTGAAATGAAATCAGCCTGCACTGGGCCCCAAAGGCCAGAGACCCTGCAATCCATTCTCTACTTGTCAGAAGGGCCCACCTGTCAGAACTGGGGCTCCTTGCTCAACAACTAAATTAGTAGTCAGGTGGCAGGTTGCAGAATGCTGCAGCCATTGGGCTTACTTGGAGCACAAAAGGCAGAGGAAGAACTGGAATATTTTCTTAAGTGTAAAGTGGTGGAGCAAATTGAGTTCACAGGGTCAATATTACTCTTCTTCTCAAATCAACAAGAGAACCTAATCTGGCCAGCCAGGCTGTGGCTTGGTCCTTCTATTTTCCATTTATGAGGTGCTGTCACTCTATTATCTTCCCCCAGGTGGTCTTTATCCCTTTGACCTTCAGAGGTGGGTGAGGGAGGAAGGCAGCAGTACTGGTGACCTGGGCTTGCCAGGGAGAAGAAAAACTTTGACCTTGAATAAACTAGATATGGAACTTTCCCTGATTTCGTTGTGTCTGAGATGAAATGAGAGATGACAGGCGTTCCATTGGGTGTGTCCATTCAGAAGCAGAAGGCTGGCCCCTGCGGGGTCAAGATAAAGGATTTAGGTGTCTGTGAGGTTTTTTTTGGTACTTTCGGGAAAAATCGTTTCATACTCCCCAAAGCCAACCAAATGAAGTTCTGGGAACGGAAAGGTGAATCTTTTGGCAATTACCCTAAAAGATCCAGCAGACAAGTCCTAAAGCACAGAGTCTCAACCTGAGTATCAACCTGAGTATCCCTCAAGTGTCTCACACTCAATGTGATGAAAACCCAATTATCAAATCTCCTCCTTCTGATCTCATTATTGGGATATTTAATGGTATCTCCATTCACCTGATGACCCATTAGAACTTTTGATCTGCCCAGCATTCTTCTCTGTCCCCTCCTTATTTAGTTGAAGTTCAAACATCTTAGCTTAAATGAGTTTTAGCCATCACCTTCTTTTCCAGGCCTATATATCCATCAGATACAGACCATTTTTCTCCCACATCATGTCCATTTACAGTTCTCTAACAATGACTAGTCATCGTGGATTTGTCTACATATACCAACTATATGTTAGAACTCTTTCTCTGTTGATAACTTCAGTGCCTTATCCCATAATACCTCACTCAAACAATGACTTCTTTGCTAAATTTTCTGTATTCTACCATGGGGAACAGTTACTCCTCTGTGCCCCCTCGGCTGCATGTCTCACACTATGTGGCGACATATCTGTCTTCACCTTCTAGACCTGAGGAAAGAACAGAAAGGAAATGTTTTTTTAATCTTTGTATTATTCCAATTTTCTAGAACAGTTTCTGACACGCAGTATATCCTTATTAGATTAACCTCTGAAAAGTGAATAAATGTTTGGATTAGGGAGGAATTTTGCTTCAAACATAGGTAAATCTTCCAGGTCAGTGTGACCTTTTTAGGAGTTCTCACCTGTGAACTCGAGGTGGTGATACTTTTTGTGCACTTTTAAAGGAATAAGGAATGGTAAGGAAGACTGCAGTAAACCAATGTTTGGATTCCCTAAGCCACATAATAGAGAGATGGCCAAGAGAGAGGGGTTACTGCCTCCAAAAATAAAGAGAAAGCACAGGAGAGATGGAGAGAAGTGTTGTGTTCTCCCTTAACCAGAAGATATGGGAAGGACTCTACTGAGCCTTAGATCCCAGTTCTAAACAGGAATAAGACATCTACCCTATGAGAATGTTGTGCATTCAGAAGTAATCCATGAACCCAGATTTCAGATGTCATTACTTTTTAGAATCTGTGCTGATGAAAATAAGGTAAACAATAAAGACAAAGTGACAGCAAATAAAAAGTTGTAATTTACAAAGGAATGTTGAAACAAATGGAAAAACTGGACAGCACTAAAGTCACTTGAATTGGCAGCTCTGGTGTTCCCACACTAGCTGTGTGAATACTTTTCAAAGTCAGGGACTCTCATGTAAAGAAATGCTTTAGAATTTATTTTGCCTAGTTTCTGCATTACCAGGTTGCTGTGTGTTTGTTTGGTTTTGTTTTAAATCACATGGTCTTGCTCTAATGTACTTATTCAGTAGGATTTATAATGCAATTATGAATTCATGCCATAAACCTTTCCTGGTCTCCAGAAATAGCTTGCACATCCCCTTGATGTGCCCCAAAGTGCTCTGATCTTACCTTGTTCATGGGACTGGCATCACAGTGGCTGATTTACTTTCAGTCTATCTCAACTGTTGTTTAGCATCTTAAGGATGGGGACCGTATTTTATCCGTTATGTTCCTGAAACTTAGGACAGAGGAAAACACGTTTTACTTACAGAAATTTTTTTTAGTTTTTTTCGTTTATAAGCACATGTCTATGGCATGCCTTCACTAACCCAGGTCTCAGACCTGCAGAGGGCCTACCATGTTTACTCAGAGACAAGCAGGGCTCAGTCATAAGCAATCATTCAGTTATGGTTAGTGCAACAAAGCAAAATCACAGCATGCTGGGAGAGTGTCCCCAACCATGTATGAAGGTTTAGGATCACATTTTTGAGGAAATCGTATTAAAATCTAAAATATGAGAAAGAATTGTCCATACTAAGAATGCAGGAAAGATCAGGAATTTGTGTCTGACAGCTGAGCCTGAAATGGGAAGGTATGTGGAAAGTTGAGGTTGCAAAGCACCCAACAGGAGACCCCAACAGATGAGAGGACCAGCGTCCCTAGTGGCCAGATCACTTAATAGCAGAGGCAGTATGGGAATCAGGTTGTCCTAGCAACTTGTTCAGGAAATGAGGCAGCCTTGAGTGATCTGAAAGTGACAGTAGACAGAGATCGACACTGATTACAGAACAGGAAACGGCAAGTTCATCCTGAAAGTCACATCATGCTCATTGGGACTAAATAGTTCTTAAACCAGAAGCCTTATCACAGCTCTTTAAGGACAAGAGCAGAGCTTACAGGTCCCAGGCCCCATGGCGGCCATTGCAGTTTCCTCTAGTAGTTCTGCAACTCACGAAAGTGAGGGGCCTCTCTTGACAGTACATCCTGGATAGTCTGCTTCCCCAGAATGCATCTCCCTAATAGCCTACCTCCCCAAAGTCCCCTAAACCTGTTGCTGGATCCTAGTGCATATCTTCTCCACCCACTGGCTGTCCCCTGAGGCACACTGCAGGCTTCTGCAAGTGGCAGGGAGATGGGCTATGGTGATTCATATTAGCTTGATTTGTAGCAGCTCAGTGCAAAGTGTTGCAGAAACCAGCAAAAATCCCCATGGTCTTGATTATGTTTGCCTTTTGCTGTTTATCAGAGGTACCTGTCTATTTTTATAGCCACTTCTTAGCCATGCTCAGGATTGCAGATTTCCTGTTGGGAATCCCTCCCCAGGAATGTGGGTTTCTCATTTGGGCTTCATAGGCAGAGTTGTGAGAAAAGCCAGGGAGGATGCTGGAAGGGAATTATTCATTGACACTGGGAGGTGACTGCCAGGTTAAAGGTAAACCCCCTGCTATACCCTTCTTGCCCACAATACCCCCTACTCACTCCATACATGTCTTCAGATGTTCACCATACTTGGGGAGAGGAGGAGGAGGAGGAGGATGGCAGGCACCCAGGGCAAAAAGATACTTCCACAAAAAGACAAGTCTAGATTAATGATCTGCTCACCTCTGCTCATAGAAACAGAACTCAAGGACTCTTGAATCAGTCCCAGCACCTCTACCTCCACTCAGTAAATCAGTAAATATTTATTACCCCATTTGATTCTTGCGTCCACTCTGCAATTATGGATAAAGTAGTTGAAGAGTCTCTGTCCATTTTACAGATGAAGAGGCAATCCTCTCAAGGTTGCACTGAGTACTTGCTGAGCTAAGCCTGTGTCTCCCGATTCAGTCTCTGGTGGGGGCCTGCATTTCCACATAGCAGGAAGGGTCCCTACCCGCTCCCACCCCTCCCACTGCCCCCTATGAGTTCCCACCTGTCCCCAACCCCACCTCACACCACACCTCCCCACTCCTAAGCTTTCTTGAGTGGTAGAAGGAAGAATGATGAAAGGCATCTACGAAGTTAAATTTAAGGAAGAAATCTTTATATTTAGTGACTCTTATCTGAGAACTTAAAAAAAAGTGTAACGCATGCAGGATATCTTGAGCCTACCTAGAATGGAGGGGATTCAGCCTCTGAGAGTACAAACCCCCATCATTGTCCAGTGTGACTTCTTACCTCTGTAAACACTGTTGGAAAAGGAGAGGCTCTTATTCCTTTTTAAGGAGAGAATGGTCATTTTTGGTGTAGAAAGATAATTCTAAGAGTTACCTTGGAAGTAGACAACTTCATCTTTCTTTCCTTTATTTTCTGCTAGACACTGGGCAACTAATGGTAAACAAACCAGACTCCTCCTTTTATGGACTCTACAATCTAATGGGGGAGACAGATATTAAATGAGTCATTTTCTCATTAAAAATTGTGACAAGTATTCAGAAGAAGAGCAAGTTTCTGTAAGAGAAACTGACAAAGGACTACCTTTATTTGGGAAAGTGTCAGGGAACAGATTTTTGGAGAAGTGACAGTTAAATTGAGATGACAAATAGATAAACTCTGCCTTGTTAAGAGTGGTTAATGAATTGTTGAGGGTCACATAACTAGGACATAGTAGAATAAGGATGAGGGCTTCAAATCCATGACTTAGAAAAAAATGCTGTTTTTATCAAAATAATTAAATAACGAAAGTACTACACATTTAATTAAAATAAATTGGCCTCGCTCTTCTCACTCAAGATTCCCATTCTCTAATGCAACCATTTTTAACTCTCATCTGTTGATTTGGATATTTACCTCCAGAATTCTAAATGTCATGCTTCTAAAGCTATTTCATACATTCAAGACATTAATTCATTCACTACTGAAAATGAAGATTTAACACTCAACCACTTCCCTCCAGCACAGTTACTGCTTCTATTTTCTCCAAATGTAATTTTAATCACAATTTTAATGGACTCGATAGTCAATATTCAAATTATCAACATAATGCAAGTCAAACCAAATGAACTACAATTCCATTTACTTGTACTTCATGTACAACTTCCTGTTTTTCCTAGAGACTTAGTTTTCTCTTTGTGCATACCTGTTTTCTCCAGAAGTTTTTCATTGTACTTAAAAAGAAATAATTGGTTGCTGTTACAAACATGAGGCAACCTAGCAGTTTTCTTTTGCTGTTGCAGTGTTGACTTGGAGTATTTCTTCTAGAGCCCATGATTGTTCTGTTCCAATTTGAGTTGGTTGCTCTGAGCCTGCTTCTCAGCTATTACCCAGAAATGCCCCATAATGAGCAGGTACCTGTCTCCCATTTTGAAATCTCTATTTCTAGGAGTCCATGACCTGCGTTTTCTTGATTTGTCCCATGTTTCAGAAGAACAGTTCTTCAGTTGCTTCCAGAGTATAGTATTGTTGCCTTGCGACAAACATCATACATTTGTTTTTCTTCACACATGACCGCTAGCTTGGTTAGGTATAACATTCTCACCTCAAAATGATTTTCCTTCAGAATTTCCTTATTATTCTGGAGTTTCTAGGGCAGCTGTTTAAAAATGTGCCACTCTGATTTCTGTTTCTTTGTATGCAATCTATATTTTTTCCTAGGAAGTTCTTAGGCAATTCTCTTTAACCTTATCATTTTGAAATTTCTTTATATGGTACCTTGGTGTGAGATTTATCATTTGTTTCTTTTCTTTTTTTCCATCCTAAATGGTAATTTTTTCAGCTTTGAAAACATCTCTTGATATTTATTTTTTTAATTCTCATTTTCCTTTTCTTTGTATAAGTACCATTAAGTAATTTTTTTATATTTTCCATTTCTACTTTATCTCTTTTTGCTCTACTTTCTGGTCTAATTCCTCACATTCATTACACTGTATTAAAATTTAATATTTCTGAGAATTTTTTCAGTTATAGAATTTTTAATATCTAAGAGTTTTCATTATTCCCTATTGTCTGCTTTTATTTGAAAGGTAAATGCTAAAAAGCTCCTTGTCTGTTTGTGAGCTTGTTGAATAGAGGGCTTCTTTGTAAACTGATGGTGAGGAGCCAGACATTTTGTTGGGGAAACTTCATGTATTAACAATTTTTCTCTGTTCTTATGGGTGTGTATTTCAAAGATTCTTCCAATCCACTTAATTGCACATTGTCTCTAAATTTACTGTGCTTTGTCCCAAGGTAGTTCTCACATTGAACATGCATATTAGCAGGACTGGTTAAAACATGGATAGCTGGGCCCCTCCTCCAAGTTCTTTTTCAGTAGTTCTATCGATGTGTATTTCTAGCAAGTTCCCAGGTGACACTGATGCTGATGGTTTGGGAACCACAGTTTGAACCATTGCTCTAGAGAATCAGCTCTCCATCTCTCAGTCTGAAAGAGGATTTAGGAAATATAACTCTTCCTCATAGAGACAGACATTCAACATTCTCTTATTTTTGCCCCATCCTTTACTGCAGCCTCCATAAATATATGGTGTCTCAAATTCATGAGTATTTCTGGAACTTTGCAGCCTGAATCAGCTTGCTTCTCCTGTTAAGACATTTTAGTTTTAACTTCTTTTGCTTAGCTAAATCAGTTACTATTCATTCATTTGCTTTCCATCTTATACAATTTTGTAGACATTTCATCTGCAGTTATTTTTTCTTGTATGTATATATATGTAGTTTATATATATCTTATCTCTATATTTTTCTTTATTGATGTTTTAGAGAGGTATTGGAAAGAAGTAGAAGTTAACACAGTTCTTCAGACCACTATAATTAGTCATGTTGAGAGTTATTTCAATTACAAGGCATCGCCTCCCTTCTCTGTGTTAAGCACAGTTCTCTTTGACCATACACTTACAATGAGTTGATGTTGTCCCCAATGAAAGCCCAGAGATCGTAAAAATGTGCCATTATCCTAATCATGCAAAGCACTCTCATTTCCATTCCTGCTGAGGGAGGAATGCTTCCCAGAACTACCATCCTAGCCACAAAAAGAAGAAAAAGCAGTTTGACATTTTCTTGACTGTTTGGAAAATTTTCTAGCACAATAAGCTGTTTATTCTCCACTCTCGTTCTTATTGAATTAAGGAGGAAGAAAAGAAATCAATTTGTTCTCCATATGCCATACGGTTAAAAACTAGCATTCACTGAACACTATGGAATATGTAGGAATGGGGGAAAAAGATAAATCCATCAACTAACAAGATAAGTGCCTTGTTCCTCCATCGGTTACTGCCGTGTCCTTATCTTGGGTAGTAGCATGGCAGCCACAATATATCTCGTGACAGGTATTATATTCCAAAGTCGTATGAATGAATTTTCATGCCAGTAACCATCCATGATCTAGCTCAGCCACAGCTAAATTTGTCCTAAGGCACCAACTGTCTTTTTGCATTTGGAAGTCCATTGAATTTGCAGGCAGGAATAGGTTGGCTGCTGCTGCCACCGGTTGATGGTATCTGTCTCATAGCTTTGCCAGCATGGCTCTCTGCATGCACGGGCTGGTGGTGATGACTTAGTTGAATCACCTCTGAGGAAGTGGCAATGTCCTTACAGGAGATAGGAAGAAAACAAAAGCTCAGAGAAAATATATGTAGAGGTCCTGTGTTTGGGCGCATCTGCAATGATTGAATCATTGATTAACTAATTGATTAGATGTGCTATTTCTTAGATCACTGGGGAAAGTTCAGAATAGTGTTCAGTTGAAATGACATCTCAGACTCTTCAGCAGCCCCAATTATACCATGATGATTTCCTCATTCAAAAACAGTTTATTTTGAGGACTCAGCCTTAACTGAGCATCCAGGTGCAGAAACAGAGATGATGACGTATGGTATCGGAACTCGTGTTTTGGCATTTCTGACAAGGACTGAAAGACTCAGTAGATAGATATAACTTGTTTGCATCCATAGTTGAGACTGAACTTCACATTTTATTATATAGATGGTGTAATTCATCTGTATTATCATCACAGATACCATTCTCAAAAGGATAGAAATAGCAGCAGCACTACAAATTAGGGTATGTTACAAATTTTAGTACTTTCTGAAAATCTTGGCTGTGCCCATCTCTATATTCATAACTTGAGGGGACCAAATGCACAGCATATGCCTCATGCTGGACAAAGTTACTTAAGCTGTAGTGTTCATCAGCTAATTTGCTTCAAGAGTTCAAATTAGACACAGTGAACAACACAAGTTTGTAATTGGTAAAGGGTTGGCATGGGTAAGCTAAGAATGGCCAATGGAAGAAAGTCACAGAGAAAAATGGGAGAAGTTGGGGTCAGGACACAGTTGGAGGATTTGACCTAAATAGGATTGAGATTAATCAGCTACAACTGGAGAGGAAATGTAAGGGGGACTAAACATGGGTGTAAATATGTTTCTGGGAGGGGAAGTGTGGAGAATTCGACTTGATCTTGATTTTCTTATCAAAGCAGGAACAGGTACAAATCAAGACCATGCTTCTCAAACCTTTCCACTAAATATTTCTGATGAGAGAGAAGGGTTAATGCATACCCCTAGCAATCTGAAGTCAGCACAAAATGGAGAGTAATCTGAAAAATTACAATTAATTATTAATATTTACTGTTTATAGTCTATTCATACTATAGTCAGAGTCTAACATATTGAATTCATTGTAATATTTAAGTTTCCTTCATGATTATTTAGCTAAGGTGTATGTTTGTGAAAACCACATTATATGTGTCCTGTCTGGCTGTATTGCCCTGTATCCTCAAAGAGTATTTATAGAGCAGTCTGAGATTCCCTGCAGTAAACCATTAGCACTCAGTGGCACATAAGCTCAACAATATTTTGAGATTCATTCTCAGTGATCACCTTGGGGAGCACAGAACTTCATCCTAGTTAATGAATGTAAAAATAAAGTTTATATTTAGTTGAGGAGAGGAGGTGAGAAAGCAGAGAAAAAAAAAAAAGGAAGTGAGAAATCAGAGAATGAAAGATCTGAAGTCTGGGGCAATATTTTCAGAATTGAACAGGTCTCTGCTGTACCAGAGGTGGGCCTGTGTCTATGGGGCAGGTAGTGCTGATCTTTGCTATCAGATATGATACATAGTAATCAACCTCAGAGAATATGAGCATGGTAGAGATAGGTGGAACTCTTGAGAGGTGTAAGTGTAAGTGACAAGGCTTCTGTGATTTTTACAAGTGATAGAGTTGGCAGGCATAAACAACTCCTGCAAGATCAGATTTATGTAAAAAATCCAACCCCTTTTGTTTTTGGAGAGGGTGACACCATATACATTATTTTGAGTTCAATTTTTTCCTTTCTAGATGAAGGGTTGACACTGGTCAAATCCAGGCCACTGCTTCTTTTAGTAAATACAGTTTTATTGGAATAGAGTCATGCTTAGTTGCTGACATATTATCCTTAGCTGCTTTTCCCTACTACCTCAGATATGAGTTATTTTGATAAAGACTTCATGGCCTACCAAGCCTAAAATATTTTCTCACTGATTATTTATAAAAAGACCCTTGATTCATATCAAGAGACAACAATACATAATAAATTATGTCTACAGATCACCCTCTGATCATTTTTGACAATAATTCTGAGCTTCCAGGTATTCAAATTAAAATTCCTCAAACCCGCTGAAGGAAGAGCTTTGTTACAATTAAAAATTTCTCAACAATCTTCCCTGACCCCAGTCAAGCTTAGTAGTATAAACCTATTCAAATTTTCTGTGCTTAAAAATAGTTTGCACTCCATCAGAACTTCCTTAGCCTGGCTCAGCCCTCTAGTAGTTTCCCCAAGTCTCCAGTTTGCAAATTCTGGTGAGAGCCTGACTCTGCATCATTTCTGTTCAGCCTTCTCAGCTGTCCTTCTGAATTTACCTTTTCTCTCTTTTAGAATTCCCAAGGAATCACACTCAGAGTTCTGCAGTCAAACTCTGCTCTCTCCTCTTCTTTGATCCTCAGTAGAGATGGTGAGCAGGGCTAGTTCACACATTTTAAATAATACTAGTTATTCATATGAAAGGATTTTCTCCACCCATCTCATCTAGGCATGCATCCATTCATCTGCTTCTCCTTCACCTTTGAAATCCACTAGTAAGAATCCAGTCCAAATATGTGCTTATATAGTCCCCATTTCATGGGGCCCCATGTGCTCGCACAGTCTTCCTCAAGGCATAAATGCTTCTCTGACTCAGGATTTGGGATGAAGTCAACTCTAAGTATATGTAGGTAGCACTGGTACTGACTACATGTAATTCACGGTGGTTAATGAAGTAGATAAGATCCAATGACAGACTTGCGTTGCTCAGCACACTCTGGTACCTCTGTCTCTACTGTTACTCAGAGTTCTCCCGGGAAGCATGTGTAATTGGAATCTGTCTTAGTTGTTCCAGTGGCCAAAGTGGAGAGTTAGCATTACAACTTGATAATCAGCAGCCTAATTGTACTTAAAGGCATGTGGCAAATTCAGATTTAATTATGGCGACTTTAAAAATCACGGAGGTCCAATCAAATGCCAAGAGTCAACAACAGGGACACAGTCATGTTGTAGTTTTAGAAAATCAATTCATTTACAGCAGAGCGCCCTGTGCTGGCACTGACCATCTGAGCTCCCTCAGTTCAGCTGGGGTTAGGGCAGACGCCCTGCACCTGCAGGTCCATTCATGTAAGCCATGAAGGTGGAAGTTAAGGGAAGGTGTCATTTGCTGGATTATGTACATTTGCGAGGCTCACCTTAGGTACGTTCCAGCAACATGTCCACAGAGCAAGTGATTTTAAACCTTATCTATTCTCAAAGCGATGTCTGCCTCAGGCTGGGTGAGGCATCTGGGCTGGAAGAAGGAAGGCTGAACATTTATGGAGCATGGTAGATGCATATTGCACATACCCACATAACACAGACAATACAGACAGATGCAGACAACACAACACACACGTACACATACATATACCACATATACATAAATATACTACTGCACATACACACATACAAATACACCCTGCAAACCCTATGCATACACATATATCACACATATACAACACACCACACACACTTATACATGTAGATACACACAGAGAGTTGCACCAAATTTACATATATGCAAAGATACACATAGATACAGTACATAGGATGCACATAGACACATATACATCCACACACCACACACATATACAACACAACACACCCATATATACATGGGCAGATGCACACATGAACACAAAACATACACAAATATTGACACATAGAGACATAGCACACATATGCACATACTGCACACACACAAACTTATATACATGAAAATATAGATACATATTGCATGCACATAGATGCAAATAGACATACGACACACATCTTGCATACACACGCCACACACATCATACAGAGATACATGCAGATAACACATATATACACACCATACACACATAGACACACCTCACACATGCACACCACACATGCACACATATAAATATATAAAATTGCGTATGCACACACAGACCTGTGTAGACACCACACATGCCCTATGCATGCACACATACATATGCATACACACATATGCATGCACATGCTACGCCTCACACATAGACACACCACCTGCCACATACACCCCACACAGGTATGTGCACACCACATATAACATGAATTATACACATAGTACCCACATGTTATGCACCTTTAGACACACATGAGGATTTCTTCTAGACTCCTTGTGTATGTTGTATAGACCATCTATTCAGCACCCCTGTGCCTGAGTACAACACCGCTGATTCCTTAGCCACATAGATGGGTTATCTCACCACAGCCATAGCCCTGTGCTCCTGTAGGAAACACCAGCCTGTCAGGACCACAGACAAGTCCCAGAGAGGTGCAGGTGTAGCTTCGCATGTGGGACCTTGAGTTTTGTTTAGCAGGAGGTGATGGCCCCACATTTCACAGTGCAGAGAACTTGTGAGGGCGAGCAGGCACTGTGGGCATAGGAGAGAGGACAGGCTGAGAGGGAGTCTTTGGAGAAGTCCACCCATGCTGAAAGCATTATTTGCCTGCCTTGTGTTTCACCGAAATTCTGAATAGCATGTGTCACCTGTCCTGGAAGGGACCCTCTTTGTCCTGGTCACATGTCACCACATCTATTGAGCACTTACTGTGTGCCCACACACATTTATACACATTTCCTCATAGAGTCTTTAAAAAAGAGCTCTGCAGAGCCTGAGACTCTGAGAGGTTGAGTAAATTGTCCAAAGTCACACAGAGAGTAAGAACTACGGCAGGTGTGTAGCCCTGGGCAGCCTCACTGCAGAACTTCCCTGGTCTGGAGCCATCCACCAAAACTGACAGTGTCACAACCACGTCTGCAAGGGCTGGGGGTGGAGAGCCTGACGGAAAGCAGACGCACTTAACTATTAGCCTAACTAAAAATAACGCCAGGGAGGAAAAATGGCAACCGAATATGAATATGAATGTGTAATGCACATCAAAGCCAAAAATAATTATTTTCGCTTTAAATATTCTGCCATTTTATATGATCCCTTCCTTTGTGCTTGTAGGTGGGTGCATATTCTCCTTTGGTGATCATGTCCATGAATCGCAGATGGGGACATTGAAGCTTGGCTTGGGGATGGTCAAGAGAGCTGATAGCAGATACCCAAAATATTTCCTAGTCCCCTAAAGTCAAAGATTGGGAAACAGTTCCTTCTCTTAACTTTGTCCTGGGTAGATGTTTCAACTGATCATTTTCTTTTCAGAGTTCACGTGCTGTGCTAACCATTGAATCAAAGAGCTATCCTTCCCTTCACTTCCCACTAGGGCCCTGATAGATTCTGGTTGTCTCATCGGAGGCCCCCAAATCCCCACTCTCATTTCAATTAGGGCACTCTCTATGGCGGTGCAGGCTGGGCTGAAGCATCCATCCCTGATCCTCACATTAGCAGTTTCTCGCCCAAGCTCTATCATCGGAAGCTCTTAGGGGAGGGAGGGAGTGAGAATTGAGCAATCTTTCAGAAGAATAAATATGGTTTGTTTGTATTTGTATTGCTTCCACACTGAATTCTGATTGCATCCTGCGCCTTGACACCACAATTATTATTAATTTCCCCCGTCTGCTCCTCCATTCTTGCCGCCACAAAGACGAGATGATGGATCATGTTAGATGCATTAACTGGATGAGTTGGGGGAAGGGAAAAGACAGATGTTCATTCTGAGATTTTGCTTCTCTGTTTGGGGTTCCAGAACAGTGTACTCTTGGGAGCTTTGTGGCCACTAGGGTGAGAAGGGGCCCATTGGCGGCTGGGCAGGCCTGTCCTGCTATTGCTTCTTGGATCACAGATTCTCCCTGCATGTGTCTGTCTTGGGCAGTTGGTTTTCACACCCATTTCTGATACACGCTGTAAGCAAATAAGAGGATGCAGGAGCCGGGCCATCGTAGTACCTCAAGCTGTTAGCTCCTGGTGTGTGGAGGGTACAGTGGGCCACATGAACTGGCGGAGGGACCGCAGGCCCCATGGGTCCTATAGGTTAGGGAAATCAGGTCTCTCTGCTTGCAAAATTTTCTGCACTGTGTTGGTTGCCCCACCAGCTCCAAATCTTAGAGCTGAAGAGGCTGGTGTCTGAGGAAGCTGCTCAGGGGAAGTCTGCTCTTGGTCATCTCCAGCTGCACAGGGGCCTTTGCAGCATTCAAGACCCCAGTGGGCAATGAGGTAGCACTGAAACTCATGACTGGCACAGTGTTTGCATACCCACTGACTGCTCTCTCCTGCTCATCTTCATGGCCCCATAACCATCGCTTTGCTCTCTCTGTCTCCCAAACACCAGTGTCTGGGCTAAGGTGAGGAGAAACAGCAGGAGGAAAGTGCAGCGTCCACACTGTGTATGTGGCATCGCCCTACCATTGCCTCCAGGCATGATTTTCTCTTGGTGAGCTGGTAGGACCTGAAAGTCGAGAAGCAAAGTCAGGCCTCTGCCCTCTCTGGGGACTAGAAGACTTTTCAGGTGCTGACAGTAGCCTTCATTCACCAGAAGACCAGTGGGAAACATGTTCCTTTCTTTACTGTGTAGTTCTGCTGGTACAGATCCCATAGGAGAAAGGGTTGACTTTGGTTTAGGCCTGAGAAGCCCCTACCCTGTTCCAACACCACCAAGCAGTTCTCCAGTTCTCGTGGACAGAGCCTGAGTTCCCGCACACTGAACTCAATTCTGATGCTATCTCTCTGGAGACCCCACTGGTTAAGAGCTTAGTTTCACAGGACTACCCTCCTGTCAATGTATCTGAAGGTTGTCACCTGTGCTCCTGATAAACCAGCAATACATGAGAGGTTCCGTAGCCCTTACGCAGGTGTGAATGCTGTGCTAGAGTGACTCACAGAACTCAGAGACAAACTTACTTCTGTTCACAGTTTATTGTAATGGCTACACGTGAACATCCAGATGAAGAGGGACATGTGGGAACTCTGTTTGAGGGTCAGGAGACCCTTCAGCAGCCTGGAAGTTCATCACCTCTCCTGCTCGAGCGTCTTCCTAGAACTTAATCCTCCCAGAGATCGGGTGAGGCTGAAAGTTCCAAACGCTGATCACCTGATCTTCGGGGTAACCAACTCCCGTTCCAGGCTGCCACACGTCCTGAGTTGCCTCTCTTGCCTAATCGCAAAAGGGCTCCTTCGGAGCAGCTAAAGTCACTTCGGTCTCTCAGGGAATTCCAAGAACGTGAGGAGCACTGTGCCTGACACAGGGACAAAGGCTAAATAAGCATATTTCTTACTATAGCACACCTCTCCTTGAGGTGGTCCTCCTAGGGGGCAGCAGGGAGGCCAGAGCAGGCCTCACAGCCCAGCCTCTGTATGCAGGGTGGAGGTTTCTTGCACTGACCACCCATAAACAGAGCATTATGTAGGTGACCCCAACGGCAGAAGACAAAGCTACTGCATGCTAATGGTCTTCAATATCAGCCAGACTGCACCACACCGACCTGGAGGCATAGTGACCACCATTATTTTGGGAGTCTTTCTGGGGGCATCTCTTAAGACCCTGTTTCTGCTTGGGAGGAAGCATGTATTGTCCTCTATAAACTCTTGAGGGGGTGGAAGCAGGGACTACAAGGTACTGGTACAAAAAGAAGGGGATGCTGAGGAGCACAAGAAGCCTTTGGCAAACAAAGGACAGCACCGGACCCTTCCAGGAGGGGTAGGGTGTCTTTGGGGACTCTGAGCTGTAAATTGGCACAGTCAGATTAGGTGCTTACACTTCTTTTTTTCTCATCAGCACTGATGCGGGTGCTGGTAATGGAGCTGCCATGCAGTAACTCATGCATGAGATTAGCAATGGAGGAAAGGCAGCCAGGGAGCAGCTGACCTGCTGGGCGGCCACAGGCAAGGGGCCTGAGGGGCACCACTGTGTGCTTACGGTAGGGTCAGGCAGGGCTGAGGAACTGGCACCTGTGTTTGGAATTTCTAGACAAGGAGGGGGTCCTAGAGGTAACTGTAGTCCTTATTTATTAATGGAGCAGAGAAGGGACTCGCCTAAGGGGACATAGAGGGCTAGCAGCCGAGCCTGGGCCAGTGTTGGAACAGCTAACATTCCAGTGTGTGGTGTCTGTCCTACAGAGGGGTGATCACTGCAGACAGTGGGTGCACAGCCAGATGGCAGCTCCAGCCTCCCCCAGATCTTTGTCTTCACTGTCATTCACAATCAAACCCTATTTCCTCATCTAATTGACATGCTCTCTGTCCTTGTGGTAATCTCCACTAGCATACTCTTCAAAGGAGTGTGTGTGTGTGTGTGTGTGTGTGTGTGTGTGTGTCCTCAGATGTGTTGGTCACTCTGTGTTCCCAGGGAGGGCCTGGAAGGCCCAGGAAGCCCAGCTCATTGCAGGCATGGGCACTGAGTGTAGAAAAGTCTGTACTCAGGATGAGCTCTGCTGTCTACTTCTGGTTGCCAGAACAGAAACTGGGGAGTCAAGGAACAATGACTCCTGCCTTTCATGTGCCTATTTAGTGCAGGCATTATGCCCACTTTTACTCAAATTAGCCCTGCACTTGGAGATTTAGGATCTGCTCAGGCATGTTTTAGTGAAGACACTGGTCATCTCAGGAAGGGTCTCTGTTCTGGGCCCACAACTGGAGATCATAAAATCTTTTCTTCCCTTTCCTGAAGTCTCAGGATAGGCAGCTTCATTTGATCTTTCAAAGTTGACAAAACTTAGTTTATCCTTCAAAATAAACTTCTCAAAGACTACACTCCCCCACGGAAGTCTTCCATGTATGCTTCTCATTACTTCCCCGTCTCTAGTAGTGTCTCTCTTGGTCCTCAGCTTCCTTTTCCTATATTCAATACTAGGAAAGAAAGCCAAGGTTCACATGGGGGGTGGGGGGCAGGCCTCAGGCCCAGAGGTGATGTCGAAGGCTTCCCTGAATTCTATTGGCCAGAACTCAGTCTTAGTGTCATTGCTCATTGTCACCAAGTTCTCTCACCTTACTCTGGCCAGTCTGCATGGAAACTTCTTCCATTTTTCATTGTATTAATTCCTACTTTGTCATCTTTCAAATCAGGGTTGGTTTACCTCTAGAAAACCTCACTTTAACCCACAGGTGCCCAACCCCCTCCCCCACCACATGTCCTGTCACACACTGTACTTGCCTTTGCCACACTGTTAACCTGTTAACTCCCCTCATCTGTCTTTCTCATTGAACCATGACTTCCTCAAGGCCTGGGCTGCACCTCTGTGGGTTTCTTTGTTTTTCTTCTTGTTGTTTTTGTCTTGCATTTTTAGTGTTTTTAATAGTGGTTAGAACTTGGAGATTTTCTAAAATAGGTATGCTTGAAACCTACTTTCATATTATTAAATTGAAATCTCTTTGTGACAACATGAATGGACCTAGAGGACACGGTGATAAATGAAATAAGCCAGCAGAGAAAGACAAATACCATGTGCTCTCACCTATAGGAAGAATCTTAAAGAAATATAATGCTGGTTATCAGAAGCATGAGGAGAATGAGTGAAATGGATGAAGAAGGTCAAAAGTGACAAACTTCCAGTTATAAAGTAAACAAATCACTAGGGCTGTAATATTGGCAGTGAGGTAATTGTGGCAGCACTAAACCATGTATTTGAAAGCAAGAGATTCCATCTTAAAATTTCTTTTGACAAAAATAAATATTTTGTTACTTTGTGTGGTGATGGCTTTTAACCAGATTTATTGTGGTAATCACAAGACAGACAAATAAATAAGATCATGATTTAATGAGATTTAAAAAGACATCTCTGAGTATGGGGTCTTGATTTATTTTTTTAAAACTCAAATATTCATTCAGGCTTGAGAACCATTATAGTAGATACCTCAGAAGTGTTTGTTGAATGAATGAGCCCTTCTTTCCAGCATTTAGGAATACAAAGGAAACAAGTTAGAGTCTTATGAGTGTCTTGAAACTCTTATGGCTGAGTTATGACCATTCTACATGGTCTCCATACATAGATATCTGTCTAAGTTATTTAAACAACATTGGAAGTTGATACAAATTTAACAAAATAAACGCCTCTTCTCCCATTCCAGAATTCAGAGAATAGATGTGTATGTAGATAAATAACACTAAATAATTAGCGAACTTTTTATGATGAGCACTTACTGAGGCACAACCTATATGCCTGTTGCCGCACAGGGCTGTAGGAGATGTGTGCAGTATAAGAACATGGATTTTCGATCTAGGCAGGAAACCAAGTGGATGCACAAGACAGTTTTATAGATGAGTATTTTCTCTAGATATTTTCAAGGAGTACATTACTTGGTACAGATAATTAGAGAAGAAGACAGCTTACCATCAGGTGCTAATTATGCAGTGCAGAAAATAATGTATAAGGAGTAAGAAGAGGGAGACATCATCGTGGGCTGATTCTCAGAGTTTTGCAGAGGAGAGAGCTGCAAGTTCAGGCTGGAGGGAAGGGCCCCGCTCAGGACTTGGTTGGGTGGAGGAGCATCATGCCAGGCCAGAGGATGGTGTGTGCAGATTCAGAAATGGGCATGGGTGCCTGGATTGGACAGAAGGTATTTGGGGGAAGGAATGCAAAAGCCATGGGGCTGGGGAGAAAGGACCAAACTACCAAGGTTTCTGCGGAACAGGCAGAAGAGGTAGGATGAGTAGCATGGGAGGCATGTGATCGGGGGATACTGTGGTCATCCTGTGCTAGAGCATGATGTGGCAGCGCTGTGATGAAAGACAGCCATGGGACAAGGTGGCAGTGCAGAACTCCTTAGGGGCCATTCGGGTTATCTGAGCATGACATCACGGGGCTCCCTACCAGAGTGAGAGTAGAAGGAAGGCTGGTTGAGTGTCCACTGTCATGGTCGTATAGCCCAAGATCCTTTACACCTCCAGGACCACTGCCAGCAGAGCCGGCAGCACCACCACCAATGCTGCTTTCACTTAGTAGACTTGGGCGATGTCACTGTTTCCTGTGCCCTTACCCTCCTTTCCTCATATAGTCAGAGGTCATCTGAGGACCCTGGATCTGAAGTGGGGTAAGCCTCAAATGGTGTGGGGCTGGCATCCTGGGCTTGATGCTGTTTTATCACCAGCAAAACCTTCCCAATGTTTGGAGTTTTCTGAGCTTAATGGGCTGAGAAATGGAAACTCATTCTGTTGGTAGCGGCCTGGACTCCTGACCTGCTGCTTTACTGCTCTGGTGCTCAAGGCCCTCCCTTCCTGCCAGCCCCACCATCTCATAGACTTCCAGGGCATGGAGGCTCTTAGACCCAACAGCTGTGTTCACTCCAGGGCCTGTTGGTGGGATCAGGTGGGGTGTCCCTCTGCCCCTTTTGATGACATCCTCCTTTTAAGATACTGATGTCAAATTATAATACTATGCATCTGAAACTCTTTTCATGTTATAAGGCGTTGTTACTTCAATAAAATTATTTTTTAAATGTCTTGGGAAGAAGACTGGGCCTCACTGAACCTAGAACCTTGCCTGAGTGCTACCTCTTTCTGGTGGTGTGCTGACTTGCAGCAGACTGGCCTGAAGTTGTCTGAATCAGGTGAGCCTTTGCTCTCATTTGTAGAAAGGAGGAAAAACACCTTTTTTCTAATCTTGCAAATATAAATGATGATATATGAGACTATCTGCTGTCTAACAGGTGTTCCAGAAGTAAGGTATTATTAACACAGACATTCATTGTCATCCTTGTGAAGACTCGGAGGCCTGCAGGGCTTCTTGGCTCTTCCAAGGCCCCAGCTGGTTCTGGTCCTGGGGTGTGAACCTGTGCCTTTGAGCCCACACCCTTCTCCTTCAGCAGATGGTACTTACAGACTGAACACATTCCTCTGGTGCTTGGGTGAAATTTTGATCATTCTGATGACTATCACTCTAATTTCTTCAGTGACCCCTCAGGAAGGTAAATAAATCAGTGAGCTCCTCTGTGGCCTAGCTCCTCTTTAGGACTGTGCAGTTGCCCATGTCCTGGGTCATTCAACTCACAGGACTCTGATTTCTTTTTGCTCTGGGACTGGCACTCCCATGATCACCTTTTGCCACATTTCCTGATATCAGTGGTCTCCAACTAGCAGACATATTTGGAGGTGTAGATGCTTCCTGTATCTCTGAGTCTCCTTTCAGGTCCACAACAACCTAAGCCCACTGGTCAGGGACAGAAGCCAGATCATTGGTTCTGAACTCCTGGAATTCAGGGAAAACCAACTCTTTTTGGGAAATGCGGACATAGAGGATGGAAAACAGAATGACTTCTGTCAAAAAACTCAGCTCTGCTTCTTTCCAATGTGTGCTCTCAACGAGAGGAGACCACTTACAATCATAATTAATAATGGTGAGCAATCTGAAATACTTTTCATTCTTAGAAGACTTAAGGGAGAATAACTAATTGTACTAAAGACCATGCTATGAATCAGGGAGCAAGTTTTCTGCAAGAAGTATAGAAACTGCTTTTCTTTAGTGGTAGAAAGAGAGGGAGGGAGAGGCAAGTACAAAGAAAGAGTCATTTTATTCAAAAAGCAAAATAAAGGAAGGGAATGAAAAGAGTTTATCTAGGAATTACTAAGCCCGCAGGGGCCTTATAGAAGACTTGCTGTTTTAGTGCACTGGAATACTCTCTGCTGGTGCCGAATATGTGCAATAAAGTGAAATGGAGTATCTAATATTTCAGAACCTGGCCACAGGGTCCAGAGTGGGAGCAAACTGTTTGCCATTGCTAACTTTGGCCCAGTATTTGCTCTTACTTCCCACCTGAGGGGAGACTCCATGTGCTCCCAGACTGGCAGGAGTATCCCTCCCTATGAGGCGGCGGGTGAGGCTCAGTGCTTCCTAAAAGTGACAGCACTGGGGGTCCCACTCACAGTCCTGTGCTGGGTAGCACCAGCTGGCTGTCACACCTGTCCCCTCTCCTCCTTCCCAACTCAGAGTTTCTTGGGTCATGTTTCTTCTCCTTTCCATCTGGACCTCTTCCCTTCCCATGCTGCCCCCACCTCTTAGCACATATTTATTGCCTTTGACTTTTGGTGAACAGGCAGCCTCAGCTCACCTGTATGAGGAGTATTCTCTTTTTCTTTCTTAAAAACAATATATGTTCCTTTCTTCTCTCATCCCTGTGTCTAAAAGGCCACATATGGCGATGGCAAGTGTCCCTCAACACACCATTGGCCTCTTGGCACCCGAGTTATGGTTCAGGATGCATTACCACTCCTGCTTCTTTTCAGAATTCAGAATTGGAGCTGGGCTGGGGGCTAGTGGGCAGAGGCAGGAGGCAGCAGGCTCACAGCCATCGGAGGAAGCACACTATTTGCAGGTGCTATAAATTTCAGGGAGTCGTCTCCACGGGCAGTGTGTGCACATGGAATGGTGGGGATGAACGGACCAGAGACTAGAAATTAATGGCATCTGCAGTGAGCCTCCACATCTTGATTTGGTAATAAGCTGGGACCCCAGAGAGAAGAAAAAACACCTGTATATAAATCCTGTATTTGGCATAGTTTAAATAATTTTAAATGAAACCATCAGCCTTAAGATGTGAAATGTGCCTCCAGCAAAAGATAAACAGAGAAGAGAAGATGAGGTGGGGTGAGCTCAAGGGAGGGGGAGACATCAAATCTTTAATATTTTTAATCAGCCTGCCTTTCTCAAACAGGAAAACACTAGTACAAATACCTTGCAGACTATCAGTTTTCTGACTTTGTGTGAGTTCTGTTCAATGCAAGTCTGATAGTTCCATTTCAGAGGCTCAGCAAGACTTAAAACCTCTGTTCAGCAGCCACTGGGCCAGCAAAGCCATCAGGCGCTGTTAGTAAGTGGCTCCACAACTGACCTGAAATCTGTAAGCCTATATGGCAACTGCAGCCAGCGCTGGAGTGGAGTCACCTCCTGAATGGAAGAGACAAAGTAAGAGGCAGTTCTCTGAGCATCTGTGCATCATCAAACAGCCTAACACCCCCAAGTGTCCCTGCGGTAGGTTGCTCTTGGAATGCCCACCTTCCGCCTCAGACCACCAAGTCAGATGTCTACCTCCGTACCAAATCCTTACTGAAGGTCTTACCACACATCACACTATGTAGACTTACCATAGTTTTTAGAGTTGAAACCAGGAACAATTGGAGTATTATCAGGCATGCAGGGGTGGCAAGTTCAGAGGTGGGTGAGGGATGGAGAGTGTGTGTGTGTGCATGTGTGTGTTTAGCACAGGATAGGGGTTGGAGTCAGAGGCAGGCAGGTGAGAATGGTGGGGTATCAGACCAAAGTGGGGTTGCTGTTTTGGCTATCAGGGGTGGGATAGTGTTTAACATTGCTAAACCAGGAGAATCCTGGTCAAACTGGAGCACATGAAACATTAAAGCTTATAACCTTGAAGAAATTATTATTTGGGAGGAAATTAGTCTCCTGAGGTAAGAAAGAGGCTAAAAGAAATGGGAGAAAGTTCTCAAAAAGTTTAGAAGAAGGGGATCTAGCAATAGTGCCCATAGTCTAATAGAACCTGGCTCCAGTTCAGGCTCCAGTGACTGATTGAGCTCATGGTTGGATGCAGAAGCTGCAAGGGCGGCCCACAACCCACAGGTCAGGGTTCTGGAGCAAAGCAGCTTTGGGGTAGAGGGTGCGGCCATTCTGGCCATTCTGGAGTGGGCATTGGCAAGCCTGGCAGCAGGTGCTCCTTAATTTGGTCTGTTTCCTTCTCTGTTTTGGAACTGCACACTTTCCTTGTTCTTATGCCAAAATCAAGTGCCCCTGCACAGTCCCAAGATAGACAGACAGCAAGGCTCTTGCAACAGAGAGGGCCACTGCAAGACAGATGCATGAAAAGTCAGAGGTTAATTTCAATTCCAGGGAAAGTGGAGCTCAAACTGAGACCTTAATGTCATCATAATAATCACTTGGAACTAGAGAACATCTTAGATTATTGGGAAGATCTCACCCACTAACAAGAGCTAGTAGACAACTACATTTTGATTCAGGTTGGAGTAGTTGGCCCTGCATATTCCTTTGAAGCCTACAGTTGTATACTTTCCCCCTCTCCTCTGAGCCTCTGCTCCAGCTGAACTGGAGTGTGTGCTGGACCCTGTATCCCTGTGTTTTCAGATCTCTATATTTCTGTTGAGACATTTCTAACACATATCGTTTCAATTCAGTCAACATGACATGACTCACACATGCTGAAAGATGGAGGCCCAATATTGTATAAGATATTTTAGTCATACTTCAAGAAGTACAACATTCATTTTCTGGTAATGGACATGTATTAGCATATTGCAAATCAATTCAATGAACGTTTACTGAGTACCAAGTCTGTGCCAGGAGCTGTTCTAGGTGCTGAGGACATAACAATGAAAATAGCAGAGTCTGTCCACCAAGATTCATGTATAGAAAGTATATCAAATAAATAACTATATAAAGACACATAAAGATAGCTAAATTGGATAGAGGATATGAGGTAAGCTTCTTTAGATAGGGTAGCCAGGGGGAGCTTCTCACATAAAGTGTCACTGTGCATAGGCCTAAAGAAAATGAGACAAGCAGATGGTTTAGGAGGAAATACACTACATGTTATAGGCACTCACATGTGCACAGGCCCTCGGATGACCATTGTCTTGTGAGACCAGTCAGCTCAAGAGGAATGAGAGAAAGCAGAACATCAGGATATCAGATCAGAGGAAGAGAAGGTCAGGTTCTCAAAGTCACTTAGGTGTGAAATGCATCTGCATTTTACTGAGTGAGATGGAGAGGCATTGAAGATTGTGAATATAGTTCAAAGAGGCAAGAAGTGCACAGAGTCTGTTATTTTCAAAGGTCAAACAGAATTTTCTGATTTTCTTGTGGGGCTTAAAAGAGTAGAATCAAAGAAGATCAGAGATTTTGAATATGAGTTCATTTTAGCAAAAAAGAAGAAAATTAAGTGAGATGTGCTGGAAATGAAAAGCAATGATATTGGGGCATGCTAAGTATAAGATGTATATTAGATAGCAAAATGGACATACAAGCTAGGTGCTTTTTATGTGAATCTGAAGTTCAGGCAAAAGTCTAGACTAGAAATTCTGGAATCATCTAGGTTTGGGAATCATTTATTGGGATTAGATCACCTAAGGATTGGGTAGAAAGGAGATTTGAGTGTTAGTCCCAGGTCACTCCAATATTCAATAGGAAAGAAGAGATGTGTACTTTGTGATGAACCAATGCTGCCAGGAGGTGGGGGAGAGCAGAGAAGTGGGAAGAGACACTTGGGTTTGGCTGTGACCCTTAGAGGCCATCCATAACCCAAGAAGAACTCTTTGAATGGAATGGTGGATACATGCAGATGTAGCTACCTTGAGGAATGTCCCCCAGTGGATTTATTTATAGGGTATAGTGGGCCACAGAGAAGGGAGAGTGTGCTTAGCTACTCTTGGTGACTAAAATCCCAACCATCCTTTCAGGTCCATCACAAAAGCCATATACCCCATGAGCCAGCCCTATTACCCATCCCTCGTGTCCTCTCTTTCCCAGTTGGTTGAACTCACTTTCTTCTTAAAATACATTGTATGAAACTTTACCTGTTACTGCCTACCACTGTTTTGTCCTGTCTGTAATGTAAGCAACCTAGGGACAGAGCTGTGTCTTTTACCTTGCTCATGTTCTGTCTCACCTCTAGCACCTGGAGCATGACCTTTGGCAGAATATCAACTCCAGAAAATGTTTGCTGAATTTAAGTTTGAGAGTTGCAATTAACCACAGTCCACTCCTCAGAGCTACCTAAGTTGGATTGTTCATGTGCTAGAGCAAATCTTCTCAAGCTACTTCTTGTTTGAAATCATTTAAAGGGCTTACTAGAATAGTTTTTATGACAGTAAGTTTGGAGTAGCCCAGGAATTTGCATTTCTAATAAAATCCCGATAGATATTGTAGCTGCCAGGTCAGGACAAAACTTTGAGAACCACTGTTCCAGAATGGAAAGGTTTTTTCTTGCAAGCCTATCTCTTACTTTTCTCCTCTTTTTGTGCATTAAGTCATTGGTGTGACTACAGTGGAGAATGTGGATGCCACCTCACCATGCTGTTTAATGCCAGCGTGTCACCGTGCACAGCTTCCTGCACTGGCAGGGGTCAGACATCTGCAGGTTCATCAGAGACCAGGCACAGCAGCTGTCACACTGATTCACTGAGAAAGAAGGCCACAGGCCCCTTGCATTCACCAGCAGGGGACAGAAAAACAGGCATGGGTTCCCTGCACTTTCCCCTCCCTAGCTACATCACTCAGGTTTGGAAAGCTCTGAGTAGCACCTGATGATGTGTTTTCAACTATTTTAGATTTGTTCATCTGCACATCAAGAACAAACTAAACCCTACGATCATCTAAAAGGTTGCTGAGAATAAGAAATGAGCCATATTTATTGTGAATTTTAGCTATTAGACAGCACCTACTTTCAGGAAGACTAGAGCAAAAGCAGCATAAATGGGAAGATTATGAACACTGAGAAAGGAAAGCAGTGCTCATTGGAGGCAAATGTCTGCTCATTGTGACAGAGCAGTCAACTTCATTTCCTTTTCTTTTCCTAGTTCCCAAACTACTTGGGAAATTTGGTAGCCGTCATTTAAAATATTTTAATTTTTTTCCTAAGGGTAGAATTGATTTCTCTTTTATCTTATTGAAGCAACATTGTATTATGGCATATGTGGGTGTGAGGTGTGTATCATCTAAACCAACATTTGTATGAGCAATATTGTGTTCACCATTAGAAGATTTGATTCTATCCTTCATCTTACAATTGACCCTTTTTACATTTAAGTGTGTCTTTGCCAGGGCTCCCTGATGTTCCTGGGTGGATGCTTTTTCTGTTGTTGTCTGATTAGTGGAAGAAGGCCTCCATGCTCCACCCTGTCTTGATTAACATTTTCATCAGCATTAGATGAAGATACAGCCAGCACATAGGTCACAGTTTCACTTGATTCAAAGCTGGCATGGACAGCTAATAGTCAGAATGACAGAACTGAGTTTCAAAGGATCTTGACAGGCATAGGATTTGGGGCAGTTGTGGTTCTGTTTGTTTTTTATTTAAAGAACACTTATCTCAAAGCAGTAAAAGGAAGCAGGGCTCAATATCAGAACTTAAACAAATGTTTACAAATTTCAGTTGCTAGAAAGCATAACGTGTCATTAGTACAGTGTAACTTCCCCAGAAGTTGATATATAGGACTGTGTTAACAGACCAGAAGTGCCCAGAACAAACTACATTTGCAGCATTATAAGCAGTTAGAGATTCACAGGCAAACAGAATCATATCCAAGTGGCCTTGATGATGAATAGATTGGATAATGTGCCTTAGGATTCATGTGATAAGTCACAAAAGTACTTGAGGGATGTAGCTTCCAGCCTGCAAAGGGAAAGACTGAAGGAAGACACAGTGGTTGAAATATTTAGAAATGTCTCATGTGAATGTTGTTTTCAGTGACCCCCCAAAGGCTGAACATAAGATCAAGTAAATAATAGGGTTACAGATTTTTGCTTAATATAAAAGATATGAATCTACTATTCAACATTATCTAAAGGAGAAATAATGATGAGTTGGAAGAAGAGGTGAAAGAAATCTCTAACATCTCATGAAGGCTTATAAAGCACATCTTTGTAAGAAAGATGCTTGATTCAACTAGACTGTCAGAATAGAGAGTTGGATCACTAGGGAGATGCAGGCATTTGCTGAGCAGTGATGTCACAGAGGAGAGTCAAATATCAGGAAGTTGAACAAGATGATTTCACATTCTGGAAATACTTTGACTGCTTTTTAAAGTGTTCACATTTTAAAAATACACAAAATATTTTTATTCTTTAAATATTTTAGGTTACTTCCTCTGGATGTTTCATAATGTGAAGAAAATTGTGAAGATGAGTGTATTGGTTGCAAAATCTGACTTTGTCATGCATCTGACTTAGGAATTATCTGTTAGCTAGAATTTATGGGTATATCTGAAGCTGATCATTCTTTTATTGCTTATTTGCAATCAATGCATAGTTTGTTTATAGCTAATGTTATGCCAATGTGACCTCTGTTGGCCAGTGCATTAAAATTCTAATACTTTACTGTGATTAAATTGAGTGTCTACCATTCAATCAACAAGTTGAGTGCTATGCAAATATACATATCTTAGGAGATCATTTTTTAAAATCTTTGTATCTTCAATGCCAGTATAGTGTCTAACAACTACCTATTTTCAATTATCTTTAACTGGTTAATAGAAAATTAGAAAACAACTAGAGAAAAATCATTGTTGAACTGGTCTTAAGAAACGGAAGAGAAAAAATAAATTTAAGGTTTAAATTAAACATGTCCTTAATTTACAGTCCAAGCCCAAGAGAAACAAGGACACGGGTACCCACAAAACTGCATGTGCACACGTGTAGCAGCATATTTATGAATAATTACTAAAAATAAGAAAAAACCCAGATGTCCTCTAACCAGTGAGCAGATTAAAAAAAAACAAACAAACTAGGGGGCAGCCTCACAATGGAATACTGCTCAGCAATTAAAAAGAGCTACTGACACACCATCTTTGATGTACCTCTGCTGCATTGTGCTAAAGCCAAGGAAGCCTCCATTCACACAACATTCTTAAAAAGGCAAAAGTAGAGTGACAGTAAACATCTCAGGGACTGGGGTTGGGGTCTGAAATTGACTACACAGTGAACAATGGTGCTATAGGTGGTAGGTGGGTCCTATGTCTTGATGAAGGAGATGTTAGCATGATTATAGGTTTGTTAAAAAGTATATAACTGTACACTAAAATGGTGAATTTTGTTGTCTATAAATTATACTCCGTTCTAAAAAGACAAACAACAATAACAAAATGGAGCTCCCTGAGGACTAGATTAATTTCAGAGAAGGGAGGGGAAAAGTTGGGTTTTGACACTGGTGAATTAGGTTTATCCAAGAAAAGGGATGGGAGATTGCTACCTAAAAGCTACTTTCTTTCCCTGAGCTCTCTCTTCCTTGGTTCAGAGCTGCCACTGTTTCAGGTAAGGGACTATTTCCTATTTTGATGATTTCCTTTCATCCTGCACTGAGCGACAAACACCAGACCCTGTCCCTTTCCTGATAGTAATAGCAACTTCCACAGGCCCTGCCAGCAGGACCAGTCACTCCCAGAGCAGTGGCTTGAGAGTCTGAAAACCCACATCTCTGAGCTGATGAGCACTGGTAATATCAAAGGTCCACCTTAAATTTCAAAGACCCCTTACCCACCCTAGAAGAAGGTCTGGATAAGAAAAGGCTTCATCTAATCCCAGACTTCATTCCAGCTTCTACTTATCCTCTTCAAACACAGGAAAACTTCTCCACTTTGGAGAGGAGTTGAGGACTTTTGAAATGTAGGGTCTAAGTCTAGACTTGCCATGAGGTCAGTGGATTTACCTCTCTGGATCTCCTTTGTTTCTTCTAGGAAAAGATTATAAAAAGTTTACAAAATATCTGAAATCTTTTCCCAAACCTTCTCTCTTATTGCCCTCCATATCTCAGTGAGAAAGCAAAAGCTTTCAGGAACCTAGGTTGTTCCATCTGAAAATAAGCTGTGCCCTTGACACAAAATTTCTTAGTGTCCCTCTCAGTGATGCCACCAACTCATACACCAGGACCCCGGGCACAGGGGTAGGCTCAACACCAGGGTGTCATCCAACACACAGAGTGGTACCGGGGATGCAAGAACTCTGGCTCTACCCTACAATGTGTGACCTTAGACAAAAGGTTTCCCCTCGATTTTCACAGTAGAAAGATACAGATAATCATCTGCACCTTGCTGAGTAGTTGCTGAGGACTAAATATTGACTGTGTATTAGCATATTTCAACTATTTACCATATAACAACTGCTAATATATATCATTATCATTATCGTCATTGTTATTAACATCAAAGATATAACAGTATCAGAAACATAGTCCAACACCCCAACAAGAGGTTATTATCTAAGTTCAAATCTGACCCTTCTCACACTTTTTTTGTTGCTAAAAGTGCCTCTAATGAAATCACACTTGGGACATCAGCCTGTTTTTCAGCCTAGGTTCAGAGCCAATGGTAGAATCCAAATCCTGGAGGCTCCAGGCTGCATCCTAATCAGGCAATGTCTCCAGAAGGACTGGGCAGGGAAGGAGAGAGGACAGGACAGGATGGAGCCTGGAGGCAGCCGTGTTGCAGCTTTTGGCTTTCAGAGATTGATTTATCACCAGGTTTCTGATGAATGTGTGAGAAACACCACAGTGACAAAGCGGCACAGGCCCTAATTAAAGTAACAGCTCTTGTTTTTTAAATGCTGTTTACGGTGGTGCTTGGCTTTCTAGGCAATTTCCAGTCTCTCACTGGAGGACAGTGTTTCCTCCCTCTGGAGACTGTTGATGAAGCTGCAGAGCATGTGAGGAAGGCACCTAAGACAGGTAGACAGAAGGAGAGGTGCTGTTCTGGGGACGTCAGCCCCTTAGTCCTTGATTAAAGAGTCAGGAAAAAGTGCTTGGAGACTGAACACCGAGTGGAAACCTGCTGAGATCGAGGCATTGAAAGCACACTGCAGAGCCTGGGAACTTTAGGCCACTGAAGACCCTGGGTCAAGAGGGCCCCATCTCCTTCCAGAGTGTGCAGTAACAGTAGGACAGGGAGCAAAGCCACAACTGAAGCCCACACTAAATCTGCACTAACCTGAGTGGAGTATCTCACAGGCTGTAAATGACGGAGGCCCTGCCACAGTCTTCGCCTTGGTTGCTAGCAGGAGTCCTACTCTTCGCTTCCCTCTGTCATGCTGCCTCCCTCTTCCTCCTTTTCACTCTTCTTTTCCTTATTTTCCCCTGCTCCCAATGTAGCCAACATTCTCTGCAGACACCAACACTGTAACACCCCACAGGCACACAAATCAGACATGTCTTCTGACAGACTCCGGGGAACTAGCTTCAGAGGGGCCAAGACATCCTTCTGCCAGCGACGGAACACATTCTGTCAGGGACTGGCAGAATCTCATCTATCAATGTCCACCAGGGTGGCACGGGGTCAAGGGCAGCCACAGCACTGCTTACAAAGTTGGTCAAATAATTTGCCTGCTTTTTCTCAAAATCCCCTGGCCTTGAATACATTATCCTGGGTGGAGCCCCTCTTGAACAAGGGTTTTGATTCTCACTTTCCCCCAGGTTTTCTACAGCCTTGATTCAGGGGTGTGTGGCATGAAATCTACGGGTGGGGGTCTCTCTCTCACACATGCACACACACACACACACACACACACACACACACACACACACACACACACACACCTCTAGGTCCAGCCAGACCTAACTCTCTCCCATGGTGGTGAATCCCAAGAATGGATGAGCCTAGAATGACGTGTATTTGGCTTGGATGTTTGTCAGGCGATCGACACAGTGCAATATCACCCTCCTTTTCTGGGTTTTGCTTGACTGATAACTGAATGTCTTTTCTTGAGCACATCCTCAGGGATACTCAGGGAAGAAGGGTGGGCTGTGGGAGCACAGCTCTCTGGGGCAGAGGCCCCACACACAGATGCGGCTTCCACCACAGCTCATTCCTTTTCTGCATTCAGAATGGAAGAGGGAACAATAAACTCCAAGTCAGACTAAAATCTGAGAAAAGTCCAATAGGTCCCCAGAAGAGGTGACTCCTCACTGGGATGGTCATGCTTGTGATTTCTCCTACCTTTACTGATTGACTGCATTTTGTTCTCACTCAATTTAAGTCCTTGCTGTGTGTGAGACCTGCTGTTCCCAGGTCCTGAGTCCTAAGACCTTGGGCCCTGCATCCAAATTTGAGTCCCAGGTTTCTTGGGTGCTGTGATTTTAGAGTAGAGCACAAACTCTGATTGAAAGTCAATAAAGTATTGAATTCTACGGCGAACACTGTCTCTTCCTTTCTCAGAATTCCAAACCGGCTTATCGTTAGTACAGACAGACAGGACAAGTTTCAGCCATCAGAATGCAGCAGCACAGCTCACAAAGCATGTTTCTGTAGGCCTATATAAGAAGAATTGTCTCTAGGCTGCTAGGTAAGGTACATAGCTGTGCACTGGTTATTCTTGGAGTCACGCAGCCCTTCTCTGCCCCACAGAGTCACACCAAGGTGGCCAGATTATTGCTAACAACCTGCAGATGGCTGATGGCCACCAAGGGACATGGTCCTTTGAGCTACCCTTTGGGGTAGCAGCTATCACCCAGCAGGAGTTTCAAGCAGGTCAGGATGTGTGTCTATCAGGATCCTCTGGCTTTTGCTCAAAGCTGTCAGCCTTTAGCACATTCAGCAGGGAAGCAGGTGTGTGATCTTTCTCCCCCCCCACAGCACTGGCATTCCAAATGCCTGTTCAGAGGTGCCCAACCCCGTGAGACAAGGCTACGTCTATGAAAGAGACCAGGGGAGGAAGTAATGGAGAGGAAAAGGGGGAGAAAAGGAGCCAGAGAAGGAAATGCACACACAGGATGGGATTCTTTCTAAGCTAGAGACACAGTCATGGTTCAGTGAGGGTCCCCTAACAGCCAGGCCTGTGCAACTGTATCTCATTCAATTTTTAGAGCAATCATATTACAATAGTTCTATTATTGTCTCCAGTTTAGAGATGAAGAAACTTATACTCTGCAATTTTAAGGAACCAGCCTAGGACACATAAAAATCGACAATGGGGCAAGCATGAGGCTTAGGAAACTGAAGATTTGGGAAAAATGGCAACTGAATCTTGGTCTAATTTTTTGAACACTGACCTTCCCAGGAAAATGCAAACTGTGTTAATCCTTCCACTATCTCTCTGTGAGACAAGAACCATTCTACATGTCTCCTCTCTCTCTTTGGGGTGTTGTGCAGCACAATTAGTTAATGTTCATAAAGTGACTTCCACAGGGAAAGTGACACTTACATTCACAGCATTGCTAACCTCTCGGTGACTAGCTCTACAAATTCCCTCCCTTCCACTGAAATTAGGTGATTGAGATTATCATGGCTCCAAATCCCTGCAGTTGCTGATAGAGCAATAGAATCAAATGTAAAACTAATATACATAGAAAAGAGACAGCTTTGTTGAAAGCAAAATAAAAAAAAAAAGACTTTTTTTTCTCTCCTTTCAAATGATTTCCTTAGTGTTGGGGATTTTCTGGCTTATTCCTGTCTCCATGTTATGCTCTCATAACCTCTCCTACAGGGGAAATGAAATCCCAGCCACACTCCAACTCCCACAGACACACACACACTCATGCATGTCCTACACAATGTACATACACTGTGCACATGCACACATTCACATACAGACGCTAACACTGTACACGGACACCTCATACACAAGCACCGTCACAGCCCTGTACACCACACATATACACTCACACAAACACACGTGTGCATATGCACACCCATATCATACATAGCTCCCAACACAGCCCTTTGGTTTCCGGTCTGCAGGGACTTAGAAGACTGACCTTAGCAGCTTATGAATCATGAATGATGAAGTTTGTAAAGTACATATTCATTAATGATAAAGCACAGCCAGGGAAAGGTGGTTAAGGAGGGCAAAGAAGAAGCAGAGGAAGCTGAGGGCAAAGGGATGGGATGGAGGGGCAAAGAGGAAAACAGAGAGGTCCCAAGGGAAATGATTTGTAACTCACAGAAGCTGTGATCATCCAAAGTGTACCCTTGGCGGGAGAGAGAAATTGTTCTTGCTCCCTTTGCAAGTGAGTGGGAGACCAGCTCCGCTGGGAGCTCTGGCCTTAGCCGCTCAGTCTCAGGGCCCCTGGTCTTGGTTTTGCACAATGAGGGCATACAACTGCATGTCAGCACTCTCCTCCAGGGTCACTTTAGAACTTGCCAGAATGAATGTCACCCAGATATGTTTAGACTATTTCTTCAGTCACTGCCTGCACCAATACACATTATTTCCATAAATCTGAGGCACCTAATTGTTAGACGAAATCAGTGGTGTGTAAAATGCAGGTTACAACTCATTCAATAATATAGTGGCTTCTACTTGTGACATTTTAAAAGGAAACAGAATATACTTACCAAAATCTATGACACATTGTAAGGATGTTTTATTAAAGTTTTATTTTAATGTGTTGGTGGTATGTGTATCTGTGCGTGTGTGTCATGCATGTGCAAACAATATCATGATGTAACTTTTTTTTCCCTAGGGGTAACAGTCAAAAATGTTTAAAAGCCATGGAACCACATGACCTGGGTACTCACAGAGAGTTTGTGTCGCTCTCCCGGATACTACTTGAGTCTAGAAAATACGGGTGGGAAAGTCTTCTGGTGACAAACACCCAACTCTCCTCTGCCCGAGGGAGTAGATATTTCAGAAGATTCTAGCTTTGCATTCACATCCAAAACTTTAGAGACAGCCCTTTAGATAGTTTGAGAAGAGCATGGTTGGGAAAAGAGTTGAGCTAGTTAAGTCTAAACTGTTCTACCTTGAAGGGCGTTTAGCACCAGAGCTCCCGGGTTGCACAGCGCCCTTTGCTGGCTGATATGCCTCCTGCCTGCCTGCAGTGTCTGCTCCCCCTCCTGCATGTCTGCTCAGTCACATCTGATTGACTGGCTGACTCAGGCAACCTAATGAGAGGTAACACCCCATATGACGAAGCCAATGCTGTGCCATGGCTTGATTGACATCCCCAGGATCTGACTCTGCACAGCAGCACTTGCAGATGATGTTAATGGTTGAGGAATTAAAACGGTGTTCGGTGCCTAATGAATGCAGCATGCGCCTCATATTAGCACACATGCCAGCTTCATCTCTGGGAACCAAGACGTAGCAACAATTTCTAAATTATTTATCAGTTCCCGTACCTCCACCCCAAAAGAGAGTCCATTGGCTTATGCATGTATTTATTTCATGGACAGATATGCAGAGTAATTGCTTTGGGTTTTTATGATTTTTTTTCCATATGAATTTTCTTTTCCTGATTCAACAGCAGGGGGAAAAAGAGAAAATATCATGTCAATGTCATTTGAATCATAATAGCTACAAATTCAGTCCCCTGAATAAATAGAGAAGCTTATTTATCAAACACAGACAAGATGTCTGTCGAGTTAACAGAGGGAGAGAGATTTGAGTAGGCAGAAGCTATTGCAAAAGTTTGCATATCTCCAAAGCTCCCTGGGGAGGAGCAAGCATCCAGCTTCTTCCCTGACCTGGAACTTTATGTTTTGGTAACTGATTGGCCATTCAAACTTGTCTGTGAAAACCCACCACTGGGAATGTCCTGGTGGAGCAGCACTTAAGTCAGTATGCACCCAAGGCTGAAGGAGAAAGTAAGGAAAAGCACCCGTGACACAACCTGAGGAGACAATACTTGTGTCCCTGCCGAAGGAAGAGGAATAGATGAAACAAGGTGAGAGAACAGATATAAAGGCTGAGGTTGTGTCTGAATCTATATTTTTATTCTATTTTATATTTTTATCTTTATCCTGGAAGGGATAGTTACTGTTCTCTGCTGCAAACACAAGCTTCTGCTGCCTCCTCTCCCTGCCTCTCTCCTCCCACAACCAGCCCTTTGGCTCCCACCACAAAGCTGCCATACTTCCACTCTCTGTCCTCTGGAGAGAAGCAGTATGATGTAACAGGAGCCTACTCACTACAGAGAAGTTATGTCCAGGGGTCCTTCTCAGTGCTTTACATATATTGTTTGATTTAATTGTCACAACAAATTGTGAGGAAGACATTTTTTCATAGCAGTTTTAAATAGATGAGAAATACCAAAGAAGCTATGGAATTTTCAAGATCATTCCCACTATTATGCGTCCGACCAGGATTTGAGCCCTATCATGAACTATTATTCAGAGAGAGACAACCACCTGGACTGGATCAGGAGAGCTGGCTTTGACTCCTAACAGTTGAGCTCTCTTGGGTAAGTTGCACATGCCTCTGTGGAACTCAGTTTCTTGGCAACAATTCATTGCACTAGTAGAGAATAGGGTGAACACTAGACTCCCTGGTTTTAGACCCTAATAGGTCACAGTGGAACCTTGGGAGAGTTAATTCATTTGTGAAATGGAGGCGATAGTCATGCTCTCTGTCATGGTTTGAATGATTCAATGAGCTACTGCATGTGCAAAAGTTAGAACCAAGCTTGGGGCATAGTAAATATTTAACACGTCAACTGTTTCAGCTTTGGCCTGGGTCCACATTTGTAACATGAGAGGATTAGATGCAATGACCTTTAGGGTTCACTTTGATTTCATAATTCTGTGAATCAGGTGTATGTTACACTTCCCTGAAACTTCCTGGCTCTTCATGGTGCTATGTCAATGGGAACAAATTCAAGGGTGAGAGCTAGAAGGATTATGAGGAGTAGGAATAGTTGGCACATGCATCTACCTTTTAGATCAGCTATGCTGGTTTATGGCTACATTTTTTCTGCATGAGCATATGGACACCACACTCTCCCCTGTAGGGAGGACATAGGGTGCATTTTCCACTTGTGTTCAGCAATTACCCAAAGGTCAGAAAGTTAGTAAAAAGCAGAACTTCATCCACATGCCCAGTGTCCAAAGCATTCTCAGTTGTCCGCAAAGCAAGGGGATTTGAGATTATCAGTTAAACCTCTGAGCAAGAAGGCACTTTAGGGAATGGCCATTTGTCTATCTGCATTAGGTGTTTTGTACTCCAAAATGAAAGACTGAACAAAGCACCCTGGCTGTTTATTACCAGCTCATCTTACTCTAAACATAAAAATTTACCACTTTTCTTTTTTCCTGACTACAGAGCAATTAATCTTATCTCCTGTAGACATTCACACTGGCACACATTACAACTGTCTTGAAAACAGACGATTTCCTGGGAATTGAGAAAAGTGAAATAACCTAAAGCAACAAGCAGTTCAAGAAGTTCAAAGCCTGGCCACTGGTCAGCAGTGATAGCTGCCCTGAAAAGCTGCTCCCACAGCCCTGGGCGGTCTACTGGGGAGTCACATCTGCTCCTCTTCCCTGGTGAGCACAGGTACAAAGGTCAGAGTGCCAAAGGGACACTGGTCAGTCATGTACACGCAGCAAGGTCCTGAAGGAAAGGAATAGACCAGAAACCTAGAAGAGCATAAAGAGAAAATAGCCAATGTCCAGGGCCTTTTTTCAAGCAAGAACTAGAACTGTATCTCCAAATTCCCCCAGCTGCACCATATCTACCATGTCACCTGCTTCTGAACCACAGACTGGTCCTTGAGTCAAACTCTCATCTCCTGCAGGAGTCTGTCACTGAGGACATCTTCCAGACACCTGGATATCCTCTCCAGTTTAGTCTTATCCTGGGAACATAGTAGATGCCCAGTGAATTTCTAAAATATCCAATCCGATTGACAAAACTGAATTCAAGAGAAACATCTGTACCAGAGTGTTGTCAGTTCTTAAAGGTGTGCGGAGGAAATTCTTGATCCAGATGATCCCAAAAGAGTAGTTCATCCACAAAATGATTCTCTGATTCCTCTAAACAAATGCATAGTTTTGTGTATTTATTTGCTTTCCCAAGTAAGTTTTGCCTTGGATAAGTCATTTACTTATTCAACTAACATTAATGGAGTGTCTGCAATATGCTAGGACAGCCATATTCATGGCCCACACAGAGTCATAATTGCATGAGTTGCTCACTGCAACAGTTACATATGCTACTGAGAATTGTTGAGTGTTTTAAGAGTATATTATAATAAGCCCTCCCCAAAATCTTCCTCAGGGCTAGGGTGGGGGTGAAGAAAGCCTTTTAGGACATGATGTTTATACTGAGACTTAGGGAATGAGTGCAAGGTGCCAGTGTTAAAATGGGTTTGCCTTTCTTGAGTACTCTCTCACTGATTAAATGTTGCTGGGTATAGAAGGTGCCTGTCAATCCGTTCTATCTTCAAGGGCAAAATTCTTGTTCTAGGATCTTCACCATAGCCTGCCTTTCATCACATACTACAGGGTAGAGGAGTTGCTCTTGGAAGTTCTGTTACATTGAGATTTTGGAAATCTCAGGTTGCCTGGCTAGTGTATTCCTACACTGCTTGCTCAAGGAGTTCAACCTGGGGCTGAACTCTTCTCACTGATGGCTTGAAATGAGGGGAATCCAAATTTGCTTATCCAGATACTTCCTTGTGAATATGGATATACTCTTAATGTTGTAGTGCCTGGGAATTTCAATCAGTTTCCTAAACCTGAAACATTTCAATACCAGGTTGCACTTCACACCTGAGCATTTCTCTTCCAGGGCTCCCTAGTCAGAATGCTATGTATTATAAATAACAATACATTGGCCCAGTCAGAGGCTGTAATTGTATCTCTTTTTTTTTCTGTTGACATCAGCAGGATTCCCTTGAGTTAGTGTGTGAGTATTTAATTGGGTGACACTTCAGAGAAGTCAGTCACTTTGTTTAATTGCATTGGGTTTGCCCTCCAGGTCAGTGCCCAGCCCCTGGAACAGTTCTAGGACTTCACTAACATCCCAGGAAACTACTGCAAAGCTGTTAAGGAAGAGCAGGGACAAAGGGGAACAGTTTTAAGGTTTGTAAAATAAAGAGAACTGAGGATTTAAAAGAGGACATGTCCCATGAATAATAATAGTTGCCCTGGCTTACAGGTTTAACTCATTCTGAACCTGATATTAAATGACAGATGCATGACTGGTTGGTTGATTATGTGTGTGTGCGCGGTGGAGGGGGAGGGGGCTATTTGGGGAAGGGATTGATAAAGGAGGGGGAAGGTTGTTGGGGAATGTACATAATCAAAAACTATGAGAGAAAATAAATGGTAAGTGCCAAATCAAATGTATAGCTATTTATTCAAACAATTTCAGCACAGCATTCTTTATCTGAAAAGGAAGAGATAGAAGTGGATAAAACATTTTTTAACTGGTGGGTGTTGGGCAATATACATTGATTAATGTACAAAATACTTGCATTTCCACTGCATGCATGGGATAGATTTGGGTCCTGAAGAGAATATCAGGAATAATAATGAATAACATTTACATGGTGATTACTATAATTTCATTCAAAGCATTTTGTAAATTTTAGCTCATCTAATCAAACTCCTACATCTAGACAATTGGCTTCCAAATGTATTACCACCAAGACCTGGAACAGTGAAACTCTCATCCCTGATAATTTGGGGTTAGCGGCCAGGTAGCCTGCAACGGTTAACCTAATGCCAAGGCCATGGCAGGCAAGGCACCATGGGCTGTGGTACAGTAACTCCATGCCCAGAATAAATTTCCTATGCTTTGCAAACTCTTCCAAGAACTTATTTCCCAATGAAATCTATGAGTAGAATGTCCTGTATAAGGAAGGGGTGGGGGTGGGTTATGAATCAGTAGGTGAGGGCATGCTCACCAGACATTTGATTTTTCTCTTCCATTTCTTACAAGGGACTCAATTTTTCTCAGTAGCACACAGGTATGCTAATAGATAAAGATGTCCCTTATCCTCTCAGCAAAGAGGCTGGTGGGTAGGTATCAGAAGAACTAGAGATTAGATATTACTTAGAATTTCCAGGCCACAAGCTTTTTGAGGAACTTGGAAGCATAATTGAGCTAGGAAAATGGAAGTTAACATTATCTAGTGTCCGCTCTCAGATAACATGAAAGTGTGATGGAGTGTGTTCAGCTCCTTTTCTCATTCTCCCAGTGGTTATTCCAAACCAAACCACTCTTGCTGCCCAATCACCACACATTACTATAACCAACCTCTTTCTCCTTATTCAGAGGATGAGGTGTCTCTCTCTCTCTGTGAAGGGTCAATTCTCTCACTGCTGTCACCTACCCATGTCCTCTGCAATTTTGATCCAGGTATCTCTTCCCTCTCTCCCCAACACCTTCAACCTCCCCTATTCTTTGACCTCTTTTTCGCAACCTATCAAGTTTTCCCTCAAAACTCAGAATTACGATAAACCTTAAACATATATCCTCTTATAACAATTGAGTTATCTGTCATAATCACATCCAATTGATTCAAAGATGTCCACACTCCTACTGTCTCTATCTTATTATCTCACACTCACCTCTCAACACTATACTCTGTCCTCTAGCTGCACTTCTTCATTGAAATTGTTCTCATTAAAGTCATAAATAACCTCCTATGTGACAAAAACTAAAAAGTACTTTCGGAATTTATCCAGTCTTTCTCTGAACATATTTAAGACTCAGATTTTCAAAACATTTGATACAACTAAACACTCTCTCCAATGGGAATTCTCCTCTGCCATTGTGGCACCTACTTTCTTTTCTAATTGTCATCTTAAATGGTTGGTTTATTTGGGTTCTACCCTTAGCTCACTTCTTAGTCTACATATTATCATTGGCAACTTCATTGATACTCATTTTGAAGTTCTACTTAGAGCTAATAATTTCCAAATCTCTATCTCTAGTCCATGAATTCCTAACTACATATCCAACTGTCTGCTGGATGGCATTATCTAGATGCCTTCAGGCACCATATGCTTTGCAATCTTTATATCCAACAGTGAATTCATCATTTTTATCTCCTACCTATTTTCTTCTGAATTCTCTTTCTTGATTTGCAGCATCTCCATCTGCTCAATTGCTCATCCAGGAACCTGGACTTTTCAATGTTTGTCTTTTTCCAAAGTTCCTTCTACAACCAATCACTATCCTGAAGTATTTATTTCAAAGATATCTCCCATATGTTATCCCTGATGCCACTATTTTAGCTTAGTTTTCTTATATTATGCTTGGACTACTACAATCACCTTCTCACTGTTTTCCTTCCCTCCACTCTGCCTATCTCTTACTCTAGTTCTCCAACCTCACTGTCTACCCTTGTTCCCTGTGCTATGCTAATATCACACTACATGCAATTAACCATGCTTATGGTGGTGAGTGGTTATCTAGCCCTCTGCTCAGGATGCTGCTTCTGTGTGTAACATCGCACCCCTCTCTCCTCAGCCATGCATTTGGTTTCATTAGCTCTTATTCTCTCCTCTCAGTCAGATGAGCACAGTTCTTCACAGACAGGAGGGGATAAATTTGACAAGCCAAATCCAAGTTTATGAGTAAACAGGGTAGGTGTCCATTCACAGGGTTTAAATGGTCAGGCTTAGGGAAGCTCATAACTAGTTATCTTTCATTGTTTAAAACTGTTTCATTATTGCGCCACTCTTCTTATTTCTGGAGAGTTCTCTATAAATTTCTCTGGCATATGTTTAATCTCACATATAATGGGAAGGGGGTGATGGCAGTTAGCTGAAGGTGAGGCAGATAAAAATTCGCAATGATGAGGAGGAGTGTTTCTATACAGAAGCTGAGAAAATGTCAAATACAAGTCTGCATCAAATATCTACCTTGGTTAAATCATGTGGTAATATCAGTAACTTAGGATGCTGGTTAATACCTAGATCACTGAAAAAGAGAAAAAAGTATAACAAGATTTCCTAAATAACACAGTATCATCATCCATGAGGCTCTCTCTCTTCATTTCCTTTAGAAAATAAAAACTACCAAAGAGAGATTATTTCTTTAATACATTATTATGTTAGTGTCAACATACATTTGAGCTTTAGAAATGAAAACTTAAGACAACGAATTCACTGACTTACATGTTATTGGAGAAGGAATGAGGAAGAAATCATGCTACCATGAAAAAAAAATGGGAAAAGAAAGAAAAGAGAAGTGAAAGACACATTTAACGAACATGTTAACGTTTACTACCCAGTCGCTCTACTGCCTCAGAGGTTATATTGGTGATCAATGTGGGTATAATCCCTGCTGTGAATAAAGAAGGAAGGAAGGAAGATACCTTTTTGTTAGCTTGTCCAGTTTTTCTTAAGTTAGCAGTTTGTTATTAACAGTTTACTGTTTAATTGTTGGCCTTATGTTATATTCTTATCCATGGCATGTTATTCTACAAAATTCATATTAAATCCATTTTTCCATTAAGGATATGGAAAGTTTTGTTGGGCTAACTGGTGGACTATATATCAATTCTGTATGTTACTTTTGATGAATTAAGACAATAGGTGAGAGGTAGAGGTGGGGTTCTAAAACCAGGTATCAGTAGGACCCCAGTTGTCATGAAGCTGAGCCCTTTAGCCATGACCTCTTGATCACCATTGTCTACCTCATGCCCAGGAGGAGAAGAAAGATAGTACAGTAATCAGGACTGAAAAGTCCAGTTATTGTTTAATCAGTTTCAGTTATTTATAGCCCCAGAGCATTGGGGGTGGGCAAGATTATAACTTTTGACCAGAGGAGTTTATGTGTATTCTGGGCCAGTTTTGTAAGACAGCTGCCCCAATAAAGGATTTATCAAGACAATAAAAATGAAAGGAAAGAGTCTAAAGACCCTCTTGTGAAACAGCTTTTTACGTTATGAACGCCTAAGATGGAAGACTTCGGACAAATGCACACTTTGCTCATGCCCAGCCCAACTTTTCTTTCTACCCCACCCAACTCATAGGCAGAAGCATCTCTAATCTTTATCACAGGGACTGAATGGTACAGGCACTTGACACTTCTCTTAGTTTTATGACCCTCAACCCTAAACCAAGTCCTTTCATTAGAAATAGCTTTCCTATGGGGTTATTCTTAGGGATTTCAAAGATGGCTAGTTTTCTCCAATAAAATAGCTTTTAATTGAAATTGAACTGCTCAATCCTGTGAAAGCCACACTGTGCGTCTCCATGTAACCTACCAATTCACTTGGCGCTTTGCTGCATGTCCTTTCTGCTCCATGTAGTTGTTGGTTAGGAGAGATTTAAGAAGTATTGTAGGCTGCTCCAGGCTTACTGAGAACACTCACTAACTGAGCTAGCACTGCTAATGGGTATCCCACACACAGCCTTGAAAAACCAGGAACTTAATAAGGTCTATTTATCTGCACTCCAACCATGATGACTCAACAACTCAATTCTTCATTTTCATTTATATAAAAATCCAAGTTGTTCTGGTCACCTGTTACATGTCTTTGATGCAGAGAGAGTCTCCTCCTCTAGAGAAGCAGGTTAGAGTTTAGTGGAGGAGACAGATGTATCAACCAACAATTGCAGTGCAATGGAATTGTGTTCTAACAAAAGCCTACACTTGGCAGAAGAAATCAACAAATGCTCGAGGAAGAGATTTATAAAATGTGAGAATGATGGAAGAGAGCATGAGAGGCTCAGGGAATGGTGAGATGAGAGTTAATGGACTCATTTGGAAGCCTAAAAGAGCTATAGGTGAACAATGAGGCTGCAGTGGCAAACTGGGGATTGTCAAAGGCAAAACTAAGAGAAAGGAGGTTGTGACCGATGAAGGCTTGATTTCTTACTGTTGGTGCTGGAAAGCCCCACAGGTTTCTTGAACAATGGAAAAAGTGGAATCACAATATGGAAAGGCAGTAGTTCTGGATATTAGCAGCCCGAATGGAGGAATATTATATTAATTCGAGAAAGACAGGATGAAGAAATGAATCGGACATGTGGCAGCAGGTATGGATGAAGGGGAAGACCCAAATGTGTGGCTGTATATGGGAAAAGAATGGGGAAGCAACTAAAGCACTTGTCTCAGCACAGAATTTAAGGGACACCACCATTCAGTAATAGGATGAATAATACTTTCATGTAATAATTTAAAAAATCAAAATAAGTGCTAAGAAAGCCCCCTGGTTAACAAAATATCCCATTTTTAATAGAGACAGATCAGTATTACCGATCTTTCTGTTTTGCTTCTGGCTCGAATGTGGCTGTACACAGTAACGTGCTCATCCTGGCTTTATTTAAAATTATGATCGTTCACTCATTATGTTTTGTTTTTTAAAAACATTGCATTGAATGACTGTTTATCTCGATTACTAGTTCTCTGGGTCATTTTCTTAAATTTTACACCAAGGCAAGTGTCTCAGTCTCTTCACAATAATCCTGGCCCTGGAACAGGTCAGGGATAAGACAGAGAAGACATGTCAGACCTGATCATAAGGGTGGTGTCTATAGGGCACACTGATGGATGACTCACTCTGCTTCTAAGAGTGACGTTCTTCCCTGGACACCTTTCCTGTCCCCACTGAAGGTTGCCATTTTTTCTAGTTCTTACCAAAGGCAGATATGCTGCAGACTTTTCCTAGGGCCCTCCCTCTGAGGAAAGCAAGTTTGGGTCCCTCATGATGAAACTCACATGCAGCTTATGTACAACATGCCTAAATGCCACAAATGCTTTGGAATAAGCATGGAAATCGGTTTCTAAGCTCCAGCAGTTTCTAAAATAAGGGTGGTTTAAAATAAAGCAATACTACCAAAGGGATTCCTATAGAGCAGATTGTGGGAAATAGTGGTCAGCTTCCAAAAGGGAAAAACCTAGGGACAGAGTCAGAAAGGACTTCTAATCCTTCCAGGTGGGGAGGCAATCTGGGGGAGGACAGTGTGGGAAGAGCTGTGCATGCGTGCGTGCGTGCGCGTGTGTGTGTGTGTGTGTGTGTGTGTGTGTGTTAAGGAGGGAAGTGTGCAGACAGGCAGTGAAAGGGAAGGAAGGGCCATGACTGGAGGTAGTGGGGGAGCAGTGAGGGCACTATGTGGGGAGGGCAGTGTGGAGGAGGCAGTGAGTGTGAAGGGAGATGTGTTCTGCCAGGAAGAGCAGACTGTTCTGCCTCCATTTATCCAGGATTGTGAGACTCGGTTCTACCCATCCCCTAAAGCTTCTTTTCACTTTATATCCTGGCTTCATGCAGATGTGACATATTCTGTTAGCTCAAAATTTGGGCTGAAAAATATGAGACCTTTGGAAATCTAAGAGGGAATTGGGTGGAGGTTTTCCAAATTAATTTGGTATGCAGATAGAGTATACCAGGGACAGTGGGTCAGGAGAAGCTGTGTCTATCAGAGGGCTGTATATAAAGCACTATGGTTGAGAAAACGATGGTGTACATAGGAATGGACATTGATACAAGGAATTTGATAACAAGGAAGGGTAGACAGAAAATGGAATAGAACTTGTCTGATTTCGTCAATTTCCTTGGAGAAAAGATTGTTTCAAGAGAGTAGGGAGGTCAAGAGAAGTGGAGAGAGAAGCAATCACAAATCATGAGAGGATTGGGAGCTTTTGTGCAGATTTCCTGCTCCTGGAGACATCAATGTGCCTGATTCCAGTCTCATGACTGCATAGTTTTAACCTCTGGCCACGCTTTTTGAGAAAAAACCTAGAGATGGTCTATATGACTGTGGCTGAAGGCCTGTCAAGGGTGTGGTGGCTGTGTCATGTACAACAAGAAGAAGCATAACTTTAGAAGCCCTAGCATTGAGGACGATGTCTGATGAGCCCAGTGATGAACTGACGGGAGGATGGCAGACATGAATGATACGGAAGACTCTCAAACTTTCCAGTCTTGTTACGTCACAGTTTCATAATGAGAAAAATAGAGAGGTGTCTATGAGATACAATGTCCTGACTCATCAGAGTCAAATCTAGATTATCTCAGCCCAGGTATCCACAGAGCTGCTTCCTGCTAACTAGAGCTGCCTTAGCCCTGGGCATCACTAAAATCATTCTGAATTCTGCAGCATCAACAGTGCTCTCTACTCTTCTGAAATGAGCCATACAGACTCCTCTTCTGTAGAAGAGGTCTTATTTCAGAAGAGGTCTTATCTGTCTCTCTGAAACACCATTTAGGAACAGAGATGGTAAGATTTATTTCCTTAGTATCACTGTAAATTCCCCCTAGACACCCTTACTCATAATGAAATTGCTAAAATATGGGAGTCAATAATGAAAGCAACATCCTCAGGTTGATAATGAGGATGAATGCTGCTAACATTTCTTATAACCATACAGAATCCAGCTGTCAGGGCCGAAGGGAATTTGAGAAGGTGGTATGTAATTAACCTAGTTGGAAATCTGCCAAGGAATCAAGGTTAATGGCCTTGGGGATGGGAGCATGAATGGCCACTCATGGTCAAGTCCCTTTTCATGTCTTACTCATTAGGGCTACCTTTTATATTCTATCAGATCATGGCCTTTGACCCTGGGACCAAGGGTAATGGAGAGTCACCACTCCCCCGATGATGCGTTATGCATTCTGACAGCTTCTGTCCAGCTCTTGATCCCCAGTCACAATATTCAAGTGCAGTGTGTAGCAGATCTCTATACAGACCAGCCATCTGCTGAGCAGTGCTGATGAGAGCTTAGACATATACATGATGCATATTCATGGACATAAATTGCTGCAGGTTTCTATCCAACAGCCTGACAAAGTGTGACATTCTCTCACTTTCACCTGTTTGGTGCTGGTATTCCATTTTCTAAACTCCCTGGGTGAGCTGGAATAGAATCTTTAACCATTCTGGAATGCGTCCTCAGTCATATTTGATGGTGACAAGTATTATTAACATGTGAACCTTCACAGACTCCTACCCAATCTTGACTGACAAAGAGAATGCCATTTTCGTCCACAAGGTTCTTCCTTTCCTCTCTTCCCTTTACTCTCCAAAAGAGAATTTTCCCTTTGCTATGAGTTAATTTTATGTAATAAGCTTTTGTGATGCAAATGTGGGATGCTGAATAGACCAACAGAACTGGAGTACCAGCAGAACTGGGTATAAACAAACGCCAAGTGAGAGAAGAAAAAGAGAGACAAAAGAAAGGGATTCAATAGGGATTCGATAGGTTCAGGGAAAGTTGAGCATGGGCATTGGAAAGGCAAAAGCTTCCAGATAGCTGTGTTGTGAGTAGGAGGAAAGAAAAATCCAATAGAGACGGGGGAAAGTGAATTATAGGGAGCCTGACTGATAGTTTTCAGAGAGATCTCTGAGTTTTCCTAGAGAGACAGAAATAAACCCAGTGTTTGTTTTAATCGTCTGGGTGGTGGAATGTCTTCTTTCATATGGAAGACACCCCTGAAGACTGGCTCATGTGTGGTTTGGGACTTACCTGAGTTCACATGTTTAACTGCCAGGCTGATGCGAAGGGGCTAAAAGAAGTTCCAGCAAAGACAGTAACTGCTCCTTCCTTCTCTTGACCTTCACCTTGGCAACACATTTTGTGATGTTACCTTTACTGATGAATTTTAAAAAACAAAATAGGTCAGATGGAGGAAGATAAGCACCGTGTGTTATCACTTACATGTGTTACATAAAGACACAAGACAAATGAACTAAATAAAACAAAGTAAACTTTCAGACTGTAAGACTAACTTGCTGTTTGTAAGAAGGGAAGAGGATGGGTAAAAGTAGTCATTTATAAGGATGGAATTCATTTTTAGTGACGGACTCAATCTAATGTATATAAATGTGATGTACGTAAGTATATATGATGTATGTGTTCACCTGAATCTTTTATAATGTTGTAAATGAGTGTTACATCAATAAATAGAAAACATAAAAAATAATCAAAGTATAAATATTATTAAATACCAGGAATCTGCATATCATCTACAGAAACATCCACCTACAAAGGCGATGGTTACGCATCCAGTTCCTGTATTCTTATTTAAGCTTTACATACAGTCTCAAGACTAGATGTTTCTTTCCCAATTCCTACACCTGAAAGCTGAGATCTAGAGCCATCAAGTGATTTACTTGTCTGTGCTTACAAAGTTCATAAGAAGCAGCTCAACTCAGATTAAGATTCTGATTTTTATAAAAAGAAAGATGAAGAAAGGAGGGGAGGTATTTCAAGTGGGAATGAAGCTTTTAAAATAAAGGCAGAAATTCACTCAAAACTGGGAGGTGCGGCTTAGGCTTTACACACGTGTGTCTCATTTGGGTAACTATCCCCATACACGATTACTTTGAGCCCTTTGTGGAGCAGAGAAACAGTGCCCCCTTCCTGACCTCTGCATTCCAGATGCATCTATGACTCAGGTGGTCTCCATCACTTACAGGGCCTTTTCTTTGGATCCAACACAAGGGCATGGAGGAAACCGAGCTGTCTCCTGTTCTTGGCAGTTGAGGGCCTGAGAGGGGCAGGACAAAGAGAAGCTACCGGCATGAGCTGTCAGGCTTGGCATTTTCTCCACCAACCTGCAAGATAATTTAAACCATTAAATCATCCCAAATCATATGCAGCGACTGTCATTTTTCTGTGTGAACATCTCTCTAGCTGAACACCAGCATCTCAATAGCCACGTTGCCCTAATTTCTTCCACAGAGACAACAAAATCAAAGGTAAAGAGTACGAGGAGGTATTTAGTCCCAAGGGTGCACTCTCTGGGGGAGTCTCTGGGGCTTAAATACATCTAAAGCAGAGCCATAAGAAAGCGGTGATTATAGGCTAATTTTCTGCCTGCGTTATGTTAAGTGTCCCATCGTCTACACAAAAAGCAATTGCTTTATGCCAAAAATCTTTTCACTGAATATCTCTTATAGATAAATTTTGTGTTTTTATTAAAGGAGAGATTCAGGGAAGATTTTTCAATTTAAAGGTGAGACTTGTAGGGTACCAGTAAAAGATGCAAGACTGAAACTTACCAAGGGTTGATTTTCCTTTTCAACCGAAAATACTAAGAAAACAGAAATGGCCTTTAACTTTGCCAGTTACAGGTGTGGGAGGTCAGAGAGTTTAGCTTTAAGAGGGTAATTTCTGCCCTTTGCAAACAAACTTGGCTTCTGGCAAGAAACTTGATGGTGGGTTGAGGTAGCGAGCATAAGTGAGGAGAGGCTGATAAATCTTACCTCTCTCCAGTGGTCTCAGGTGGACCTTGTTTGCAGGAGAAGTAACAGGGACCTATGAAACCCCTCTATCCCTTGTACTGACCCTGCCTCTAGATTAGAAGCAGTGAGAGTCAACTCATCCCCTTCACTGAGACCCCTTTACTTTTCCATTCTGGGTCTCAACTCTTAATGACATGTCTATGATGTTTATTCTTTCACTTATCATCCATTCTGGAAACCTTCACTAAACCTCTGCTATGTTGCAGAGAATGGAGCAAATTCAGGGAATTTGAAAAAAACAGTTCTAAACAGGAAGCTAGAAGCATGTTAGTCAAACAGAAATGGAGCACGAACATGGGAACCAGAGAGCTCTTAATGAAAAATGCTAGGAATACTTCTTTCCTTGAAAAAGTTACTTATGACCTCATACAAGGGGCAGGAACTACCCATACCCACCTCAAAGTCTTGTTAAAAGAATTAAATAATACATGTAAGACAACCCACATAGATCCTGTCACCAAATCAGTGCTCTATGACTAATTCAATTCCACCCTTCTACATTCTCACTTGGAACATGAGTCTTTTTTCCCCAGGGATGCTTCTGACATAAAACCATCAGAGCCAACATCGAGAAACATTTACTTGTGCCTGGTATGATATAATTCTATGAGCTCTTGACAAGGAGGTTGGAAGGAGGTATAAAAACTGTGATGTGTATCTGGGACAGCTCTAGGAAAGGCTACAGGACTAACAGAGTCCCTTCTTTGCAGGGTACCATGTTAGGAATTTTGTATAGATTATTTTCCCCCATACCATTCAAATTCAACTCCAGGAGAACATTTCCAGTGGAGTCAGAGGGACAAATAAGAAATAGTAACTTTCCAGAATCCCAGAAGCCTTGACTTTGGATCATCAAGACATGTTCATTTCTGAGAACATGTGGCATGATCACCAATTCCTAAAAGGAGTACGATGTTGTGTTGCAGTGGAGAATAAGCTATAAATTAGCAGTTAATCAACTTTTCACTCAACATCCCCTGCAGGTAGAGTTTTGATACCAGGGAAGATCGGTTTAATCTCCAACCACCCCCCATGTTGAAACTTAGGAGATGCTTTAAACTCCTCTCACTGTGTCACATACCATTGTTGAAATGTTTATCAACTTTTTTTCAATATGTCGACCTGGAGCTACTGTATTGCACATATTATTATGGAAACTTATAAATGACTAACAGTACCCTAAGTTGAAGACAGCCTCATGGGCATGACTGTAAGGAGAGAATGAAGGTTTTGGTTTCTATTTCTCCGGGAGCCTGTGCATAGTTTTAATCCACATTTTGCCTATGATGAGCTATGTGACTTTGAGCAAATTACTTAATTTTTGAGTATATTATATTTTCTGTAAAATGGGGATTGTAACATCTGATGGGGTTGATGTGAAGCTTAATTTAGATAACACAATTTAAATACCAAGCAGAGCAACTGCCATTTACTGGAGGCTCGGCTAATATTAGTTCCCTGATACAGAATACAGAATGAAGGACACTTGGTGAAGATTTAGGGTTTGATGATGATGATAATGATAATGATAATGGGAGTGTCACTGTGGGTGTTGAGAATGGAAGACAAACATGAGACTCGATTGCCTGCAGAACTTGGCAGTGAGTAGGGTGCTAGAGGTGGAGATGGGGGCTGAGGGAACTTTACTGATTCACACTACTGTCTGGGCCCTGAAATCCAAGTTCAGGCAACAGAGCCATCTCTGGTCTGTACAACTCCGCATTGTACAGGGAGATCAATTGTGCTGCTTGATCACTCTGGTCAGTCTTGTCCACTTCAGGGTCTCAGGACCAACCACTTGTCCATTTTCTTTCTCAACAGTGAGGATGTTCAAACAGGGTCTGTCTCAGCTTTATGACCTGCAGCCACTAAGCTCTGCCTTTGGTTAAACTTTGGAGTCTGATACAAATGGACTTCCTAGATCGAGTTTTGGTATTCAGGAGTTGGTAGGGACTTAAAGTAACTAAACCCTATTGCTTCTTCCAGATCTATGGGGTTTGGGAGGTAGTTTCCAAGGTCATGGGTGCTCTCATGGCCACATAGAACAGCCCAAACAACCCATGGCAGACCATCACCCACTTTCTTTCTCTTCCTTTCATATTTATCCACATTCTTCTCCAACTTCTGTATCTCCCTTTTCCTTTCATTTAGTTTTGCTCAAAATTGCTGAGTCAAAGATTCCTTTTCCTGCTGCCCCTCTCAGACAGTAGACAAATAGCAGGATGCCAGTGCTGGATGGGCCATAAATAATGCATCGTGCACAGAAACAGCTGGAGAGGTCCTTTGATTACAAAGGGAAGATCTTTCGATAACACGTTATCCTATTTACTCTTCTTAATGCCACCAGTTCTTCATTCAGTAGAGACGCACACCTACTTGTTCATCAATATGAAACCCCAGCAAAGGGCAGGTGTTTCTCCTGCTGTCTGATCCCAGCTCCACCACCAGGAAGGCCTGTCCAACATCCTCTCCTGACAACTGTGTTGCTCTCCCTTGGGCCACTGGAAACCCACCATTATTGTGACCAGCTTAATTTCAGTTCAAACCTTGTTTATTATAGCCTTGGTGTCTTGATACTTGCTGAACTCTGAGAGGCAAAAAGGTTTCTACCTCAGTCCCTGAGGAATTTAAACATTGAGCTGAACAAGTTCCCTATTCAGAACTAAGTGCTTGGTGAATCCATGAAGCCCCAACGTAAACCAGGAAACTATGTTGTTATTATTATCCAGTTTCAATTGAGGAAATGATGACTAGGATAAGTTAATTGATTAGTTCTAGGTCCCTGAGCTAAGAAATTATAAAGCTAAGATTGAAATCCAGCAGCTATGACTGCACGTTTCAAATTTATTTTTCTTTCTGCCAATTAAGATTCAGAATTGGGGGTGAATATAGGGTAGACTACCAGTCAGGGTAACAGCAGAGTGCAGAATTACCTTTGGTTCAGATGAGGAGATGGTGATGTTGTGATGATGAAGAAATGATTAGTTTCAGAGTTTGTTATGCAGGCTGGAGGAAGCCCACCAGGAATTCTGAGGTCCCCAGTGACTCACAATCAAGGGAAGATGATAGCTGAAGCCCTGGGAGGAGATGGCCTACCTGCCAGAATGCGTGGCTTAGAAGGCTTTTCCCTGTCAGGGCTGCAGCATTTAGGGAAAAAAGAAAAGATCACTCTCTTTGTGAGGCATTTACCAACCACATTTTTAACCAGAGAACAGGGAGAAAGTGATGCAATTGGTGAGATTAACATTCCTTGAGCAGAGAAGGACAGAGGTGGTCTGTTACGGGCTGGATGGTAGAGATCTTTCACCTGTGACTGGAAGTGGACGATTCCCCGCCTTCCTCCCCATAATCTATGCCCAAACGTGGACTTTATATGAAGCTGATGAAAATTAAGCTTCAAAGTCTATTTCCATGTCTTCTTGCATAAGAGATGGCCCCCATACTTCATGGCTTAAAACAAAAATGACTTATTTATATTTCCCCAGGCTGGCTGGGTGGGTCTCATGGTGGTGCCTGAGGTGCCTCAAATAGCTGCAGTCAGCTGGGAGCCAGCTGGGTCAGAAACGCACAAGACGGTTCCATTTCAATGTCTGGGGCTCGGCTCTCCTGCAACTGGACACCCTCTGCACAATCTCGCTTCCTGCGACACTGGCCTGAACTTCCTTCCTGGGCAGCTGACTTCCAGAAGGGCAAAAGCAGGAGCTGTCAAGACTCATAAGACCTAATCAGGACCTGGAACAACATCAGCTTTTGCTCATTTATTAATCAAAGAAAGTCACAGGTTAGAACAGTCAAGCAGTGAAGGGGAGAGATGGTCTGCCTTTCATGATGAAAGGACAGCATGTACATGCCGTGGGGATGTTGTAGGGGACACATTTCATACAAACCGGCACACACTCTTCCTTCTCACTACTGTAATGTGACAACCACCTTATGTGCAAAATGCATTCACCCAGGACTCTCCACGTTTTCATCACATTATGGAGGCTAGCTCAAGTCCAGTATCTCATGATTTGTAGTGGGTACAGGTATGCATGAAGTTTGTTGGGTTTGGCCACTCTGAAACTGAAGAACTGTGAACTGATAAAAACAAGTTACATTTTCCCACATTCAACAGATAGTTGTGATATAATGGAAATGGGATTGTTGAGAAAAACACTTTCATTCAAAAAGGAGAAGGACAGGAAACAATTCTAACATCTAAAAAGGCTGCCCATTTCCCCTTTCTGGGGGCAAAGACTTTGATCAGAAACAAGTTCTGTCTCTGTGAGGGTTTCTGAATCCATTTCTTTTGGTTCCATTATTTGGACTCTTGGCTTGGCCCTCTGATTCGTCCTTCCTTTTCTCATAAGAAATAGCCCAAGCTTGCAGTTCAGTAACTTTCCCAGCCTGCTATGTGATCACAGGAACTGGGAACTCCAATACCGCTTTTCACTTTGAACTTGTCCCTTCTCTTGTCCAACCTGCCAGTTCTCTCCTTAGGACAGAGCTCTGGAAAGCATGGTATATTAGCTATCAGTCTTACTGGGGTTTACTCCATGTAGCATCAATGTGCTGGGGCCAGCATAATTATTCTGAGATCAACCTCTCTGCACTTTTGGGATGTGAAGACTCTGGAGAACAGCGTGATCCCTATGACAGTTTGTCATGTCAGAGAGTCTAGGGGGCATTGCTCAAATCTTTGGGAGGTCTTAACAAGAGGTCCTTCAGCCATAGCCTTGATTTGATCTCTTCTCCAAGGTCCCTACTCTGAGAATCTTTTGTCACTTAGATAGACCTTTTCTCAAATTCGTCTTGAACACTGATCAGTTTCTCTGGTTCCCCTTCTTTGTAGTAACTTAAAGTGTACCGCACAATCAAAATCACTTGGCTTTACAGAATTTCTCCTGGAAGTCTCTTTAGCCAAGTCTTTGCTGTGCTCACACTGATCTTTCAGCCTCCAGACATTGTCCCTTTTGCGCTTCAAATATTTTCCTGCCCCACAGTCTCAGAGCCAATGACAAATCTTAGGTTTTGCTATGTACCTCTAACATAATTCTGGATGTAATGTAGTTGTTACTTGCTGTTTTCATTTTGTCTTACTGAGCATAAAAACTTTATAAAATGTAATGGTTGAAAGCAACTATTATTTCCTCATGACTTTGCATTATTGGGTGACTCAGCAGGGTGAACTGTGCTCCACCCAGTGGTGATGGTTGGACAACACTCATCTGGGTGTTCCTTTAGGATTAGAACAACTAACCCCTCCTGTTTCGGGATGGTTTGCTATGCAGCAAAAGTAGCAGAAACAGGGCCCCTCCTTGTACTTGTGCCTTATAAGACCCTGGAAAAGGCTCTAAGAAAATAGTCCACAGGCCAAATATATGTTATAAACTGTAGAAAAGTAAGACATTTAAAACTGCAAACAATCAAGACTTCTATTGCTTTTAGTCTGACATAATGTTCCTCTCCTTCCTCTGTATCAGGAGGCATCTCAATGGCCACAGGCATTTTTAGGATTCAGCTAAGAGGAATTTGAGTTGGGGATACATTTATTTTGGGTTAAGTCAGATGCGCCTTTTGCATTTCACAGTTACTTCCAAGCACATTAAATTCTTGCTAGCTGTTTTGATGTCGAGATGGCTTCCAGAAATGTTCCTACTGCCAACTATGAGATGCCCGGTGTTGCCTGCAAGTCACACTGCAGTGTGAATGTGTCCTCTGGGCCCAGCATTGAAAATAGTGAGGAGCAGAAGAAAAGCAAGGTATGGTAAAGAGATGGAAGTTGGTCTGTGGAAAATTCTTCCACACATCATAATACACACATTCAAGAAACTGGATAGATATTATTTCCAGGTTTGGCAAAAAATTCTAAGAACACTCATGACATTAACAGTCATCATTTAGGAAGCTTAAAAAAATACTGTTTTGAAATATCAGTTGTAAAGATTGACCATGCTAGAGGACCTACAGAATTATTTTTTCTCCTTTCTATAGAAACTATCGTGAAGTTATTTTCATGAATAAATGATAAAAAAGAATAAAGCTAAACATGTAGAAAAATACTGCTGAAGTTTATTTGGGAGATATTTAATACCAACATGTGATTTTTCTACATTTTCTGATATGTGTGGGTGTTTTTCAGCTTTTAAAGATTTATGATCGGTGATTTTACATTTTTGATATATACACACATTCATTCTTATTTTATATTTGCAATTGCATGTTATTCTTAAAGAGAATCTGAAAACTGTAAAAATATTCAGGCCCTTTTGAATCTGGGCCATGTCTATATCTAGACCAGAGACTTCTCTCCTAAAGACAATGATAGGATGTTACTAATAAAATGCTGTGGTTGGTGCTATCATTGACGGAGGAGTCATGCTCAATATAGGATGACTTATCTTGGTTGTATTTCTGGAGAGATAGTCAGAGGATACCAGAGCAAGATAAAACAAGAGGAGGGAGGAAAAAAGCGAAGAAGAAAGTCACTTTAACAGTGGCTGTTGAGAGATGGGAATAGTATCTTCTGGCCAAGGGACCCCCCTCAAACATCATTTGGATGGGATGGGGACAACAGAATAATTCTGATAATATTAACACAACAATGACAGCTTAGCTGACTTATCTGAGTATTGTTCCAGGCATTGTTTTGAGCACTTTGTGTATATTAACCCATCTGATCCTTCTAACAATGCTGTAAGGTAGTTTCACTGTCCTTTTCAGTTTCTACAGGGAAAGGAGGCACAAAGAGTGGTAGGAACCTGGCTCTGCATGTTGCCTGTGTGCCTGGAGCTGGGACTCCAGTGTGTCTGCTCCAGGCTGCTTCCTTAACAAAGGACAGCACCCACCCCTGCACTGGGATAGCACGTGCAGTTTATCAAGCAATTTCACAGAAAGCATCTCACTGGCAACCCTAATAGCCTGAAAAGTTGGCAGGACAGTTGCTGCTACTCTCATTTTATGGGTGATTAATTGAAATCTAAAATTGCAAAGTGACTTATTCATGATCTTGTAGCTAGTGAGTGGTGGTATTGGAACTGAAAGCCAGCGTTTGGATGCTTTTCATTAGATCACACTGGATTATTCCATTTCAGCTCTAGCATTTTCCAGTGTCTAAAACCACTTTGTGCACAATCCTTGCCGAATAACTTCTACAACTTTATAAAGAAGTCATTATCAGTGTCATCTCCATGTTAACAAAGAGAAATATCTGAATCAGTGATGAAGTATGGGCTGCACCTGAGCCCTAGCTTTTGACTCCAAACTCCCAAGCAGTGGGAGTGCCTCCAGTCTGCCTGCTGAATCTCCAGCACCGGCTGCGTCCTCTTTCCATGCAGGAGGAACAGGAGTCAGAAGCAATACCCCAGGATGTGAGTGTGTGGTGGGTTCAGGGAACCTTAAGTGGCTGGAGCACAGGGTTGATGGAGCGCAGACTGAAACAAACGGGCACTAAAGGGCCAGGGTTTGGATACCATGATATGAGCATTGTTTTGCAGGAAGTGAGCACTGAGTACACACAGAGATGGGTACCAGACTCTGCGTGAATAAACTGACGAAATGAAAGTGTGCTCTTTAGCACAAGAGGCCATTTAGTTTGAGAACTGCAAATGTTTCTAAGGGAAGAAGAGGAAAAACAACAACAGCTTTAAAGTATTTATTTTTAAAAAAGGTAAATGAATAGAAAATTAGTGTCTGTCGAGTCTTAGGATCACAGTACTATAAATAAAGCTGTATCATAATATCTGTGAGATTTAAAATGAGCAAGTGATCCATGGAAAAAAAATCCTCTGCTTCTAAGTGTATTCTGCTTAAAATTGGTTTAGGAGGTGATCAGGTCCTAACCTTGTCAATGGCCATTAAGCGGGAGAGAATTATTTCTCACAGTTCCTTTGATTGATCATCCTTATATTCCTCAATAGTGATGATCATGATGATGAAGATGATTGTGATGATGATGACCCTGGTGGTAGCTAACTGAGCTGGACAGCTCACGTGTGCTGTCTCTGACCCAAAGCCACAGAGATCAAATCCCTGATTTTACAAATGAGGCAGGTGGGGCCCAGAAATAATGGGTGATAATTCCAAGTGATAAATCAGAGTTAGATCCATGTTTAAAAGAATACAAACCCTAAATTTTCCTACGTTGTATCTCCCCAACTCTTTGGTCTCCGTCAAGGTGGAGCAACTAATTTTCATATTCATGGCATTTAGAATTGAGTTTAACCCTCATATACATCCTAATGTTTTTCTCTGTAGCCTCATTTCAACTCTATTTTCTTATCAAATGTATAATCAGTTCTCCTCAAATACCTTTTATACTTGTACCCCTAAATGTCTGCCATTCAATAAATCCTATGTACCCTGTTTTCATCAGGCTCTCTGCTCAGCTCAGAGTTCTCCCTTTCTAGAATGTGTTTTTCCCCGTCTCTGCTTATCAAATCCCTAGGTGTTGTTTAAGGTTATATTCTCCCGTGTCAGGTGAGTAGTAAATCTGAATAAATGATTACACTTATTATTGTTACTGTTTGTATTATTATTATTATTATCTGCCGTGCAATAAATATTTGAGTGCCTACAGTGTGTCCAAGCACTGTTAGGTGTTAGGAATACAATGACAAATAAGACAGATATTGGCCTCAAGGAACCGCAGGAAGTGTGGGAGGGAGGGAGGTGTGGAAGGAAAGTGTGGTGAGAAAATGTAGTGTGATAGGAGTGACTAATGGAACTGTGGATAATGAAACCCATCTTGGCATTTTCATAGAAGGCTTTCCAGAGGAGGAACTTTGGGTGCCTAATGAATATGTTGTAGTCAGCCAAGCAAATAGATCTCCATGCTAGGTGACCAATGGTCCTGCTTTGCTGAAGAAAAGGAGTTTTCTGAATCACTGGGCTTGGAGTGTGACATCTTGGACAGTTGCAGGCAAACTGGGACTGTAAGTCACCCTACAACCTGTGCAAAGCTTGGAAGGGTAAGACTGTGAGCAAAGGTTTTTGAATGAAAATTGAGTCGATCCTGCATTGATACTGGAGAGGAATAACCAAAAACCAATGATTCTCTTTTGAATATCTGAAAACCCAAACCTGCCCTGAGGGTGTGCGTTGCTCCTACAGGGTGCTGTCCACAGCGAATATTCTTTTGGGGTTTGTCCAGATGGCAGGAGCAGAGGAGACAGCAGCTCTGGGAAACCTCTCTCACTCTTACTCGCTCCCTCCCGAGCCTGTATGTTTCATTACAATATGTATGACAACATTTCTCCTCATGTTATTGTATTACACCATCCTTAATTGCATAATTCAACATTTTCAAGGTTATTTGGAAGAAATTTGGATGGTTCATTGACTGGTATTTGAAGGAAGCAGAGAATTAAATTAAAAAACATGAGGGGAAATTAGGAGTAGAAGAGATGAGTGAAGGGCTGACGTGGGCAGATCTGAGCTCTGGGGCCCAGCGCTGGAAGCACGCCTCTCTGAGCTTTTAGCTTTGCTTTTGAGGGGGTGGGGGATGGGGGTCCTTGGACCTCCACATTTGCTCCAACCTGATTCCCTTGAACAATCAGGAGAAGTGCAAGAACTGCAGTGGATTGCTCCTCACCCACCCCTGTCGGTTGTTGTCATCTGTGGTTTTTGATGTGCATTTTGCAGTGTGTGTTTCTGCCTGAGCTGCTGAATGCACTTGCACGCAGGCACTGATTGCAGCCATGCTGATTCAGAGGTGGTGTGGGGCCCAGGCAGACTCCATCTCTGCCCCCATGGTGGTCAGTCTATCGGGCCTCCTGGCTGCAACACTCTGTCCCACAAACTTTCCTTTACCAAGATATTCCCTTGAACTTTCCCCACTCCATGGCACCGGCACAGTTTTCCCCCTTCCCTGCTGCTGTTGCTGAGATCACGCGCAGCCACAGTCTGGGCAGGCAGCCAGAAGAGGCTGGCATGGAAATGAGACTAGGTGGGGGCTAGGGTGCCCTTCTACACCCCCTGCCCAGAACCCTTGGCAAATGTTCCAGCCCCAAAGCGTTGTTCTCACCACAGGAAGGGGACTTTCCGGGCTCAGCATAGGGCCCAAGTTCAAGTTCACATCATATACTTATTCCAGATAACCTGCAGCAATGCAGAAAAGGCTGTATGCCATTTCACTGGCAGGTTGGTTTTGCTGGCAAAAGAGTAGGCTGGTGGGGTAGGAGAGGAGAGGTGTCAGTTGAATGAACAGAGACTAAGAATTTGAAAAGTATTCAAGAAGTCTGAATGGTCTTCCAAACCCAGAGAGAGGCATTCATGAGATGCTGGGCTGTGTTCAAAATGGAGCTCATTGGGACTGAAGGAGAGTTGACTTCTGTGGAGGTGAGTGAGTGATCTTTGACCAAATGCCTAGAACGAAACAGAGATGCCCCCTCCTCTATCTCCATGGTGGGAATGTGCCAGCTCAGACTCCATTGCAGGGCTAAGGAGGAGGAAGCACTCTAGGGTCCTTTTTTGTTTTACAACTAGGATTTATAGCTGGGAATGGCTGAGGCAATTTCTTGCACACCCCTCACCTCCACAAATGATGCCTTAGGATCCCACTGACAGTCGATTGGTTCTCTATCTGAAAAAGAAGTGACCTCCTAGAGACTCTGCAATGTGTTCCTGTCCTGCCTGCCATGTTCCCGCCCCTTGCTCTTTGGACAGCTGTATTCAGCTTGCAAGGAACCTACCAGAAGACAGCAGCACACCTCTGTCTGCAGACAAAGGAGAGAGCAAAGTCCAAGCAGGCCAAATACTGGCACAGCCGGGGCAAGTGACCTTACACACAGGCACACTCCATACCATTTGTGGCCCCATGGAGGGGACCCACAGCTCTCCAGGATGCCACCTGCTAAGTGGGTGAAGATGGGTACAGTCCATGGGGGTGGCATCTTGACCCAGCATCTTCATCAGCTTAGTTGGGAACATTTAGCTTGTTCCAGCTCAATAATCCATTCAATAAAACTGTGAGGCCTGACAGGAATCCCAAATTGGTGTGTGGCTGCAGACAGGCAGACCCCTACACCTGCGCTCGATTGAGGGCACTGCCACCGTCTCCCCCCACCCTGGAAGTAAAAGCCAGGTGAAGCTGACATCATTAGCATGGATAATAGGAATAATGACAGCACCTGGGAACAGGCATGCTGGGAAGGGCAGACAGCAGTCCTCCGAGAACCTAGCAGGCAGGCACACACAGGCTGCCCCTCCCGTTCCCCCTCCGGCTCCCTCCTGAGCAGAGACGGGATTTGCTGGTGCGGAATTCTCTGCAGCAGGTGATCGATAACTCAGAGATGGTGCTGTGCTTCACAGCCAGGCTGCTTGGGGTGGGAAAGAGAAACTGGCTTGCTGTGATGTTCTGGTCAGGGAGGAGAGTCCCCTCATTTCCATCCCTTCCCATCTCCTGCCCCCTCCCTCACCTATCTTTTGCACCTTGGACCCTTGCTGCCAACATGAGTTCCTTCGTGAGTCCACGCTGTGTGTAGTGCCGGCTGCTGTGAGCACTGAACAGATGTCCCTGCACAGAGGCAACTCGGTGTGAAGCCTGGGCTCCACAGTCAGATCTGAGTTCAAGTCTCACTTTTGCTCCATCTTTCTCACATGACCTGGGCTTCAGCTTCCACATCCCATCAGCTAGAGGTACAAACACTATCTACCTTGTGGAATGTTTGGAAAAATTGATATGTGCTTGACACATGGCTCACATTTATGGAATGCTTACTAACAGTTAATATTAAATAGGTGGTATTGTTACATAATTGATTCCAATTCTGATTATTATAAGGTTCTTCTGAGTTCTGCAGATGCCTCTGCCCTCTGTCCTCTGTCCTGGGGACAGGCCCTTTGCCCTCCTTTTCCTCCAAAAAAAAAAAAAAAAAAAGAATCCCACAGCCATTGCTTCTCTTTCCCTGAGGTCTGGTTTCATGAAAAATGCTAATTCCTAGCTCACCTCCCCACTAGCATTTGCATAAGCATGAGCAGCTCATTCCCATTCTGGAGGGGCTGAGGGCCCTGAAAGGGAGCTCTGTTGGACAGGGCTGCCTGGGGAGCCCCAGCCAAGGCTGCCAGGAGAGGCTGGCCACTTGCTCAACTCCGCATTTGATCTCCTTTATCCTCTCTGGCCTTCTGTGGGCAGAAGGGTGCCAGCTCCTGCCACAGGCACTTCTGCCATTGTCTTGCAGCGTCAGCTCCAGACAGGAGATGTGACCCGTGTGTTCAGCAGTGGCAGGCGTGGTCCTGGCACTGCCGTCCTGGGAGCCCCGTCATGTGGCCAAGTGGCCCCGGAACATCCCATTGCAGCATGTGGAAGCCCGCTCTGGATTCCAGCAGAGCCAAGCAGTAAAGCACATGGCGATTAAAGTGCGTGGTGACCACAGTTCATGCAGCCTTGGGGGCAGTCTGCCCACTAAGCAGGGCTCTGCCACACACAGGAGAAGGCCAGGGAGCAGCGAGGCCATGGCACTGCACATTGTTGTGAGAGCGAGTGACGTAGAGGACAAAGAAAGCTTTGGGCACCCATCAGTGTGGGCTCATATGCCATCTTGTTACTGAATGGTGAGCTGTCTGAGGTTCCCATCTGCTCTGAACCTGTGTTCTCATCTTTCAAATGGTTGAATTGGAAGGAGTTCATTGAGTTAAGATGGCATTAAACAGGGCCTTGGGGACACCTGAGTGGTCCTTTCTCTGTTGTTACCCTCTTACCTCCTTCGCAGTCCACATCCACGACCTTCTGAACACCCCCCCACACTTCACTTTTGCTTCTTTCCAACCCATTCTCCACCCTGTGTACCAAACGTCCTTTTCAGAACAGTATTTCTATGAATTTGCTTATCTCTTACTAGTTTATGAGTCACTGCCCGCTTTGAGAAGCTACCTCGCTGCGAATGAAACCCCGAGGTGATGAGGCCCAGAACCGCGCATGGGAGAGAAGCACCGTATCACCTGAAGTGAGGGGTGCTGTGGAATTCACCGGGAGGTCACAGTCTCCTGCTCCGTTGCCCTCCCAGCCCCAGACAGCCACCTGTAGGAAGCCATCCTGGGTCTTGCGCAGCCATCTGCTGCTCTCTCACTCCTGGCACAACATTAATGCTGTGTCCAATGACAGGAATCCACAGCGTTCTGCTCCTCGTGATTGCAGGAGACTCTGGACAGAGAATGAGCGCCCCCTCCCCCACAACTGCACACTCTGTGGACTCACGCTGAAAACGGCTCCACGTTTTCTCTTTCCTTCTTGGGCTAGGACACATTTTGCTACTACAGGCAGCAGGGACCAGTGCAGAAAGAAGTCTGCTGCTGCTGTTTCTGATCTTTCTCCCCAAGGGAATCATTAGTATCTAAGATTTAGGGGTTCCACAAGTATATGCAGAGCAAAAAGTCCCATGAAGCTCTGTCCCACATGCTGCATTTTTTTCTTTTATTTAGCAGCTCCTTTAAATCTCACAGTGTCCCTAAAAGATAGACACTATTCTTATCACTCTCATTGAGAGAAAAGGTACCTGAAGTGTCTGCAGTGACATAACTTGCCTGGTGCAAATGGAAGCCAAGTGCAGACGGTCTGACTTCCACATCTGCCTGGCTGTTCAAGTGCATGGAAAACATCCTGCCCTCGTGGTGTTTACATTCTGGTGAGAATAACAAACAGCCCCCAAATAATAAAGACAGCCCTGTCCCTCAGAGAGCAGTGAGAGCTGTGAGGGGTATGGAGTGGGAAGGGCACCACTCAGAAGCCTGAGGCAAGTGGCAACTTTGATAGCGTTTAGTTGACAAAGGGTGATCTGAGCAGGTGGCAGATGAAAAGGGGCAGGTTGTGTAAGTTTCCAGAGGCTAAATGTTCCAAGCACAGGCTGGGTGAGGACTTAACCTATTTGAGAAGACTCTTGTGCTGGGACACAGGAAGTGAGGGGGGATTTGGCAGGGGTGAAACTCTGAGAGCAGGGGTGGTCGCCTTGGAGAGACACGCAGGCCATGGGACATGCAGATTGGAGTCTGTCCCAGCACCTCAGGAGGCCACTGGAGGTTTTCAAAAGAAGGAGGCACATGATGAAGATGTCATCTTGGCTGTCTTTTGGAGGCTGAAATCAGGAGGAATAATTAGTGTGTTTTTGCCTGTCCAGGTGAAAGTGTTGAAGTGGAGATGATAAAAAAAAGATGGGTTGATTCAGACTGTCTTTTTGGAGGCACTGGAAACAGGGGCTAAGAGAAAGGAAAATTGATGATGATTACTAGGGTTTTGTCCTGAGCTACTGTTAGACTGTGGGGACACCATTTCTGAAAATGGAGATCATTTGAGGAAGAGGTGTGTGTGTGTGTGTGTGTGTGTGTGTGTGTGTATGCATATGTGTGTGTGTACCTATGTGCCTAGGTATATAATGGGTGAGTCTGAAATCAAGAGTTTTGTTGTCAACATGTTAACTTTATACCTTCCGTAGATTTCCAGTGGAGAAGGCATGAACTGAATGGGAGCACAGAGATACTGTTTGGATACAGGAGGTGGGGAAATCTACGCTTGCAGTCCTGGGGATCAGTCAGCAAATGAGGTGTAGTCGGGGAAGAGAGTTAGGAGATGAGCTGTCACAGAAGGGCAGGGGAAGGAAGGGCTGTGGGAGAAGGACTCCAACTCTGACCCAAGCCCTGGCAATCTTGTATTGCTCCTCCTTTCTTATTCTCCTTGTCACATATTTCCTCCTCATGCACTTTAGGTACTGTGTATGCATGTGTGTGTGCATGTGTGTGCACATGTGTATTTGTGCACATGTGTGAGTGCATGTGTGTGTGGTCTGTCCTTACCTAAAACACAGCTTCATTGGGGTGGGGTCGACTGTCTCCTCTGTCCACAGAGAGCTGAGTCCCTGCACCCAGAGCAGCAACTGGCCTTCAGAGGTACCAATATACATGTTGAAAGGACTTTTTGTCTGAGAGGAATTGGAGAAAGAGGAGGCCTGAGAAGCACTGGTGTTCACAGGTAGAAGACCTTAGCATCCTGACAAGATGTTTCCTAGGTCTAACCTGCTTCTGTGCGAGGAAAAATCAGAGGTGAAGGAGAGAAGATAAAGAAGAGAGCTGTCTCAGGAGAGTTTGAGGAGACCTTTGTTTGGTTGATGTTTGTCTCTTTTCAGTGGGAGGCAACAGAGAACACAAATCTGTGTGTGCGTGGATCCTCCAGTAAAGGGGTAACTGCTGATGGAGAAAAAAGAGACTGACAACAGGAACAAAGTCCTCAGCGGGAAGAGGGAGGATATAGGGAATCTGGAGCTGGGAGGCAGGCTTGAGGGGGAGCCAGGACCATCACTTATCAGTGGAAAAAGGCCGAGCAGGGTAGCTTTGGGGAGGAAAGATTAAGCCACACAGTTGTTTTTGTTTCTAATGCCTCAGAGGCACAAGAAATAACACTTTGACTGGGAGAAGAAAGAAGCTGGGAGGCTGTAAGGAGGTGGCCACCTCTGGAAGAAAGGGAATGAGGTTTACTGGAAAAATACAATGGGATCTGGAAAATTTCAGGCCCACTTGAGATTTCAGGCCCTACATATAAACTTAGGCTGGGTTGCATGGTGATGCATTTTTCTCTCACCTATTTAGCTGCTGTGACAGAAGTCAAGTGAGCTACAGAGAGGATTAGCTCAGGGGCCATCAACAACACCTATGCCAACCACGAAAGGCAGTATGACAGCTTCCAGAACCCGCAGCACTGGGCAGGAAGGCTGAGCCAAGGCATTCGAAGGGAATTAGATTCCAGCAAAATCTTTACCTAGCTGGCTTTGACTCGGCCTTCTAGAACCATCTGGCCTAGCCAGCTCCTTCCAGGTCCCTGCCTCTGATTCCACCCACTTAGATGCTGTTGCTTGTCCCTCCACACCCAGCCCAGCCCTACCAGCTGCCTCTGCATCTGCCCTTCCTTCTGGTCTCCACAGTCCCACCACCTGCAGCCTGTTCTGGTGGCCTGAGTCCGTCTCTGACTTCAGAATGCTGACCCATTGGGCCCAGGTTCCAGGGCAAACTCTCCTCAAGGGGTTTTCTTCTCTTAATTCAACAGAGGTTACCCACAAATCAGGTGGAGCTGCAGTCGGGTACCCGGCTCACCTTGCAGAAAACTTGGCACTGGACGGATCAAGGTTCTTGGCAGAGAGCTGAAAGAGATTAAAATATCTGAGTACCACTATCCCCCCTAGTTCCAAAGGATCCTTGCATCTGTTTCACACATACTGGGTTCTCTCATAGGGCCATTGCCCACAACCTATGACACTTTCCTGTCTCAGGAATGTCTACCTCCCCCCGGATTTGTGGGCTTTCCAATCTCTGCTGGTCTATGTACTCCGGGGACCCCTGGGTGTCGATGCACCCCAGACATCTGTCATCTGGTAGACCTGTCTGCTTATGGATCTGTAGGTCCTGCCTCAATGCATCTTGTCAGTCTGCCCACTCCCTTTCACTTCCACCTATGCCCATGCCTCTGACAGCCACAGTCCAGACTCTACACAAGCAGCTTGAAATCTACCTCCCTGTTCAGCACTCATACCCCTGCAGGAGGACAGGCAGAGGGGGTTAACGTGAAGGCTGATGCTGCTCTATCCCGCAAACTGGGGAGAGATTTCTGGTCTGAGTCATTCAATCTACCTACTGCTTGAACTCCCCTCTATGAATCTCACTCTCCACATCCAAGAAACAGGAAAGGAACAACCTGTCACGCTAAAGTAGTTCAAGGTTTAGATGACAAGATGTCACTGTGTGTCTGTCTCAGTTTATGACACATACTAGGTCATTAAATATGCTCTTGAATCCACAGTATATGATCAAATTCTTAAACACATAATATTAACAACAACTATTTATTGAATAATTGTTCTCATTATGTTAAGGATGGTATATGATTTATTGTGTTTAATTTTACAGCACAATTACCTTGATCATCAAAGGGTGGCTCCAAAACAGCAGCCTCAGTGTTACCTGGGGATGTTTTTTAAATGCAACATTCATCCATATGTCTTTTTGAACCAGAACTGGAATTTTAACAAGGTCCCAAAGATGTTGAGAAGAGACCTATGCAATTATTTATCCTCATTTTACAGATGAACCAACTGAGATCTAAATTAGATAAATAATTTGTGCCAGGACACATAGATAGCACACAGCAAATCTTGACTTCTAAGCTTGGCTTCTCTGAGTTCAGCACTTGCTACGATGGCCTTGTTTGCTTGAGGCTATAGACACACACACACATACACACACATACACACATGTGCACATACACAGTCACACACATCCATACATCCACACACATCCACACACATACACACATACACAGCCACATGCATACACACATGTGCACATACACAGTCACACACACATACACAGTCATACACATACACATACACAGTCACACACATCCATACATCCACACACAGTCACACACATCCATACATCTACACACATACACATACACATGTATGTATATACACACTCATACGCATACACAGTCACACACAGGCACACATACACAATCACACACACATAGTCACACTTATACACACATACAGTCACACACATCCATATGTCCACACACATCCACACACATCCACATACATCCACATACAAATATACGTATATACACACTCACATACATACACACATACACAGTCCCACACATGGACAAATACATGCATACACACATATACATACACTCACAAACACGCACAGCCACTCTGTGTGCTCAGACCCCATGACCAAAAAGTCCAGAGATCACATGACCAAACAAGCTGGGAGCCCTCTCTGCCTCTCTAGAAGGAAGTGTAGTAACAGGAATGAAGAGAGTTCAATTTAACTAGCTGTGTGATGTTGGGCATGTCCCTCCACTTCTCGGAGCTCCTGTTTCTTCACTGATAAAGTATAATGATTGCTTCAGGTGTTACAACAAACCTCTGCTATTATCCTTTTGTTTTGTGGATGATTCTGCTTTGACAAGCCATACCCACGAGAACTTTCTCAGTTCTTACACTTGATGTCAATGACCTCTCAGGCAATGGAGTTTAATGTAGGAGGAGAGAGAGAAGAAGAAAAAAAGGATGTGAAAAGTTTTAAGAGAATGACTGAATTCTTAAATCCACACATAGCTTTCCCTAAAACAACTCATTCTCAACCACAGGCAAATCAGAGAGTCCCATATCAATTAATCCTTGTGATTATTCTGGGGCTGTTTGTGGTACTCAAGGCCCTTCCATCCATCATTCCTAGGACTTTTCTCAAGGGGTTTATGGACCAAGGACATCTGGTGCCTGAGGCTTTATGTCTTTTGATGTGATCCTCTAAACAGAGGAAGGGCCTATAACACTCTAAATGCTGGTGCCCGAATATCTTTAATTCCTTCTGAAGGGTCGGGGTTATTTCTCCATTGGGAGTGCTAATGGGATTCTAATACCCTGGCAAATGGGATTTTTTACAACTGCCATTCTGCAGTTACTGAGATGGCGTGTCGCTGGGACAGCCCTATAAATCCTGTCAAGTCGCTGGGAGGAGTGAGGGAACCCTGCCGGGAGGCACGCTGGCATGTGACCCACAGAGGGCGCTGCTCTGGACTGTCTCAGGATGTGTTATGTTACTAACTGCCAAGGCTGAGCCAGGATCATGGGGCAGGGACCACAGCCCTGGGGACCTACAAGAACCCAGATAGACTGATGGAAACAAGGTGCTGGGCTAGTGAGAAATACACTGTACTCTGTTGCTCTTTGTCTCCATAGTTGGTTTTCTGATACCTCGGTTTCTGTGGGCCTGCAGGCAGAGGACTTAAGGATATTTGCCAAATACAGGGATTTCTGTCCTTTTGAGCACAGTGGCACAGGACCCAGAGAAAGGCCTTTGGTAGATATTATAGGAAAGGAACATATAAAAGGTCATCCTCATGTTGGGGTCGAATGAAAGCTTCACAATGAAGGCATATAATCAAAGAGAGGCATTTTGACAGAATGCTGTCTAATGTTCCAAATGACCCTCTGAGCATAAGTTTTTTATGAAGCTAGCTAGGTCCCTTCATCATTGTGCTGTTTACTGATAGCCATTTGTTTTATCCCTCAGTGGATGAGGAACTTAGGCAGAGTCAATGATAGCCACTCTGTTTTAAAGAACAAACATACTAGAAACCTCGATAGGCTGTTCCAGGACACACCTGCTTCAAGTTACTGAGTTAGGACCAGGTTTTGTGATTTGTATTCAACCTGCTCCTCCCCCACTACATCTTTGGCACGTCTCTAGACAGAGATGAAGCTCAATCCCCTTTTTCTTTTCAAGGACAGGTTGTCTCCAAAGGAAGCTTCATTAGGGAGTGATCTTAAATTGAGCGTTTGGGGTTGTTGATGAGTAGGAAGTTTGCATAAGGACCATGTAATTCAGTGCTCCCATTCACAGGTACATCTGACCACCCACGGGCAGGTCCCAGCACCCACATGCACGCCCAAGGTACTCCAGTTCCCTCTACTTTGTCCATTGAACACATTTCTAAATTCTTTCTGGTTTGGGGTTTCTTGTTGTAAATTTCTTGCCTGTTTCATTCCTCCTCCAGATACAGACAGATCTTCAGGAGACTTACACTGTCTCTGGACCATGCTTTTGTCTGTGTAAGCTTGTCTAGACTGAAGCTTCTGTGAGCATTGATTGAGCAAATAATGTTTGCACAACTCCTCTCAAATTTATCTTCTGGTTCAATGTCTGAGTGTCCAGGACCTGGTCATTACAGGGAAAAAAATCCCCAAGGTGTTGGCTGTAATCAATTTTTCCATGTAGGGAAGAACTATGCTATCTCACTGATTGAAAGGAACCCTGTCCTGTGAGTCTCTGAACATCTCTAATTCCAAATTTCTCCCTTCCATTCTGCTGGAGCTGGTGGCCAGTCCACTCAGATCCTGCCTGGGCAGCCATGCAGTACCATCCCAGAAAGGCAGAGCCCATTAAGGTGACACCTTCCAGGCCAAAGGAAAGCTGCTCCTGGCACCATATTGCAGTCAGCCTGCATCATTGTTCTGTCAGTGTAGATGGGGAATGGGTGAGAGAGGCTGCTTCCAGGCTCTCATTTGCTATTTCCTCACCATACAATGGCTGGCTTGGAGCCAGACAGCCCCCATCCCATTCAAATCTGTCTCCAGCTCTGACTAACAATATGATTGTCATCAATTTACTAACTTCTAAGTACTTAACAGCTTCAACCTAAATTTGCTCTTTTTTCAATTTAGATACTAATTGAATAGCCATCTCTTATTCTTTGATTATTATTTTTATTTTTATTTATCAACAAATAGTTCTGAAAGTCCCAGGGACTTGTATAACTGGAGGAACTACTGTTCTACAGGGGAGGCTGACATAGGCTTTGCCTTGTGCTCAGCCCTGACTGGGCAGTGTCTGCACTGACCTTGGCCATGAGAAGTGCTCTGTCTAGCAAAGGGTTTCTCCTGAGTCTCTGGAAGGAGCCAGGAGACTTTTCTGTGGAAGGGAACTAGCATGTTGTGTCCTAACCTAAGTTCAACCCCCCAATTTTTGTGTGCTTTGGGGAAGCCACTTAAATTCTCAGGAAGCCCAGAGCTCAGACTGAAAACAGTTTGGAAGAACAGAAGACCTCTCCAGGGTTGTTGGTAGCACCAAGGGAGATGACACTCATGACAGTGCTTTGTGAACCATGCTGCATGGGCTCCAGACCATGCGGTCTTCTGAGGTTGCTTTCCAGAGCTCATCACATGCTCCCCTGAGACCCACAGCACATGCAGATGCATCTGAGTGGGAGACCAGGTGATTAGTGGCCATGGGCTCCTGGAACCAGCAACAGAAGTTTGGAAGTAGCCTCTTAGGCTCTGGCCAAGCAGGTGAGTCCAGTAGGAAACATGGGAACAAGAGTCAGTGTGAAGAGCACAGGAGTCCCAGGCAGACCCTAAGTGAACTAAAATGAGATGGAAGTATCCTGGCAGCCAATGACCTCTGGACAGGGCTCCTACGATAGTCCCATGATTATTATGTAACCTCTAAATCAGCCTTCATTTTCCTCCCTGCTTTAGGATACAGCAGTGCTAGTGCCTTGAGACTTCAATCTGCAGTATAAGGTCTCATGTAAATTTACGTCAGGCCTATCTATACTTGCACACACACACACACACGCACACACACACACACACAGAAAACAAAAACTCTAAGGTTATACATATTACATGACTATATCCAATTTCTGCTTAGGATTGATTTTTCTCCAGCCCCAATTGCAGGAAGTCAGAAAGATGGGATTATTGTCTTGGGCAATCATGAGCCATGGCACCTGGCAGCTGAGCTTCCACCCCTTTCTCAACACACTTGTAAATGGGGACAAACAGTTCCATTCTATCCCCAGTATGCTCTACTCTTATTGAACAGACAGAGGCATCTCCTAGATACCATTATAACAGGAAGCACTTTGCAAAGCCAATCTCTGTGTCAGAGGGTGACCTTTCAAAGCACTAACCTAGAGGAAACTGACCACACCTAGGATGAGCAGAGCAAAGTTCAGCTCTCCGCCAGAGTCACCTATGGTCCAAAGAGATTCCACTGAAATAGATGGGAAAAGGAAACAGCACAGGAACAAGAGAGGCAACAAGTTCATGGAGCCACATGTTCCACCTTGTGTCCGCCACTTGCCAAGACCAGGCTGATAAGGAAAGAGCCGCGTGGTCTCAGAGCCGGGGGAACACCAATAGATCTAGCTGTTGAGCTTCTTGTTTCACATAATGTCACTTGATGCACACTCACGGATGCATGTATTGAACGGATTACAGAAATCATGTGCTATGTGTGTGTCGATTTGTCCTTTGTTAGTTTACTTTCTGAATGTATTCAAAAATATATGTCCATGTTTTCTGCCTGGTTCCAATAGTGAGATCTTGGCATTCACTGCCCTCTGCACTTTCACTGTGTGGTCTTTGTTCAGCCAAAGTGATCTTACCTGATGGAGGGCCGTGAGACCAACTCCTGAGCCCTATTCCTTACGGGCGCTGGCTCTAAGGAGTGCAGTATAAAATGACCAGGGATTTGCTTTCTTGCTCTCTTTCTGTGTTGGTATGGGCTTCAGCAAGACTTCTCCAGGTTCCGCCCTATAACAGACTCAGCCTCATCTCTGAGTTTCAGAGTTAAGGATAAAAATAGAATAGATTTCACAGGTGGGGCATTAAGTTGCTGTCCGGACCAGCTAGTGCTGACTGAAGCTAGGCTGCCTGACTTTGCTGTCTGCTCTTTCCTGTCTTCATAGCTACCAGCTGTACAGGTGAAAGGAAATACCCTAATGAGGGTAATGCCTGGAAGGGCAGCCGCATACTCTGTGCTCCCACCATATGTTGACCCAGGTTTGCGTCCTGGAACATTGCGCCTTCTTTAGTCTTGATAAATTGTCCAGTGGTGCTGTTGAGATCTGGGATCTGGTTCTAAGTCCAGATTGGATGCAAGTTCTGACATTCTATCTTATTCTTCCTAGTCCTTTCTTTCAGGAAAGCTTCTTGTCCTGACCACATCCTTTCTGCTGGGTTACCGCATCCTACTCACATCCTCAAAGGAGGCTCCATCTCTTCTCACACCCCAGACAGCACAAATTGTACTGTGGGAAAGCACAAACATTCACTGCTGAGGGTTTGGACCCAAGTACAAAATAAGATCAACATTTTGTACCAGTAGCACCTCCTTTCTAGAAAGAAACTACCCAAGCAGTTCATCAATATATTAGAAGGGACATTGTGCTGAGTCCAGAGAGGAATAATGGTCTCGACAACCAGTCTCTGAGGTTTTCAGAGCACACAGCATAGGTGGAAATAGCCACAGAGAAGGCCAAATTGACTGGACCAAAATGCTGAACATAGACTGAGAAAGACCTTTTAACACAGCAAAGGGTCAGCTCCTCTGTACCATGAAGGGAAGATACACTTTGTGGGAGTCAGGATTAAGAAATGAGAGCAGCTTCTCCCCTTAAGTCCTACTGTCAGGTATAGTGAAGACAGAATGAAAGAACCAATATGAAAGTGCTTTGAACTTTTTTAGACTCAAAGGAGCTTTAAGGATCTAAGGTATTATGATTATCTTTACCCTTATGATAATATTGATTGGGGAGGGGGAGTATTATGGGGTGTCTCCAGCTGCCTGGGCAGAGCCCTTGGAAACTGTTAAGTTTTTATAGATATTGTTGTATGAAGGTCCTTGGCAGGCTGATTGAGAGGGAGATTTATACAGGTGATGGAGGGCCTGAGGTAAAGTTTTTTCTTAGTTATGTGTTGGGAGGTGGCTTTCTGCCAAGTACAGCTCAGGGGGAAGATAATCAAATGTCCCCTCTCCCATAGCACCATCACCCTCCCCCCACCCCAATAGACAGCATGATTTTGTGCCATTCTTGCTGAGACTCCTGCCTCAAGCACTTACACTCCCAGGCCGTGGCATCTGACTTCATCCAGAAAAATTATGATTGATGATGGTGATGATGATGATGATAACAATAATAAGTCAACTGACCCTATCACTAAAGTCCTAGGGAAAAGAGTATTAAAAATGCCTCTAATATAAACATTTTGATTTAATTTTCTAAATTAAGATTCTGTTATAACTGATTAAATAGAAATATTACAGATTTCAGTGTCAGAGAACATAGGGCCTGAATCCCTGCCCTGACATGTCCAAGCCCTATAGTTCTTGGCAAGTCCCTTGCCTTATCTTGAGTTCCTTACCTTAAAATGTAGGTGCTATTAATTTCTTCCTCATAATGTTGTAAGATTCTAATGGAAGTAGTGAGAAAATAAGCAGTGGTCTATCTGGCACACACGAACTGTCAAGTAATGTCAGCCATTAACACTGGTATTATTGTCAGTCTTTGAAAAATGTCAAAAATCTCCTCTAAATGACTTTAAAATGGGTATTTGGGAGCTCATCTCCTATTCTAATGAGAATCTCTTTTTATATCAACAATCAGAATTACTCTCTAAACTCTGAATCACTAAACTACTCACAGTTTCTTCGAGAATTAATTCAGATGATGTGTGTCCAGTGCCCAACTAAGTGGACAAAACCTAGTAGGGTCACAAAGGCTGTTCACACCCATACTCTGGAGCAAGTCTGGGCCCTAGAGTATCCTTCCAGTTCAACACTCTCTGCCAAGAATGTGGCACTACCTGCCCCCCTTTGAACACTTGCTCATTTGGGGAACAATTTGGTGCTCTATCTTCCTCTACCACTATCAGGAGCCCAGTGTTGGGGATAATTAAAGGCACAACCACAGAGCTCTATCCAGAGAGCAAGTAACAGGTGGGAGAGGCATTCTTCAGGAGTGCAAGGTTGAGAATCGTGAAAATCATGGTGTGCTAGTGTAAGACACAGGGACATATGATTCTGGCCTTGAAAATTAAGTCTTTCAAAACAATTCAGTTAATAAATTGAAAAAGTCATGACCTTAGGATCAGAGCGTTTCTCTTGCTCATTTGATCATTTTGAAAAGATCAGGTGTTTGAGCATAGAAATGAGACACATTTGAGAGATCGAATTTATAAGTATCCTGGAAATGCCCAGGCTAATTTACAGTCATTTCTGTTTAATTATGTAGGGTTGAACAAATGAGTCTCTTCTCCACCCACTTTCTAGGTGAAGAAATTGTTGTAAAAAGAAACCCATGTGGAATGTGGGTTTAGAAAATGGGGACCACTTTCTAAAATTTGAAAAATGTTCAACGAGTTAAATAGAACATATTCATCCTATTGGTAATTGTGCATTTGTTTGTTCCTTTTTTCTTTAGTAAATTCAATAGATATGGTGAAAAATATTGCTTGATCTGATAAATTTTTCCTTTTATCAATGTTTTAATTCTAGAGTGTGCTTTTAATTTCTCAAAGTGCTTTTACGTATATTATCTGTTGATTTATCTGTTTGAGTTACACAAAGATCCTGTGCAGCAGGAAACAGGTATTATTTTATTTCACAGCGTCTGGGGACCTGAAGGTTTGAGCTGCTTAGACAATTAGTGCAGGGATCTAATGACATCACTAGAACTAGAAACTCACTTCTGAGTCTGTCACCTTTATCCTTTTTCCACAGGAGGACCCCAGTCCTCTTGAAAAGCTACACTCTGCATGACGAGAACATATGTACTGAATTAACTTGACATCGAGGGTGGAGAACTTGAAAAATGGCATGGGAGAATTTCTTATGTGATGGCTCAGGAAGAAGGTCATCTCTCTTTGTCTCTATCACTTTCTCTTCAGTAATGTAAAAAAAAATCTTTTTACCTTCTCTTGGACCCTTTTAAATGGTTTCCACATAAGTAGATATAGAGCCACTTTAGATTGCATTTCAGGGTTGGTTGCTAGAGCAAGAAAGTTGACTACCACAGATCAGGGGCCATCTTGACACAGTAATGTGGGTGCGGGTGAGGGGGGCCCCACTGGAAGAGGTTCAAGGTAGGATAAGCAGCCTGATTGAGAAGTCTTTCTCAGCTTTTGTTTGGCACAGACTCCAATCTTTAGGGCAGTGAGCATAGTCTTACTTCTCTTTGCCTGTGGTGTGGCCAAAGTCTGAGCTGCTGATTGAGTCTCAGTGTAAAGATATCTCAATCACTCTGAAAATGGATGCTTGATTGTGTCTGCACACACGACATTTGGAAAAGATTCCAAAAATGTGTTAAAAACAAAACAAAACAAAACCAGGCTATTTGAGTCACATGCCAAACAAAGACTTCACTTCAGGGTGGGTCACCATACTGGAGACCCATCCCTTTCAATGTCAGCTCTGCCCTTTCTCTGCTGCATAGCCTGAGTTTGAGCATTGAGGGAGGGTATGCAATGGTTTAATCAAAAGAGTTATTATTGCTGCAAAAATAATAGACAAGCTGGCAAATGAAGACAGGGATTAGTTCTGCTTGTTTCTTAAATCCTGTGTCTTACATATGAACTTTTATTTCTTTCCTAATTTGTTGCCCAAGCATCATTTTAATTTTATCTATTTATTTATTTAGATGACCAGAGAGGCATCCAGTTTCTTTAGTCTAACTCTTTTTTGTTTTGTTTCTGCTCAAACTCAGGCAAAATGGCCATGTATCCTTGGCATCTAAAGTCCTTGAAGAGGTTTTTCAAGACCCTCATACATGTACTCATCTGGCTTCAAGCCATGGGTCTAATTAGCCATTTTCCAGTCCAAGTCCCCACTCATTTGACTCCTCTTATTTGCTTTCTAATTAGCCACCCCTCCTACTAGTCCAGACCATACTGCTATCCGAGGTTGCCTGGTCCATTTCTGCATCACTCAGTATTCTGGATATGGACTCAGTCATTCGAATTAGCAGGAACACAACATCCTCATTTACATGGAATGCACAGAAGGTGACATTCTGTCTGTAACAATAGGTTATAATTATCATGTCTCTCATTTGTATTCCATTTTACAGCTTCTTGAATTGTTTTCACATGCATTATGCCATTTGATTCTGCTTATAATGCTGGAAGGTAGACAATTATTCATTCATTCCTTCACCCACCAGGATATTTATTGCTGGGCTAGGGAGTTCAGATAATTAAGACAGGCCTGGTTCTGCCCTGATGAAGCTTATATTCCAGGTAAAATTAGATATTACTTTTCCTTTTCCACTTTACAGCTAACCCAACAGGGGCTCAGAGAATTTCAAAGACTCAGATCATTTAGAGTCAGTGCAAGATAAAAACTGGAACCCAGCTCTAAGGACAGTTACCGCAGGGCTTCTTCTGTGCCACCTGCTTATTTCTCTGAGGTGAAGGAAGGCCTCAGCACACACAGAAGCTCTGTTTCAGAAGTTAAGTACTTGGAATTCAGGACACATTCTCCTGTTGAAATTATGTTATAAATGGTTACTACGTTATAAGGCCATTCAACAAAAGCCCAGTTAACCCATTTAACCCATAATGTAGCTGAAGCATGCTATTAATAGGACAATTCCTTCCTCTGCTACACCATTGGGAGGTAGTTCATTGGACTCATTCAAAATCGATGCCCTGTGAATAAACCGACTTTTGGCTTTGGATTCCATAGTTCCTCACTGTAAGCAGGGTACCACTACAAAGCAATAGACCCACTTTTCTCCATTTGTTTGTTTTCCTCATATTTTATGCTCAATTTTTTCTTAATTTTTTGCAAAGAGCTAATGTGTATAAGCACCAAGCTTGGTTCATGTGGATTGCATGCTATTCAACAAATGATTGTCTGACTTAAGGACAAAGATATGGCTGTTTCCATAGATACCCTATCATAACAACTAATTAGACCAGCATGTTTTCCAAAGCCTATTTCAGGGGCATTTTAGATGTAATATACTCCAAACATCCTATATTGTAGGTATATTTGTTTTCTTTGTATTTATTTTTATTACCATCAATAAGCAACCCCTGATATCATTAGCAGAGATTAAATGAATAGAAACCAGGAGTTTTGCCATCTTATATGTTGAAGTAGTTTAGGTAAATATTATGCCTCACTTACGTTTCTGAAAAATAACTCCATGAACTCCTTCCAGGGTTGCTTCACAGAAGTGCTTGAGGTCATAATGGAACCCAAGGAACATGTATCTCCTTTCCTTCCCTCACTTTCTTCTTCAACTTGAAGCTTCACTGAGGCCAAAAACCTGCTTGGTGGGGATCCACAGAGTTAGTTACTGCTGATTTATTTGTACTTAACCCCAAGTCTTCATAAGAAGTTGTTTCTTATCAATACCTAGGAAGTGGGTGAAGATTCTTCCACCTCCACCCCCATCATCAGTTGCACCAGAGAATCACTAGATAATAAAGCATTAAATCTCTAAATAATGCTATAATAATTCTAGTATTGATAAAATAAGAGGTACCAATACTAATGATTATTATTTTATAATAAATACTATTATCATTATTATTAAGCATCAAGCATGTTCTGTGTACTTTATAAAGACTCTTTTAAGTCCTCATATTCAGATATTATCACAACTTCAACATAAATAAACTAAATTTGGTAAGTTTAGGGTATTTGTCTAAGACCATGAAACTTATAGATGGCAGAGCTGGCATTTGAAACCAAGAACCTATAGATTCCACTACACTAGGAAGTTCATTCAGCTCTGGAAACCAAAAAATGTCTATTCTTCTTAATATCTGTTCACCATCCTTAAGTAGTGTCCAAGCTAGCAGTGCAGTCTGATTTATGACTGTCCTTACATCTTGACTGTCTTTCAGAAACTCATTGAGCATGAAGAGCTTTCAAAAATAGAACAGCCTCCCCAAAACAACTGATCTATGTTGGTTAATGTAGAGTCCATCCTTTGTGTCTATGACCGCTGCCAGTAATTACGACATAGCATGGGTCCTTACTCCATCTTGATAATTTGATGATGATGATGATAATTGATAAATATGAAGTTTGTTCATATATTACTATGAAGAAGAAAATTCCCTGGAAACTACCACTCAGCATCCCCCCATCCCAGTATCCAAAGGAATCTGCATAAGTAGGAGTCAAAATATACTTACTTCTCAGAATGTGATTATCATCCCATAACCATAGCTCAATAACTCCAGCTTCATTTTTAATCTCTGAAGACCTTTATGTTTGGATTTTTCATAAGTCCATGTTTCTCTCATTTCTAATATAATAATAGGTCAAACTTCTTTTGGAATCATGTAAATTAAAGTTAAATTGATGTGATTTATAGGAAAGGACAACATGCAGATATATGTGAAAAGACAACAATGGAGAATGTCTCTTTGTTCCTAGATTAAAGAAAGGAATCATTTTATGTCTGGTTATCAAGTTCATGAATATATATTGATTAACTCTGGAGTCATACAGGGGCATCTCTTCTCCCAAGGTCAGAATCCACAAGCTCACTTTTGGCTGTCTGGTTTGTCTTAGAATCACTGATTACTACAAATACCAAAATAAGGAGAAAAGATTTATAAAATTGAAATCAATCCCTGTAAAATTTCAGTTGACTCATTGTCAAGCAACCAAATGCATTGCTAATGATATTTTCAGGACAACAGATTAAGATCTCTTTTTAAATATGTATTGTGCTTCATTTTTAGCTAATGTCAGTCTAGAAATAATGCAAAATGATCTGCTGAAATATGGACCAATATGCATTTCATAGTAACTAACTATTGTGCAATTCACAGTTGAATTGATGAGCTATCAGGGTTATGTGTTTCTGTAAAACAGAGACATCTAACTTGGAAAAGCTTTCTCCAGGGAAACAGACTTATTTGAGCTAAATCAAAACAAGATTAAAGTGTGATTAAAGTGCTCCAAATAAGACCTATGTGGAAAGTTTGGAGGAAGTGGGCTTATTTAACCTGGGACAGAAAAGCGGCAGAGATTTCAGAGAAACTTCAAGTGTCCAAAATGTTCTCCAAACTAGTGCTTTCCTCTGTCCCCACAGAGCCTAGAATAGGAGGAATGATCTTAAGATGTATTCTTAGGGATTTAGGTCAGTCAGTGGCTCTCAAGCTCCAGCTGCATGTTATAATCACTTAGCAACCATTTAAAACATAATGATGCCTAGACTAATGAATCTCCAGAGGTGAGACCCAAGCATTTTTTTTTTTAACTCTGCTGGTGATTTTAATATGTAGCCAGAGTTGAGAACCTCTGGGTTAGCTAAAGGGATGGATTTCCTGACAACATGGGTCTCAGAAATTGGTCCTTAAGTCCTATAGATGCCTTCAAAATCTGGGTGAGACATCATTCAGCTGGATTAGTTATGGCTCTGTCAGTTTATTTAGTATCTCCATTTCTGATTAGGCCTTTTTTTTTCTGCTTCTGAGTGGCCTAGGAGCTCATCTCAGAGAGTATCTCAATGTAACTTCCCAATCAATATTTGTTGAATGAATGTGTTATCCCATATTGAACAAGACCTGGTTGAACTGAAATATAAGTATATCCTGGGGATTTTATTAGGACTTCAGTCTGGAAGACACATACTCAAGAAATCTTGAATTGTGCTCTGAGTTGTCTAACTGGGGTGGATATATGGTGGACATACATACAGAAGGTGGGATAGTTCTCAATCTGGTCTGTTAAGGAAATTAGAGTTAGAAGTCTAACAACTTTACATTGGTGCAATAACATGTAAATCAGGTAGAAAGTTAGTTATCAATGACTGGTTGAATTTCAATCCTGGATGTCTTGTTGCTGGCTGGCTTTGTTTCAGTTCCTTCCCCAGGTGGCTGTGTCTGAATTTGCCTGAATGTACTAGAACCTGATTCTCAACAATCTCCCAGCTTTATTAGTAACCCAGACTCCAAAGTGTTTCTTAGTTCTTGTCAAATCGATGAAATGAATGCTAAAGACCTCAAAGAAGGTCAGCTGACAGTTGGTAATGCTAATCTGCAAAGGTAAATTTTGAGATGACTTCCTTAAAGCAAGTAATGTTTAAACTATGAAAATTGCCACCATATTGTGTGATTCAAAAATAGATGCTAAACTTCAATGTTTTCATATCAACAGTGGTAGAAATTTTAGTCAGGATGCAGAGATTAACAAGGAAGTGTGTAGACTAGAAGTGGAGGTCATATATAGTGATCACTCATTTGTGATGTTTAGAGGTAAATGAAGAAGAACATTGAGGTGCTCCTTGGGGGTGAAGAATTCTGTGTTCAAATTTCAGAGAGAAGAGAAGGATGGTGAAGGGGAGGATCGGATTCTGGGTAGGGTAGCATCACTGGGGGAAGAAGGAAATATGATTCAGGATACAGGTGGAAGACTTCTTAGAGTCATTCAGAGGGCATGTCTCTGGTCGAGTTAGCTGCGTAACAAACTACCCTAAAGTCCATTCTGATTTGTGGATTAATAATTTGGTCAGAACTCAGAAGGATGACTCTCCTGTTTTGCTAAGGTCACTTGGCTGCAGACAGTGTTGGTCTCGAAGGTCCAAGACAGCTTCATACACACAACTTCCTGCTTTGGGAGGCTTTACTCACTCAGGATCCATTTATGCTCTCTGTGGACTCAGGAGATTTCTACACAGTCTCTCTAATATGGGTTCTGGACTAGAGAACCAATGTGGAGGCTGTCAGTTCTCCTAGGCAGGCAGCCCCAGGATGACATCAACATGGGACTAGCAGGTACAAGGTTGGTTCAGATTCAGAGAAAGGGACTGACTGCTCAATGCCACCTTTAATCAGCCACAGTCACTCTCTAGAAAGAACAAATAATCATAGACACAATTATTTTGAGGTAGAAAATAGTGAAAATCCATTAGTTCATATGCTGAATAGTACATTGTCTGTAAAACAGGGGTTAACACAAAATGGTATATATGAAGCTCTCATCTAAAACTCACCTGGCTAGTTTTAACAGAACACTTTATTTAACAAATTATTATTCCCTCATCTGTAAAGTGTGGTTAATAGTAGGGGCAACCTGACTTAAACTGGGTTCTTTAGGAAACAGAATCTGAGACATTTAGCAAAGAGTGGGTTGGGGAGTGCTGTTGACATTGACATCTATGGAATATGGAAAAGGAAGCAGGACTGGACAGAGGACTGTAATGCAGGTTAATAATCACCTGTATGCGCCCCACAGGGGGATTCTGAAGTCATAATGGCCGAAAGAGTAATTGTAAGCAGGTTGAGATGGCCAGGAGTCTACTAAGTCTTTAGATGTGACTACCTGGGAAAGAGACAAAGCCCTTGAATAAGATGGCTCTCTCCAGCTGAGAGGGTCTGAAGAGCTGAGACCTGGGAGCATCTGCCGATGGCACACCTGGCAGCTGGAACAACAATCCCTCGTTGGACCAGGCCTGGAGTGCACCACAGTGTCCGCTGTGGGGCGTTGGTCATCTAGCCCAGCTCTTGTGTGCTGTAGGCAGTTTGAATGTCAGCTGTCGTTGGCCAGTAGTGGTTGTGATAACAGGTTTGTAAGCTAAAGGAGAGAGCCAGTTTGCCGCATGACAATATTGAGAAGGACTAGACAGCTAGAGAGACTGCGCCAGGACTGCATCAGTGTTTAATAGAGGCTGGTGGGCAAGGAGTCAAAGGTAGCCAGCAAAAGCCTAGCTAATGGACTGGACAAATTTGGAAAATTGCTAACACATTCCCAGACTAGAGTCAATAAGGTAGCACTCTCTTCATTTCACTGTGTGAACTAATGAAAAGGTCATGGGACCATAATTCTTCTCTTTCCCATGATTATTCAGCATCACTGGGGCATGAGGTAATGGAAAGATAATGGGCTCTGGGTTCAGATCCCTATTCTACCACTCAGCAAATGTGTGACCTTTAGAAGTTAATTAATCTCTCTGATCCTCAGCCTCCTCATTTTAAATTGGAGATAACAACAGCAAACTCACAGGGTTGCTGTGCAGTCATGTATATTTAAATTGCCTGGAATCAAGGTCTTCAAGCAACAGGTTGACATTTACACGGTGGAGTGGATCACTTGTGAGCTGCTTCCTTTCTCTATTCAGAAATTTCTTAGGGTGACTCCCAGAGATTCAGATTCAACATAAACGTGGATTTAGCACTATTTGTGTCAAGCTCCGTACTGTGTATTGGCATACATGTGCTCTCCTGGGAGCCTTGCAATGGTACTGTTATTCTCACCCCTTTTCACAGATATGTCAACTGAGGCTCAGAACAGCTAAAGAACTAAGAGATTAAGTGGCATTTAATAGTCTTACACCCACACCTTTAAGTCCTCATGCATTCTTTCTACTGTATCTTAATGATGTGCTCTAAATTGAGTCAAGGATAAAGTATTTCTCTGAACCTCAGCACTCAGGAGGGGTCCCTGGTCAGTAACCATGCTCACACCACCATGTGTTGTGTGTGTGTTTCAGGATGGCCAGTCACCACTGGCTGGTATGTTCATCTCCACTGTCAGCTTGGACTGTCAGCTTTCTTCTAATGATTAAAAGAAGGGAAAGGACTAAAGAAATCATCTTTGTACATTTTAATCTGAGCTGCTTTTGAGCAGTGTGCTAAGTCTGGTTGTGGAAATGTCAGCGTCTCCTTATCTCTAATTGACTTAAGTAGAGGCAGCTCTAATCCCTGTGTGCACAGGAGCCTGGAATGGTGAGATGAGGCCAATTGATTCCTATTTTTTAATTAACACATGAGCTGCTTTAAAACAATAGTACATTGGGGGCAAGAGAGAATATGAAGGAGGGTGGTCTGCATGGCAGTGACATTTAGAGCAATATTGACAAGTGTCAGCATTTGATTTAAACAGAGCTGGTGCAGAGCTAAATGGTGTGTATCATACATGGGTGTGGCCACAGACAGCTGCTGCCAAGGTGACAAAGAAGAGCTTGTTTCTCTCCATGCACTGATGGAAGACCTTTTCATTTATTAAGCAGTAGTGGGGGGACTCGAGGTGAGATGGAACTGTGCAAATTGGTCCTCATACTTTCCTTCATGTTGGCGCACAGCCAGGTCCAGGTGATAGCTTTAGTCTTATTGAGTCCTAAACAATGAAAATGCAGTTTACTCTGTTAGAAGTCTCACCCATACTAATGAATGCAATATGGAGTAATGTTAATAGTGTCCATACCATGACTTGACACCATGATGTGCTTAAGTGTAAACTCTCAGGGAAACCAAGCTCTATCATCTTACCTACCTGATTTAAGCAGATAGACTCTTGTCTTCATTCTTAAAATTTTCCTCTTTTGAGCTCCAGTTTGGTTGACTGCTACCCTAATTTTCTACAAAATAATTTCTGTTCTCCCCACTCTGAGAGCAAGATTTCATAGTTAACGCTTTCCTCTCCTTAGTTTATAACCAATCTTATATTGGCCTGATAAAATCTATGATCACAGTTTTCTTCTGCATTCAAAGATAGTCATCACTAGCTGGATATACTCATTGACATGCCCATCCTAATCCCAAAATGAGTTCCCTGGCATGCTGTTTCCTGTTTGAATAAGAAACAAGATTTACCATATATTTTGGATTTTACCAAGTGAACTCTTCTCTGTCCTCCCCACTGCAGAGATTCAAAGAGAAAGACACCTCATTGTTGAATCAGTTTCCCAAGACCCATCCGTGCAAGAGTTATTTCTTTGATTTTTTTCCTTTCTTGGTTATTTTCAAGATTCCATCACTCCAGGGTCAAATGACCATGGGTCATAACACATAATATTTTTGGAGCATGCACCAGAGGATAATGGGATTTTAATTAGTGCCTTTAATATAGTAAGAAATGGGAGGCAGGGGCATGGACTAAATGACCTCTGACTATTTTCTTTTCTAGGATTTAAAGATATGAGTATTCTGTAGATTTGGAAGACAGTAAATTAAAAAAAATTATGTTCATAACACTCTTCCATTCCATTGTATAAAATTTTTTTCACCTCCCCCCACCCTGCCACCTTTGAAACTAAGTTCATGACATTCATAGCCTGCACTTTAGCCTCCTAAGCCACAGATGGGGGAAATCTTTTACCGCTCTTTCAGTCTTTCTGTTTTTGTTCCCATATATCTATTCTTTATTTTTTCATATCTTTAAAAGCTCAAGTATCAAGGAGATACATTGATCTGGAAAATTGACTTTCTTCTCCTTTAGAATTAATAGAAGATTTTTAAGGAAGGGGCCATGTTTTATCTCTTGAGGCAGCTCCATAATAGTGATGAAAGTTGGCATTTATTAAGCACTTATTTTGTCTGAGATTGTGATATGCCCTTTCTGTGTTTACTTCATTTAATACTCATATCCATGAGGGGGTGATGTTATCCACGTTTCCTAATTGAGGAGAAGGAAGTTAGGAGATGTCAGAAAATGTGCACAATTCTTGCAGCTAGGAAGGGTATCAGAAATGCCTTCAGTACGTAACAGTCTCTCAGTGCCTGACACATAATAGATTCTCATCAGTTTTAGAATTGGTTGAATGAATAATGAGTGGAGACATGGCTTCTGTTTCTACTTCTGTTGTTAACTTGAGGATTTCTTCTAAATAACTGAGCTCTAATAGTCTAACCCTCTACAGGTCCCCCAGTACATAGAAAGTGTTGAGTAAATATTCAATAGTGAAGCTAAGTGAATGGCTGACACACACCGTCTTTTCAAGGTCTCACAGTCTATGACTGCAGCTCATGCTAATGTCTTTCTTCTCTGAACTCTCATGCCCACTCTCTGTTTAGACATTTGATTATATTTTACTCTTTGTTTGTTCTCTCTTTTCTTAAGTATATTTTGTATTCCCCAATAAATTGTATCAGATTCCTCATATGTCCAGTCCAGTTCCAGAATATAACCATTGTGCTGTAAATACAGATTGAAATGGAACTGAATGTGGCTTAAGCAACCTTCCAGCCAGACAGAACACTGAAATCCCAGTAACCTCCATGACTGTTGTTTTAGTCTTCAGAGAAGCTGTCGTGTGGTTTCTCTGAAGCATATGTTTTTGACAGTCAGGGAGCAGTTAGTTGTTGGCTTAAGGCACAATTTGACAAACTGCCACAGTGTACTTACCATCCGCCTATGAGTGCTGGTCCCCAGACAGAAAGGGTGTTATGTAGCTTTTAGGTTATCCAGTGGACATAAGTCTGAGAGAGAGATCCCACAACAATTGATAAAATTCCACTAACTCATGAATGGTTACCTAGAGATGGTTGTAAACATACACGTGCACACACACACACACACACACACACACACACACACACACACACACATACCCCAACTCAACTTTGTCTGATTCCTAAACTATTTTTAAACTTGTGAGCAAAATTTGATTCTCAATCTTGCTCCTTTCTGGAATTGGGGAGTAAAACCAATTCTTAAAGGGCATTTAAGATGTAAATTGGAGATACACAATCAGTGTGCAAAGGAATCAACAAGCATCATGGTGGGTAAAAAGAGTCATAGAGATGAAGACTTCCTTCAGCATTTGAGACTCAAGAGTCAGTGAACACCAACTTGAAATCAAGACTAAGTGATGCATGTGTTGACTTAATGGCATCAATATCTATCTGAAGATCGTAACTTCTCTAGGAAGCAATTAAAATATGAGGGAGATGAGAAACTTTGAATGTAGAGTAACTGCCCACCTACCCTTAATTATTCTCCATGCACCCAACTATCTTGCAATTCTTTACAAAAAGGCATAACCATTTTTGTTTTGTAATTTCTTAAGTTACTCTTGGAAGGAATGAACTCTTATCCTGTTCTACTTATTTCCTCAGCCACTACCCTTGTAGTCCCAGGACTCTTCTTCTCTATCCAACACACTGTTGTAGCATTTTTATGTGCAGGTGCCTTCAAGAAGGAGCAAAAGAGATATGTGTCCATCCTTGGGCATCTGTCTCATACCACTTGGCCGTCTTGAGAAAGTGAGATTACTTGGTGCTACTTCATACCTTGAAATCCCTTTGTACATCAGATATCAAGTCACCTTTACATGGACATGTTCACCAGACACTCCTTTATTGCCGGGACTCTGCCAACTTGATCTGGTCCTAGCACAGTGTTTGATGCATAGTCAGAATTCAATAAATGTTTGCTAAGCACATGAGTCAAGGAAATTCTAGAGGGATTTGAGATACACCTAAATGACCAAGATGGGTGCTCTATATCCTGTCTTAATTTACTTCTTTTCCATAAAAGAAGGTTGAATGTATGAGAATTCAAGGGCAAAATGAAAAGAGAAAGAAATTGATTCACTGTGGAAGTCATCCAGTGAAGTTTAGTGCTTTTCACAAAGAAATCTTGCTAGTCCTTTAATTGGAGGACTTGAAAACTCACAAATGAGAAAGGAGGGTGGGAAAATAGGAAAGAAAGGGAAACATTTTCCCACTATAAGGAGGGCTGGGACATGAACAAAAGCCCTATGATTCACCCAAGAATAGAAGCTTAAGGGACTACAACTACGTGCCAAGGCACCAGAGGTCCTGCCAAGCTCAGCTCATGTGGGGCATTTGCCCTTTGACGTAGCCAAGGAAAGGGATTTAGGCAGGCAAATGGTGACCTTAGGACAGCTGTGCTAGACAGGCCTTGTGGAGAGAAGCATGCTTATTCTCAGTCCTACCCTAACTCTCTCCTTCCTTATTGCTAAAGGAAGCAAAAGAAAGTTAATTATTAGACTAGAAAAAAACAGACTGTATTACTGGTGAAATGACATATGCAGAAAAATGGTGGCAATTAAGGAAGAAATCTGAACTGGAGATGGAGGAGAAGGGAGTAAAGTGGTAGGAGGCTGAGGTGACCCATCATGGAAGTCACAGTGGGAGGCCTTGCCATAGCCACATAGACAGCACTGTGAACAGTCTGGACAAAGGTTTCCCACAGTAACTCACTGAAACCCCACCATCAGCATTTAATGGGACCTCTTAGATGAGGACTAGGTTTCAGCCTGTTTGAAATGCAAGACCAAGAATCAACACCAGACCTGACCAGAGTTAGGATTGAACCCCACATGTGTCAGTGGCCATAGCATGAAGGAGAAATCATGGAACGGAGAAAATACTTTCTTTTTCTTTCCTGATGTTCCTCTTCCACTATTGCAATAGGAACAATTTTTTTCTGAGTAGTTAAGACTGCTGGTCTTAGCCCTATGCAGAACTAAAACAAAACAAAAACACTTCTAAGAACAGCCTGAGTCATTAAATATTTATTGAGCCCCTACTATGAGTTAGGAGTGCTACTGTGTGCTGGGGATACAGAAATGAGCAAAGCATTGTCCCTGACAAAGGAAACTCCCAATTCACCCAAAGAAATCATTGTAAAACAAGGTAAAAAGATTTAATCAGGCATATGTAAACATTTTAAAACAGGTAGGGGAACATTCAGGTTTTTGATACGGGGGAAATTAGCTCAAACTTCTGTGATAAACTACTGTTTTTTGAGGGCAAGGTGGGACAGGCTTTCCAGACAGAAGGAAGAGCATGCATGAGGCTCGGAGCCTCATGGAGGGGACCATCACATATAGGAGGAAGGGAGGCTTCCTAATTATTTGCAAGGGGGAGAGTAGAGATCTCAGTCTTTAAAATCTACTGTTCTAATTCGTATTTTTGGGGGGATGGTAGTGTTGTTTTAATGGTAGTAAAATACGCATAAAATAAAACTTTCTTAACCATTTTTAAGCAAGGTAAGCTTTATTTTACACACACACATGCACAGACACACACATATATAGAGAGAGACAGAGAGAGAGATAGAGAGACAGAGAGAGAGAGACTTTGTTTCTGTCTACCTGAGTTGCTGTCACAGAGTGCTATAAAATGGGTGACTTACAAACAACAGAAATTCACATCTCACAGCTTGGGAGACTGGGAGGTCCAAGATCAAGGTGCTGCCTACTCCATGTCTGATGAGGGTTTACAGACAGTTATCTTTACTCTTTGAGGGATTTTTGGGCAGGAGAGCAGATGGGAACACTCAGGCATGGTGTTGGCAGAAGCAATGATTCCAGTGAGCACATATGACCCTGTCAAGGATAGCTGTCCCAGGAAAAGAACTTTGAACTGTTAAAACAGTGGTCTCCAGAGAGAACAACATATGCTTGGTCTTCCTCATCATCTCCGCTGTAAACACAGGGCCAGGGTTCCCCAGGCTTCTCTCCTAGTGGGGCCTACTCTCCCCCAGACGTCTCAAGTCCTTATGTAGAAGGAAGGAAGGAAGGAAGGAAGGAAGGAAGGAAGGAAGAAGGGAGGGAAAAAGAAAGGAAGGCCTTAACCATTTTGAAATGTTTTTAATTCATTAGCATTAAGTACATTCACATTGTTATCCTACCACCACCACCATTCATCTCCTAAACCTATTCATCATCCCAAAGAGAAACTTTGTACTCATTAATCAATAATTCCTCATTCTCCCTCCTCTCCGACCCTTGGTAACATATATTCTGTCTTTCTGTCTCTAAATTGATCAATTAATTCCAAGTAGCCCACACAATTGGAGTATTTGCATACTTGTCTTTTTGTGACTGGCTCAGTTCATGTAGTGCAGTGACCTCCAGCTTCATTCATGCTGTAGTGTGTATCAGTGTGTCATTCCTTTTTGTGACTGAATGATGTTCAATTCTATGTATATGCCATATTATCTTACACGTCCATCATTTGATGGACAATTCATTTGTTTCTACCTTTTCGCCACTATCAACGTTGGCTACAAACCTTTTCAAGTCCATGCTTTCAGTTCCTCTAGGTATACACCTAAAGTTGAATTACTGAACCACATGTTAGTTTTATGTTTAAACTTGTAAAGAATTGCTAAGCTGTTTTCCATGGTGATTGCTTCGTTTTGTATTTCTCACATCAATACTAGACAGTCCCCAAATCTTTACACCTTCACCACTAACATTTGTTTCCTGTTTTTGTTTATTAATTGTAACTATTCTAATGAGTGTGAAGTGGTATCTCATTGTGACTTTGATTTGCAGTTCCCTAGTGATTAGTGATGTTAAGCATCTTTTTACATCTGCTTATTGGCTGGCTGTCTGTCTGTCTCTCTCTCTCTCCCTTTCTCTCTCTCTCTCTCTCTCTCTCTCTAATATATATACACATATGTATGTATATATATACATATATATATATATATATATATATATATATATTTCAAGTTCTTTGCCCACTTTTGAATCGGATTGTTGATTTTGTTGTTGCTGCTGAATATGCAAATTTTGAGTATTGGGGGCTATGAAATAGAACTAAATGTCAGCAGTAAGGTTGTAAGCTTATTTGTTTTTAGGTTTAATAAAGCACACCTATGCCTTGCTGAAATATAAGACCAGAGAAGTATTTAAAAATGTTTGTTGTATATTTTCTTGTATTTCTTGAAACAAGTAGCTTCTCCACAGCCCCCATGGCCAGAGGTAATAAAATGCATGACAGCTGTGGGAATGCCAAGCTAAATACAAACCCAGAAAGCCACCCGGAAACATTCTGAGGAAGTAAATCATACATTGTGAAAGCCATTGGATTTGAAACACATTACCTTTGTCTGATTCACTAACACCCACATGTTCCAAGTGAGCTTCAGGTGTGATTTACATCCTGACATTTAAGGAAAGGGGATGGGCAACCCAGCTGGGCCTGGATGAATGTCTCTCTCAGTGTCAGTAACTCCAGCCTGAAGAAAAATGGGGAGGCATCTCTAAGCAGGTAAAGGGGCACCTGAGTCAAGGGAGACTGTGTCTACTAGTTTAAGGGTTCTCAGTCTGGCTTTAACTTGACCCCAGAGACAGGGCAGTCAAAGCAACCTCTTGCTCTCAAGGATCTCACCAGGAGTGAATTTATGGCTGCGCGTCCTAGCTCTGCCTGCTTCTTGGGGGACCTTGGTGTTTCCAAACCAGAGGTTCCCCTTCTGAAAAATGGGAAATGGAGTTGTAGCTCCAGGATTATAATGATTCACAGGAATGGCAGCATGTTCCCTAGTTAATTTGACAAGAAATACAGTTTGAGAGATGCTAGAGAAGAAGGGAAAAAGCACAGAACAGGGCAAAAAAGACAGAGCATTCAAACCTATAAAAACCAGCAGCAGCTTTGTCAGTGCCCGGAGCGCATGAGATCTAGCCATCGGAAGGCTATTTGCTGTGCTTTACAGTAGACCTGAAGGGCCCTCTTGCAAGGCACAGACCCTCCTTGGCACCCTTTCTGTTCCCAGGGACTTTCTCCCCACACACATTCTCCCTTTCCCCTAGACCTTGAATTACTGGGCATCCTTGTCCATCCGCACTAATCCCTGCAGGTCCTCTCCCAGGGAGATTTAGCCGCATTCATGAATTCTCAGTTAAATCCCTCATATCCCCCAACAGCTGCTAGTGGATACTGATAGCGAGGAAAGAAGGCATCACTTTGTTGGATGTTTCCTTGAATAATAAGTGAACTGCTTATGACATTTATGAAAGCATCAGCAACTGCCACCTCCAGGCCCCCCTGGCACTGCCTTGCTTTCAGAGGACAGGCTCTCTATAGTTTTAAATGCAATGCAGGTCGAGTACAACTTCTTATACTCAAGGGAAGTTTGTATGAATGGTGAGTGGGACCAGAGCCAGGACTCTAGGGCTAACAAGTAAAACACACACATACACACACATGTGCACATGCATAGACCCCTTTATAATCTAGTTTCATTACTAACTTGTGACCTTAGGCAAGTTGTGAAGCATCTCCAAATTTTGGTTGCTTTCAAAGATCTCTTACTGGTACTAAACAGGACAACAGGAGAGAAGGTCTTTTGTTCATCAGATATGACCAATGAATGTTAATTCTTTAGTTCTTGACCTACCACAAAAGAAAATCATGGGCTTATTTATTTGCCCAAATGAAAAAAAAACAAAAACAAAAACCCGTAATATTTTGGGGGAGAGGACAGGAGGGAGAAAGGAAAGAAACTCCTAGATCACGCTATTCTTCTTGGACACAGAGCCCAAGTTGCTTGCAGAAATGATTTCATTCAGGCTTAAACAGGAAGAGGACTGTGCTTGGCTTGCCCCAGGGTTTGGAGGATACACACCCTTGATGATGTGTGTGTATATACAGCCCAGGCCACTCTACACAACTGCTACACAACCAAAAGGCACTAATCCCTGTATTTTCAATGGTAGGAGCTATTCCAGTGGCGAGAGAGAGAGAGAGAGAGAGAGAGAGAGAGAAAGCCCTTTTCATTCAAGCAGATTTGCTCTGTAACCACCACTGAAGATGTTTTTAAAATTCACTGTGGGTTTGCCTCTCAGGGTCCTTGATATGCTCACAGAGGGAAGGTAGACAAAGCTCATTTGTCTCTGTGCCCCTGTGGCCAAGGGTGGTCCAGGTGACAGCTGTTGGCTCTGAAGCATGCCAGGCCCCAGGCAGTAGGAGGACTTAATCAATCAATGCATTGATTGAGTACCCACCACAAGCCAGGCACTGGGCTAGGTTCAGTGGGGGAGAGAAAATAAGGCAGTCTTGCCTTCTGGTATCTTATGTTCTAGTCAAGAGGATAATACATAAGCATGTGAAAAGTTAAATAGCAATAAAAGACATAAATAACAGCTCAATTCAATAATGTAGGAGGTGTCACACAAAACTCCTCTCCATGATTAATTATCAAATGAAAGGCACATTAAGCACTATGGGAAGAAATCAATCAATGTTTATTTATTGACTGCTTCTTGCAGGCTTATGACTATGAAACAAGCAAGATATTTCTAAGGACCCCTGCCCTTGCCTCCTCATTGAATGTTATTTTCCAGTCCTTGGCAGTCTATTAAGTACTAGGTAAATGTCATTAAGTTCCTTATCAGAATCTTTATTTCCTCCAGTTCCAGGGACTCAGGAATGGTGTGTCAGTCCTCAAAGGTATTATGATGATGATGAACATATAGAAACCACTCCCCAAACATGGTTGAATGAATGTTCATGGAATGCTACTGACAATGGATTTTTACTGCCAATCATATCTGATAGCCATAGAAGAATTGTTGAGGGTAGACAGTGCTTTACTGAAAAGGATAACTCCTTCTAGCAACACTCATCATATTCCCTTAATAAATAACTTGGAGGGGAGGGGTCTTGATCAATGATACTGTCCCTGTGAAAGTCCCAATGGCAAACTGGTCATTTGCACCTATGGCCATGAGAACGTGGTCAAAATCCGAGAGTAAGATGCAAATAGAGCTTGGCATCCCTAGAATTTCCCGTGTCTGTTGTATGAATGTTATCCAACTGTGATAGCAAATCAGAAAGGCGGAATCAGACGAATGGTGAATCAATGGCACATGAGCAACAAGACCGGCAATTAGCAACTATTTGCTGAGCATTCACTATGTTTTCTCAGAATCCCCCTGGTTCTTAGAGGAGACGTGCACATAGGATGCAGAGCCAGAGTGTGGTAAGCACTTCACAAGCTTTTAATACAAATCATATTAATGAACGAAGTGGAAGATAAGAAACCTTTCATTTTTTCAACATATTTGTATAAAAGTAATCAAATATATGGAAATGATAAAAGAATGTTACAGCGAATGCACACTAACCCATCACTAGATTACACAATTAACATTTTGCTCAATTGTCTTTATCAGAAATTCATCTATCTGTTATTCATCCATCAATCTGACGTTTTTCACTTATAAAAGGATATATTTTACTTAAGGGAACATGGCCCACATGTGTGAAACAATCATTCTGTGTTTTATAGTCAGTGTTAAATAGCGAGTATAGACATCTGGTAGGAGCTGAGAAGGTGAACTTCCATGAGGAATCAAATAATCAGAGAACTTTTTCATGGAAGGATGCAGGACTTCAGCTGGACCCAGAAGAATGTGTAAGGTGTGGACAGACAGAAGGAGAAATTCTGGTGTCTGGTGATGTAATTCCAGGGAAAGCAGAGAAGCTCTATTCTGACCAGTACTACGCATCCTTCCTTCCAGCCTAGAGGAATTCTGGTGCCAACATCATCCTGATCACTATCAGTGTGAAGGCTGAAAACTACATGTGAATACTTCAAGGGCTTTAGACCCTCAGGAAACTGGGCATGCTTCGAAGTCTGCCCCAAAAGCTAAGTGGTGAAGACCAGGAAACCTGTCTTTCTGCCTCCTGACCAGGAACAAGAAGGAACACAGACACTGCAGAGGGACCCATGTTGCCACCTTCTGGTAGAGCGATGGAGCACACCCAACAAAGGATGGAGGAGCTCCAAGAGGAGCCAGAGCTGACTGAGTCACTACCTAAATCACTGCCCACCAGATTTCCACTCTGCAACATCTTTGGAAGAAGATTCTTTCCAACATCAGATTTGGAAGTCTCTGGTCACTTAGGTCCTTCCTGGGACATTTACTGGTAATGAGTGTCAGATACTATCCTGACTCCTGCTTACAAGGAAGGCAGAGAAGGCACAAAACAATTACTCGGCATGTCTGTACAATTGTCAAAATGAGTCACCTGTCTGGCAAGACAGAGTTTGGCTGCCTGCAGCTAGAACACTCTGCCTGGTCTTTATCTTTTTCTCTTGTCCTCTAGTCACTCCCAAACAACCCACCAATTTCACCTGTATTGTTTCTAATCCTTTGACTCACTTTGCTAAGCATGGATGAGTCCATTTGGGGCTCCCTGGTGAAGGAAGTGTGCATTGTCACTTTGCAGGGGTTTCCCATGCTGCACTGGCTGGAGCAGGGCCAGAGGACCAAGTATTCAAGAACAAAGGATATCTGCCCTGTGACTGGTCCCTCCATGCAGGAGGAAGAATGCATGCAAGTATGCAAGCACCGTGAAGGGATAAGCCCATTCATTTTGTGATGTGGCCTCTGTGTACTTTGTCGGCAAGATGGAGGACATTCACTATTTTCTCTGGCTTTTAGGATTTCCATATTTATTGCTTGTTTGCTACCACTAGGGAGAAGAAAAGGGGAGAAAACAACAACGTCCACCATTTGAAATTTTAAACATGAATATGTGAGTCTTCCCTCCCTCTCCTCAGGCCCCTGCAGCTCCAGCAATTCATACAAGCAAAGAATGTTAGAGCAGGAAGTGCTTGAGAAATTTTTTTTTAAATTTCTTTTTGTACACAAGGAAACCATAGACTGGGAACAAGGGGACATGGTCAATGCCACATACGTAGTTTGTGGCAACTCTGAGACTAGTATTTATGTCTGCAAAATCTTAAATTAATTTCCTCTCAGTTATCAGTTTACCATGCAAGTTCTGTTTCTGTTCAAGTCAAAAGTCCTACTTTATGTAAGATACCCTACTATGTGTAACTCATAGTACAAGAGACTTGTACTTTATTTGCTTTAATCTTTACAAGATTCCCCCAGGGTGCCATAGGAGTTAGTTAAAGTACCCCATTACAGAATGGGGGATGGACAGCCAGGGCTTCATGCCTCCAGGACCGTAGCACCCAGTAGAGGTGATAATACAGAACAGAGGAGGTGTAATAGGAGGGAAGGACGTTGGAGGCTAACACAGTGCCTGACACATAGTATATACTAGATGCTTGTTAAAGGACAGTCAGGAGTTCTCCCTCACTACAGGGCTAGAGAAATCCTGGTGATGGAGCAGCACTGATATTCCTTTCTGGAAGAACTTTAGCTGAAAGCAAATGTGGGGAGGCATTTCTAGCAAAGGGAACAACATGAAACAGGTTGGATTCAGGGAGCAGCATGAAGGTAAACATGCACGATCGTGAGGGTATGTACAGATCATGAGAGGTGGATGAGAAAGTAGACTCAACTCTCTTTGGGATGGATTCTTACCAAGAGACTGCCTGAACTCACTCTTGTAGGTCTGTGATGTAGCAGTCAGTAGGACAGAGAAGGTGAGGATAGAACAACTTACTGGGGTGCCTAATGTGATAGAGAGGGAGGTAGAATATAAGGTAAGACCGGAATGATATGGACAAGTTAGAATAGGAAAACCAGGGTCAGGAAGCCATCCAGGCCAAACAAAAGCAAGTGGAAGGCTTTGGGTCAAGAGGAACTTGATACATTTGAGCTAGTGAAAATAAAATCCCCATGAGCATGGGAATGTGGTGCTGTCTACCAGTGAGAGAGGATTTCAGGCAATTGAGGTCAGAGTAGTCCATAGCAGAGAGATTGAATTTCAGACTAAATGCAATAAGAATAAAGTCTAACCTTCTTCCCTGTTTCATCTGGGATTAGTCTCTGTTTTTGATCTCATCTCTACAGTAACAACTCATCTTGGTTCGCCCAAGATATTCCCAGTTTTAGCACTGAAATTCTACATCCTGTGAACACTCAGTGAAGGTCAGTCACCTTGGCTGCAGCCCTCATTCTTGCTTACTACAGTCTTGTCATATTTGAGGCTCTGTTGTAGAGTCCCTTGAAAATTTCTGACTGATTTGTTAGAAAAAAGATGGCCATTCAAAATTTCTGAGAGCAGGACTAACATAATTAAAGCTCTTTGAGCATTTTGGGGTATGATGATGCCTACAGAATTCAAGACATAATGATGACTTTCTGTTGAAATTTGGCGATTCATTTGAATGTGGAAGGATAGTGGGTCAACAGACATGACTGCCCTGTGAACAAAAAAGCTCATGTCCATCCAGGTGATCCCACCAACACCCTCTGTTGCAGAATTGATTGCACTTTTGATCCTCATTCTTCAAAACTTGAAGATATGAATTCAAAGTCTCTCTAACAAGGAAAACTTAAAGGAACAGGCCTTCACATGATAGTCCCAGGTGGGTCTACGACTGGTCTCTAGACTATCTAAAGCTAACTGTGAGCAAAATATAATAGTTGCTGTGCTCGTTACTCCTGGAATTGTATTTTCTACCTTCTGTTTAGTTAGGTGTGAGATCCAAATAGGATCTTGCTCCTTTAAGAATCTTTACCAAGATAATGTAATTCATGATCTCACAACCGCATAAATCACTGCCAGCCCCATAAGTCAATTCATATTTCTGTAGTTCGTTAGTGGCTCGGGAGGAAATTGCATTTATTATAATTGCCTCTAATTGCACCAGATTAGTGATTACAATTATTGATGGCAGCTGATTATTCATTAGGCATCGAATCAATCCCCGTGCTTCCTCATTACTCAAAACAGTAACTCTGATGAAGAGAGGTCTAAAGGAGACTGCGTCCACCCTCTTCCCTGGATGACAGGCAACTTCTCAGTGCTGTGTCTAAACACACACCTGAAAACAATTTAGGACTTAAAGTGACAGAGAACCAGCCCTCTCCTTCCTCAACCAAAGCCTAATGCCAAGTCCAGTACTGACTGATGAAATATAGAATCTGCTAAACATCACCAAGGGCTATTTGGAGGCCCCAGAATGCTCCAGAATTGCTAGTTCATCAGCTCACCTTGTTTATACAATAGAGACTTCAGCATTCCCTGGTCCAACTCTTGGAATATATACAGCTTAGAAAGTGGAAAGAAAATAAACCTTAGAGCTATTTAGACCATAATTGAACCCTTGTGAGCTATACAGAGCTAAGCAAGACACCCTGTTTGAACTGTAGAATCATGTGTAAATTGTAAGTAAGCAAGCGATGAGATCTTTCTGGTGGGCTCTACCAATAATGGTGTCAATAGAGAGTAAGAGCCCCAAAGCCTCCGAGAGGTGAATTAAGATGATAACATATCTATTTGAAATGTTGGGTTGAGGATTGAATTAGATAACGTAGTCAAAGACTGTCATACCCTAGGTAAGGTGTAGTTACCCAATAATATCACTTCCTCTTATCTTCTACTACCTTCGTATTTTAACATCTAAACTATCTCCTAAAACTTTATTCCATACCTTTTAATATATTGGCTCAACATTAATGGTAAGTTTATTATACATATATCTTCTTGTCAGTGAACACCAATGCCCTTGTAAAAAGAAGCTTCCAGAAGAGCTGTGTGTGATGGGTTTGTTCTTTGGCTCATTTGTTGAGACCAGAGCATGCAGGTACTGGATGTAGAGGATTTGAAAGATAAGACATCAGAATTCAGCTTGAACAGTTCATAACCAAATGGGGAAGACAGCCCATTCTCTTTTCATGTTTTGTCTGCATGTTCAGGGTCCAATAAGCCCACCCACAATACTCAGCTTGGAGAGTCAAAAACACCTCAGAGACATAACATTTATGATGGGCCTTGAAACTGGATTGTTTTAGCTATTGAACAGAGTGACTAGATTTCCATCAGAGCAAGTAACTCCAAGAAAAGATAGGGAGGCAAACAATGACAGCTTTTCAGAGCTGCCCTTCTCAGTGATTGATATATGACCTCTGTGACAATGATAAATGCTGTTTGCCAGATGCCTCCACGTGCAAAAATCTCTGTGACTATGGGGCCTTCTTTTCTAGCAGCTGAGATTTCAGAAATGTGGGGTTGCCTAAGAGTGAATTTCTTTGAGACCATACAGTGCCTTTGATGACACAAATCCTAACTCATCGTTGCCCCACATTTCATCCCACCCTTCTGGTGCCCTCACCCCTCAACTCCCCAAAATTTTCACAATTTCTTACTTCCACTCATGATTTGATTCAAAGAGCATAGTGTCCACAGAGTGTGAGACATTCAGACATGGCACTGCCTCTGCAGATGCAGAATCCTCTGCTCACCAGGAGAGGACTGGGGTCCAAGGGTGAGAGGCATGCAGCTGATCCTGGTTAGGTCTTTATCCACATAGGAGCTGGTGTTCAGATTTGAGTCCTGCAATATATCTGACCTGAAGCCTGATCCTCTAGGAATATACAGTCACCAACAAATAGCCCAAATAAGGGAGCCAACCCCTAGCAAAAATGTCCTTGGTGTCCTTTGTCTTAGAGATCTTACCTCTAAGATGATTCATCAGTCTCTAGTGCATCCTACTTCTGAGCCCATTGAAACATCATCATTTTGTCTGGGGTCTTCACATCCTACATCCCAGATTATGTACCCACACAGGAGGAAAGCAGCCGTCTTCTCCAGCTGACTGTCTATCTTCTCTTCTTGGTGTTCCACACAATGACTATCTCCTCTGTGGGATAACCTTTTCAGGGGAGGAAATGCATAAGTATAACATCACTTCCCAATGAAGAACAGACTATTAGTACCATATGATAATCAGAACCCCAAGCAACACTTTCTCTTTCTTAGCAACAGCACTTCCTTTCCCAGCCTCTTGGTGAAGACCCACTGGAGGCAGAATCCCTCCTGAAGGACAGCAGGACTCTGGACCACTGATTTGTAAAGGGAGTTGTGTTCAAAGGTGCTCATCAGAAGCAAAGAAGAGCTATCTGCTGAACGATGCCCGGGGTTCTGCTGGAGCTGCTCCAGGAGGCTATTACCACCTGCCAGCAGCTCCCACACAAGATAAGGAGAGGTTCTGATCTCCTCTGCTCTGGCTGAGTCCCCCTAACTCTGAACTGCTAGAGATAGACAGGTCCATTCCCATCCCCTCCTCTTGGCTAGTCCTCCCTCAGTCAGTGCCTGTGTTCCTGCGTCATCCTGGTAACAGTTGGTAAATGAGTCCCAGTCTAGCTGCTTATGCAGGATGGGTCTGCAGTCAGAGCCTTCATCCTTATGGCAGGCACATTAATGCCAAGTTTGCTCATTCTAATTAATAACAGTCAGTAAACACCAAAGAGAGCTAATGATGATTACAGGCCGCCGCTCCTGTGTGTTAGCAAACACGCCAGGCAGGTGGCCGTGCCGCCCTGCCCAGGAAGGAGGCTGCTCTGCTTCTTGCAGAAACACCATCCCTCCTCAAGACCCCAAATTCAGCAAACCTTGGGTTACTTCTCACCCCACTTCCTGGCAAATAAAGACAGGACAAGATCCACGCAACCCCATGGTAGGTTCTGAGCTGGGAGGCCATGGCCAGGAAACAGGATGTTGGGCCCTTAGTTCTGACACCTTTCCCCAGCACATAGGAGCAAAGATAATTTCCTATTTTTTTCTTACTTTGAAAATATTTTGAAGTCATGAAATTACCTTGAAAAATTAAAATACTTCTAAGTATGTAAAAAAAATGGGGAGAGCCTCCTTTAGTTCGACTCAGAGTGGGGATTGAGTGGTCTCTCCTCATTCCTGCTTTTCTCCCATCTCTTCTTTCTCTGGCTTCTGCCCCAATGTTAGTCTCTTCGATTCCTGGTGCACGCAGTTCCCTTCACTACTAAATCATTCCTAGCATGAGCTCCTCACTCCTTGTTTGCCAAAACTTTTATTCTCTATCCCTCTACTTGACTCCTGATTCAAGAATTCTTCCTGTGATAATATTGCTGGACCCAAAAAGGTAAAAAGAGGAGAAACATAGCTGTATGATGCCCCTAGTTATTCATCTTAGAAAATTTCTTTGTGTTTCAAGGGCTATGGCAATTCAACATAATGTAGAAACATCTCATTCAAGTCTGGCTCTGCATTTGAGAATGTTATATTTCACTAAACAGTCCTCAACACCATGCCCGGGACCTGCAGGGAGTTGCCAAGAGCAGAGCTGGAGTAGGTGTGAGTTCTGTGGGGGGCACCAGAGCTGAAGTGTGAAAATGGACCTCTGGTCATTTATGAGGTACCTGTGGGGTGGACAGAGACAATTTGAGGACTAGGACAGATCCCTGTGGCATCAAAATTTTATGCACAGTTTGGTCTTTTGCTGGAGGCTCCTCAACTTCTCTCAAACTGTCTTCCATCTTTTCTTTGTTAACCCCTTCCACCTACTTATAGAAATTAGAAGTTCATTTGACAAAAAGGACATTTCTTCTGTCACTGTCACTGAGATTCAGACAATAATTTCTTTCTGGGTGCTTATTTGACCTAGTCCATCCAGAACTGATTCTACAAGGGTTTAAGAATGAATAGAATGTGAAGAGTTAATAAAAGTGGTTGTGTAGCATTTATCTGCACAGTAATGTTAATGAACAGATCCAGGTTAACACTGGAGTGTGAGTAGCTTGACTCACTTTATCATCTTTGTAGATATAGAACCGATTTATTTATTTTCTTGTTTTCTTTATACACCTCCCTTTCTGTGACTATTATTCTTTTCTCCATTTTTTCTCTATTCAATGACATTTTTTTATCTCTCTTCTTTCTCAGTCTCTTTCCTCTCCTTTTGATTACAATAGGAATTAAAAGTCATTTCTAATTTGGTTTGATTATTTTAATGCATTCATTCATCCATCCATTCATTCATTCCACCAATTCACTGAAATCATACTCTGCATCACTCTCTTTGCTCACTTCTCAGAACAGAGGAAGAATAGGCAATCTCTGCTCTCTAGCAAAACTGAATCAGCCAAGGGAGAAAGACATGACATCAAAGAAACTATTAAATACATGCAGGAGAGGCTGGAAAATTAAAGAAAGTGAGGAACACCTCTGTGACGTCATAGCAGGGAAAATTTCACAGAGAAAGTGACATTTGGGTTGAATATTAAGCTGGGGTGAGATGACACCAACAGAAGAGATGCATTTGGGGCTGGGGGGGAGGAGAATTCACAGGCACAGCCCAGGCCTGGGGCCATGAAGTACGCAATATTTGAAAGTCTGAAAGTAATCAACCTGTCTGGGGGGGACAGCAGTGGGAAAGGATCCAGGGAAGTGCTGTTGAACTTGATCATCAGGAACCTGGCCAGCTGCTGGAAAATGCAGTTTTCCACTTATTTCTCAGCCTAGGGAGTGGAAAGGAGACATGTCCACTTTACCTAACCCCCTGTGTAGTATTTGAATTTTTATAGCATAAGCATATCACTTGTATTGTAGTAACACTGATTATGTATGGCCTCACATGCCATGATAAGGCATGGGGTCTCTTCATTTATGAGAGCAGAGACAGCCAGGTTGTCAGCAGGACAGTGGCATGGTTATGTTACTGGAGGCTGGGGAGGGTTCTCCGCAAAGATTGAGTGGGGACAGAAACTTAGCCTGAGCCCTCGGGTGCTTCTGATTCATCTTGGCAAAGAATTCAAGGAGAGTCAGAAATGGGCACAGGAATAGAAGGGTTTATTAGAAAAGGAATGTACTCATCAGAGGTGGGTCTGGGTGTACTTGGCACAAGTTCCCAGACCTGACTCTGGAGAGGACTTAACGACTCTCAGTGCCCAAGCTGCCAAAACAGTGTATTGGACTATGTGTGTGAAATCCATCACCAAGGTGAACCCCTAGAGTCTCCAGATACTCTTCAGTAGAATGTGCCACATCTCCCTTAAGAGGTGATTGCCTGATGTGTAGGATAAAGCCCTTCTGCCTACCAGGAGTCACTGGCCAAGGCCCAGGAATTCCGCACTGGGGCTCACCTTCAGAAAAGTGGCAGCAGAGCAGAGAGCAGATCTCAACCCAGGACCAGGTCCTTTACCCCTCAGAGAAGGACTGTAGAGAGGACTTGGAGGAAAGTTAGAGAAGAGTACAAGAAAAGCTTTCTTGGAAAGGCAAGACAACTATACACACAGGAAGTAGATATGTGAGAGCTCCGAGGTTAGTGGCAGGAGTATAGAGACCAATGGTTTTATGGGATTACTGGCAGTGATTATACCAGATAGAGTAATAGGCATGAATGCCTGTGAAAAGGGGAAGAGCTCCTTGGAGAAGGGGAGGTGTCCCTTCTTAAAGAAGCCTGTACCTTTAAATCTTTATACGTTTTTCCTCAAAGGGTCATGGATCCCATAGGGGCAATCTTTCTAGCATGCTAATTTATTAACTAGATGGAAATGGGCATTTAATGACGTTTTGGTCATTGGATGTCAGCTCCTGGGCATTTTGGTGCCGTGCTGATTTTATCCTGTGAAGACCTCCTGTCCGGCAAAGTTGTTTCCTCTTTCAGTTGCTGGTTAATTTTCCTACAGCTGATTAACTGACACTAGTTTGGGTTCTAATCTCTTCCTTTTAAAATAGATGAGTATAAACTCTGTTTTCTAATAAATTATACCACGTTGATCTGTTACCTCTAGTTGTCCTTTGTTGACAGTTTTTCTATGGCTTCTTGACCCTCAAAGGAACCACTAGCACACTGGCAATTCTCTGTGCCTGGTGGTTGTTCATTCCCTTGCCGTGCCACGTCTAGACACGTCTTTACATACTGCACACCAAGGATTTCTGCTAAGGCTGAAGAGGTGGCAATCAGTCCCACCTGAAGTAAACTAAATCATGTCTTCTAGAATCCAGGCACCTGTGCCTCCTGCAGTAGCCAATGTGTCCCTCTTTGAAAACTTTTCACTTCGGAGTCACCATGCTCCCTAGTAGCCAGAGACACCAGCAGTCTTGGCATCTGCTTCAAACCCTTGGAGAGTATAAAGGGAGCAACCCCTTAGGCCAGGAGTGACAGGCACCACTTTCTTTCTTTCTTTCTTTCTTTCTGCATCACTGCCAGGAACCCTGGGAGGGAAGGAGGAGTCAGCTGGCAGTGGGGTTTGAGGAGACTGGGAGATCCAAAAGGAGAGGCCCTCCTGTTTCTTCCCTTTCCTCTCAAGCAGCATCTTCCTACGCCTTTGGGACCCATCTTCCAGGCCTCAGGGACTTCTGTGTGCCCCCTCACCCTCAACTTTGGCTGGCTTTATTCTTCTAGGTAGATGACTTTTCCCCTGTCCCTGAGCCTTTTGTCCCATCTCTGAGCTTTGTGCCTTGCTACTCTCCTTCCATAACATTTAATCCTTGTATTCCTGTTCTCTAAGACCCTGCATATAGCCCTCCTCCTCCAAGGAGGACTTTAGGACTTTAGTTTTTCTTTATCACCTGTTCTTTCAACTTGTAGAGATTTCACCACACAATTTCACACTTAATTCACTTTCATCACTGATGGGTTGCTTTAAAATTTTGCTCTTGAATTCTGAATGTCAATCCAATTTCCTTTTGGAAAATCCTTGAAGGTGGGAGGAAGGATTAATACATAACTGATAGCTCTCAAAACTCTGGCACAGTGGCATGAAGTAAGGTAAGGCATCTGGATAAGGTCACAAAGTTATTTTTAAGGTCACACTAAAAAAAAAAAAAAAAGAAGCAGCTTTGAAAGAGAGGGGTTGAAACTTAGCCCCTACCACACACCAGTTAAGGTATCTTGGCTTTAAGTTGTCAACTTTAAAGCAGTTTCTCTTTTTAATAACTATAAAACTTGCGTTGTAACACCTCTCTGAAAATGTTAGTGACACTTAAACGGATATACAAAGCAAATAAGTCAGGGTTTAAATTCTACCACGTAGAAAAATATATCTTACTTTCTTTTCATCTTGAATATTTGAAAGAATTTTTTCCTTTGGCCACAAGCATGTTTTGCTTCTGCCTCCACCCCTCCTCTTCTGCATTTTTCTAAGTCAATCCCACCTAGGAAAGAAAGAGCCCCCAGGTAGTATATCCAGGTAATGCCTCAAGGAGTAAGTCAGGAGAAGGCAGAAAAGGAATTTTTAAAAATTTATGCTGTCTTCCTAGAAGGGAGGGGTAATGCTTAATCATCTTTTATATTCCTGGTGCTTTTTTTTTTCTCCCCAGAGAGTCAGTACTGTATAAATGTAAAGTGATAATAATTAAGATAACATTCAGATTAAGCATGATACTGACAAATCTTCAGGAAACATACAAGTTTGCAAACTCCCACTGGAATGGATAGAGCAGTCTGCTTTCTCATCCCCTCTTCTCCATTCTGGCCCAGAAGTACTGAGGGAGAAGGTAAGAGAAGCTAACCCCTTGGTGATTTAGTTATTTATGTGAGCACCATCACACACACCTACTGCCTCTAGGCCCCTTAACATATCTAAATCCAGCAGTTAACATGCACATCAATTGAAAATAAATAAGTCAACACCAGGTTTCCGCTAAAGACCAATAAATTAAAGTCAGTTACCAGACACCTGAGGATTTGGAACAGTGACAAAGCCACAGTAATAAATGATGTTGCAGTCAACAATCTGATTACCCTAAAATCGGGGGTCCTTGATGGCAGAATTTATGTTTTACGCATCTTTTTTCATGGAAGACACTTGTGCATACATGACGATTAATGACTGAATGAAATCATGACCAGAGGAAGAAAAGCTCTTTGCCACCATTCACTACTCTTATTACTGCTCAAAAAGTAAGGCCAGAAAAGTATGGTGACAATTCAGAACAGACTGGGGCAGGAAGCCTTTCTAGAAAAATGCTTAGACCCCACTTTAGAGTTAGACAGCAGAAGTATGCTGGCAGAAGTGTGGGGCATTTAATTTGGAATGAGTCCTGCATGTATCAGATGCCTCTGAGGAGTCTGTTCAGCATATTGCAGTGAGAGGAATAAGGAAATGTAGGTCTGGGATTACACTCTGTACAGAAAAAATGCCAGACAGAAGGGTCAGAAAAGGGAAGCCAAAGGTTAGACTTAGACTACCCAAAAGACATCAGGTGCTAAGCTAAACCGTTTACTTACTTTATCCCATGTAAACTACCAAGTAGTGATTACATCCTTAATTTCTCAGGAAAAAAAACAAAAAAAAAAACAGAACAAACAAAACGGTAATTTATAGATGAGACCTAGGATTCCCTAAGTCACAAAAGGCTGTGTTTTCTCGCATTCACGGCCTTTTTGACCCCACGTGCTCATGTTCCCTGAACACTGAGCAAGTGTTTTCAATGGAGGACAGAGCCAGGTGGAGGTTATTCAAAGTCCTTGCATGCAGCTTTCAATGCACTTTATTAGAGCAGAGGGGAGGGGCAGTGAGAAGAAAATATTCACAGGAGGAAATTAATTTCTGCCCCCAAGATGATAAACATCTCCTAACACTAACAATGAGGGTCCATCTTTCAAATGAAAATACATTTGAAGGTAGTCTTTTTTTATATGCACTTATATACACAGCACATACATCAATTACATCCATATGATCAAACACGGGTCAACTCTGATTTAATGTCCCCAAGACAAACTCTTTTTTTAATTTATTTTTCACCGTGACATTGCATCTTGAACCCAGGTCAGTAGACCTTACATGGCCTACATCTTAACTGTATTAGCTGTACAAGGCAGATACTTTTTTGTTTAAGAGGAAGGAAGTAAGGAAAGATGCAGACAGGAATAAAGGCTGGTAGATAGCAGGCAGGCAGGAAGAGAGAGGAGAAAGAAGTATTTATTTGTTTACTTATTTAGTTAGTTCATGTTGTTGTTCCCCCAGGGCTTTACAGGGGTCTCGCAGGAGCCACAGACATAACACTTGAGCCACCAAACATACGAGGCAGATGCTTGAACACACCGAAAGAGTTTGCATTGCTTTAGGGATGTAAGTGGCTTTGGATCTGAAGAATCCAGTATCTACATGGCAAAAACAGAAATAACAACATGATAATTACAAGAACTATAGCGAACTACATTAAATATTAACAATGTGCCAAGTGTTATTCTGAACACAATATCTGAAATGTATTAATTAACAAAAAAGAAAAAAAGAAAGCTCTATGAAATAGACAATGTTCTTTTTTTCAGATGAGGGAACTCAGGATTAAATATGTAATTTGTTAGACATATAAACTAGTGGTTTGGATTCAGGCTCTGGAACACAGGATTCCAACTGGCACTGTTCCCTATGCCATTGGCCAGTGAGGAGGACTCAGGGCAACCTCTGGGGTGACAACCTTAGGAAGAAATGAATGACTTACAGTGAAAAGACTTCTAGGCAACCAAGAAAGTAGGTATATCTGTCAGCACTATTCAAACAAAAGAGAATGCATCTGAAGTTACAGAGAATACATCTTTTGTCAAAATACTATATGACCTTCCTCAAACAAGTAATCAAAAATAAAATCTCATGATTACAATGATCAGAAAAGTCTGAGAACTTAATATCTACTGTTATTTCCTTCTTGGAAACTTATCCTCAATGTTCATGACGACTATATAATATCTTGCAGTTGAGAAACCAGTTTAACTTTGTTGAAACCAATGTATTTCAAGCTCAGGGAATCATGAATCAACTTATTCACCATATCTTCTTTACATCTTCTGTTAGTATCCTGCAGATGTTGAAGAATCCTCTATTCATGAGATTTCTCTGTTGGTAAATAGTTTATCCTGTCTCTTTTTTGCCTGTTCTTCCTATGAGAGTTCCCATAAATGACCTTTAAAAAACTTCACCTAGGTGATTGAAGAAAGGTTCATGTATCAGAAAATATCGCTGTACTAGCAAACTCTGAGTCCTCAAATGAGGAAAGAAAACAGAGGGAGCTATAAGAAACCAGCTGCAGAGGAACAGGGAAATATTAATTAACTTATAGAAATTAAATTCTCACTTTAAAATGACCACACACTGAATACAGAAGAAAATAAGGCCAAGGCCTCTTTAACCATTCGTAGAGGTATTCAGAAGGCAAGGGAATGGAAGTCCTCTGTTGACTGGAATTGTGCAAACACTTTTTAAGTAAATGTCCCACAATCCATGTGTCTGGATTCAAGTCGAAGTTTTTGGACAATCCCATAGACTCCAGTGAGCAAAAGACTCACAAAGAGACAAGTTATGAAACAGGACCTAAAAGACCAATTCAACATCATTAGGTATGAGGGAGAGGCAAATTCAGACCATAGGGAGATACTACCACTGGAAAGAGAGGAGGGACAAAAAAGGGACAGAGGTTGGGATACAAAGGAGGAGGGAAAAGAAGAGGAAAGAGGGAGAGAAAGAACAAAAGAATCCTGCTAAGACCAAGTGTACATGGGAATGTAGGGTAATTTGTGTATGTATCACACACAGCTAGAGGGAGTGTAAATTAGAGCAGTCATCTTGGAAAAGAGTTTGCCTTTATCTACCAATGGTTAAGATATGCATACCATATGACCCAGAATTACACTCCTAATTATAATAAATGTGTGCACATGTGCATCAGGGTATGTGTGCGGGGATGTGGCTGACAATTCTGTTTAAAATAGCCTCCAGATGGAAACAAAGCAGACATCTATCATCTTCCAATGAAGACATACATTGTAGCATATTCATTCAATGGAATGTCAAACAGCATTGAAAAGTAGTCAATTCTAACTACACATAACAAGGATGACTCACACAAATCACACTGAGCTATAGTAGCCAGACATAGAAGAAAGAATACTGCATGACAGTTCAAAACAGACAAAATTAAATACTTAGATTTCAGGATGCCTACTTAAGTGATACACTAAAAAATAAGCAAACAAAAACCTTCTAAGATGTGGTTATAATAAAATTAGGTTAGGATCGGGGTTATGCTCAGTGAGGAAGGGAATTGTATGATGGGAAGGGGCACAGACAATGCCCTCTCCTTGACTGGTTGGTAGTTGCAAGGTATCCACTTTATAATAATTCATCAAGCTGAACATGCTTCATATACTTCTTAAAGTGCTTTTATACTCAGCAATTAAGATTTAGGGGGAAAAAAAGAAACTAAATGTAAACACAGACCAATTCCACTCTCCTGAGTGCTAATGAACCCTACCAGAGAGGTTCAATTATGTCTCACAGATACCCTAAACTCTTAGGAGTAGAATTGAACTCATCACTTTTGCTCTCCAAGCCCAGGTTTTCTTTTGAGGCTCCTAATTCTATGAATGTCAGCAACATGTAAAAACCTAGAACCAGGCTGTTTCCGCCCATATTCTCTATGTTCTTCTAGTTCCTATGTATTTTTATACATTTACCACTTCGTCTCCACCTTTCATGTCCTCTGCTACAATCTCAGTCAGAGCTGCATGATGCCTTACCTATGCAGTAACACTTCCTGCTGTTTTTTTGCTTTCATTCCCTCCTCCAAATAACTTCATTTGCCTCATTATTACTAGGGTGATATTTCTCAAATGAAAAACTTTGTTTTAAGATCTTCACTTCTCTAGCATCTGTAAAATCAAGTTTTGCCTTTTCCGTAAGTATATGTAATCCACTAAAACCTAACAGCAACATTTATTTCCACTCCCATTTCCAGTGAACTCGGTTATGTGCTAATCAAACTCTCAACACTAGTACATTATGTTGCCAATAGCTTCATTCTCTTCCTTTGGTCAATCCCACTCACTTATCAATTGTTTAACATCCAACTAAATGGCATCTCTTCAATGGGTGCTTCTCTTGCTGTCTTTAAATCTCATGAGGGTGGAGTCTGTTCTCTTTTTGACTGCTTCAGTGAATAGGACTTAGTTTTATCTTGTTACTTAACATATCTTTTAGCCATTATGTATTGACATATGCTTACCTTTCAGATCACAAGCCATATTTATATCCACAGTTCTAGGACAATGGTGGCACTAAGTGTGATCTTAATAAAAGGGATTGAATGGATGAGAGAACAATAAATGACTAAGAAGACATTCTGTGATAGCTGGGGGCTTAGGGCATATGGTAAAGAAGTTAAAGTTCTCCAAAATTCAGTAGTTGGCATATCAGTTGTTCATCAAACACAACATTTAGTCTCTAAGATGTTTGACAGAAAACATCAAGATCCTCAGGTGTGTAACAATTTATAAATAATAATTGCTACAAATATTTCTTTGTGCAGCCAAAATGCACTTAGGTCACCTTCAAACACCCTTATGCGGCACACAGGGAGCACCGGTCGTATACACCTATAGTGAGTAAGTCGTGATTACAAGGTAGAAGACGGTGCCACTTGACACCCCATCTGACTCACTTCTTTTGGCTTTTCCATTGCTTTGCATGGTGATTTTGGATCTCTCACAAGTGAGAAACCACAAGATTAAGATATATATTAGCACTACTTTGCTAGATATGCCAAGCAATTGGATTTCAGTTCAGTTATTTGAAATTTTCTGAACTTGTTTGCCCTTATTTTTTGGAGAAACCTGACTCTGCTTGTGCTTTGCTTTGCCTTCTGAAGGGCTCCACCTCCCAGCTTCCTCCTGACCAGAAGAGGAGGGTGCTGGTGGAAGGGCATCCGCTCCAAATATTTTTCCTAATTTAACCTCTCAGTGATAAGCTTAGCAAGACTTATGAGGCTGATTCTTTAAAGAAGCTGTACATTTTCCAAGGCATCAATATATATTAAATATAGTTAATTCCACACATTTCATAAAGAAAAGTGAATATATATTTTCTCAATCTGTTCAAAGTCAATTTCTACCTCTTGTTAGTATGTGTATGCAAATTTATAGCTCTTGTTAGTGGTTGTGTTTCTTTGTGTTTTGTTGATTTTAGGATAAAGGCAGGAAAAAATGAACAGAACTTCATTATACAGGGTGGTAATTTAGTCCTTATAATTTAATCTATGTTGAAGACAGACTTCCAAAGATAAAAATCTTTGAAACCCATTAATAGTTCCCAAGTCTTTTCTTGACAACAGAATGGATTACAGAACAGAGTTTTCCAGCATAGGAGAATTAACTAGTGGTCTTGAATTATCTGCATATCCCCAAAGTATTCAGCTTGTGACACACCCAATTACAGGTAGATTGGGAGTGAGTTAAGCAGAGAGATATCCAGAAGTTTCTTGTTTTCAGGTGGTGTCTGAGGATAGGCTCTTGCCAGCTCTTTCCTGGGCAGCAACGTTTTCAGCTGCTGTCTCTTTCTGTTATCAGTGCTGTCCCCTAGTAAGATGACAACCCCATGGGGCACAGAACATACATTCTCTGATAGCATCTTTCCCAGAGCAGCCACTTCCTCTAGGGAACAGAGTTCATAGAACAGTTTTAAATGCCAAGGAGTAACAGTGCTCTTCAAGCCCCCAGCCTCAGGCCCCATGGGCAGTGACTAAGGAAGAATTTCCTATCAAAAGAACAAAGGTGGTGCCTTTTTGGTGACTGGTGGTACTAGCTCTGTGCACACACCTCTAGGTGAAGTTAGGCTACAAGGGAACAGGGTCAAAAAAAGGCCTTTTATTTGGCCGGAGAATGGTGGTTTAGCATCTTGTGAATGAAAGTATGTGTTCAGAGAGCTGTCATAGGGGAGAACATGTCTTTGGAACTGAGAGAAGCAGAAAAACAGAGACGGAAGATTGGGAACGAGCATGAAAACCAATACAAGAGGCGAGATTAGAAACCAGGATGTCAAGCTTATAGATGGACATTTTCCAAGTCACCTTACCACATCAGATAGAAAGTTGTTAAAGCCAAAAACTGTTACCACCACCTCCCTTCCCTACCTGCAAATAAAGTGAATTAGGCAGACAGAATATCATCAATCACTACAAATTTGGCAAAACAACTTCTTATACATAGATTGTATTAGCGTATTATCATTTAATACTTCAGATTGCACACTTGTCAGAAATGGTATTTGACAGTGTTAAGGTCTCTAAGTCCTAAATCCTGGTTTTGTCACTTACAAATTGTGAATCCTTGGGCAGATTACTCTAGTTCCTGTGCCTTAGTGTCCCCTGTAAAAAGATAAAAGCTATAAAATTATACCCTTCTTATGGGGGATTTTGAGAATTTTTACTTAATAGGTACTTCTTACATATCAGCATGTATATTAGAAATAATACATGTCACATATACATATATGTATATAAAATAGATTACGTGTGTTCATATATACATGTTATATATACATTTGATCATTGAAACTGTGGGGATCAAGGGCTCTGACTCCCACATACAAAGTTACACATAACTGTTGATGCCCTTCAAACCTTAGCTGATAATAACCTGCTGTTGATCTGAAGCCTTACCAAAATCACACAATCTATCACCACATATTTTGTATATTACTTGTATTGTATAGTGATTCTTGTAAGAAAGTCCCACACATAACTCACTCTGCATCATTCTACTGGCTTGGGGCAGGTACCACTGCTGCTACCCAGAGATCCTACCCCAGGACCACTGAAAAGAAAAAAAAGTAAGTCCCCATCCATCCTGCCTCCATGGCAAGGGCCTGTTTAATGCTGACATACACAAGCAGAACTGCCCTCAAGAACTTGCTGAGTCTTTTATTCACTGAGTCTAGTTGAAAGAGAAACCGCTGTGTGTTTAGGTGGCCACACTGGCACCACTGGCACCACTGGCGTCCTCTTTCTCTTGGCGTGGTCTCTACTTGCTGCCTTGGGAGCAGTATAGAGTCCCGGGCCTCCCTGAGTTCTCGCCCACTGGCCCCTCACTCCTTGCAGAAACCCCCGCACCTTCCACAGACCCCACTGCAGGGCTCAAGGCCAGGCATGAAATGTCCACTCCTGTTCAGTAGCCCACAGTATACAGCTTGTCAGGGGACTAAGGGACAGAGAGATCTGTTCTCTAATCCCCAGAGTCTAATATCGAAAGTGCCACTGATTTTGTTATTCCCAAAGGCTTGGCTGCCTATTTTCATTCCTAGAGCAACGAGTCTGATTGTTACCATGTTGTTAAGATTGCTTCCCTTTGTGTGTGGTTGCCCACCATATTAAGACAACAGTGCTAAGAAGTTCCCTTGAGATTTAAAAATATTGCTTGCTAATAATCCAGGCAGTTCCCCGCTTATCTGAAGAGGCTGGGAAGTCAGAAATATGCCCTCAGATCACTGGGCATCATGTCTGAAAAGAGGACAGTGGTCAATCTGAGGGGAAGGGGTGTTGTTTTCCTTGGATTTCTTTGAGTGATTGTGCAAATAAGTAAGTCTGCAGGAGAGAGAATTCAGGTTCCTGATGTGCCATTCTATTTGATGTGACACATGGTAATCTCAGGAAAGGAAGAAAATAAAAAAGAAGGAAAACACAAAGATAGAGAAGCAAATGTGATAAAGTCTTGGTACTTGTGCAGTCTGAATGATGTATGATGTATAGGGTTCATTTTGTCATGTCTTTGTAAATGTTTAACATTTTCTTATTTAAAAATATCTCTGATATAACTGAAAGGGTAACTAAATATTAGAATATGTACAAAAAGGCAAGAAAGAGTACTACTTTTGTTTGCTTTTAAGTTTCACATAACCAGTATTTCTTCTGATTGACTTCCCTTTCTCTTACAAATAAGCTTATTAAAAATCATGTTATACCCAAAAGACCTATCAACTACTCCTGTATTACAATCTAGGTTTCAATGGTTTCCTGGAAATTCTCTGGTAAAGTGATAAACTGACTTTCTTTTTGTATGCAAGAAGACTGCTTTGGAGAGCCTATTGCTTTCTCTTAACTTTCTCCTTAATATCCATGAAAATAGTATAATATGATTGCTGAAAAGTCTCGTTTATTAGATATAGTCCCAACTCTTAAGAAGTTTGTATTTTAAAATAGGCAAGATGTGTAAAATAATGTCTTCATTTCAAAGGCTATTATAATTGAGCTCTCTATTTGTCAAGATTTAAGCTAAAATGCTTTAACAAAGCAACTCCAAATAAAGGGCTCAAGCAAGGTAGAAATACACTTCTCTTTCAAGTAGATAGCTAGCTTGGGATTGGTCAAGTGCACCTGAAAACCATAGTCTTTAACTGGGGTTCCAAAATGGTTGCTTCAGTACTTACCATCACATCTGCAGCCCAAAGAGCCCTGGGAAGTAAGGGAACAAAGAAATGGCATATTCATTCCTTTTAAATGTATGACCTGGAAGTTGGATGCATCACTTCTGCTTTCATCCCATTGGTCAGAACAGTGTCACATGCAGACCTAAGTGCAAATAGGAAATGTAGTTTAGCTGTCAAATTACGAAAAGAAGATATTGATGAAACCAGAATTCTCTGCCACCAGGACTCTGAATGTGGCACAACTTAAGATATGAAACAGCAAGCTAAAAAAGAATTTGTCAGCTCACCCTGGTGACTCAGGTCTGCAGCCAGAGTAGCATAGTCCACATATATCCCAAGGACCCAGGTTGTTTCCCCTGGCTGAGAAGAACAGCCAAAAATAACAACTAAATACATAAATGAAAATGAAAATGGTTCTTCCTCCTCCTCCTCCTCCTCCTTCTTCTTCTCTCTGTCTCTCTGTCTCTCTGTCTCTCTGTCTCTCTGTCTCTCTGTCTCTGTCTCTGTCTCTCTCTGTTTCTCTGTCTCTCTGTCTCTCAGTCTCTCTGTCTCTCTGTCTCTGTCTCTCTCTCTGTCTCTCTCTGTCTCT